>OZ038499.1:41054394-41108394 GCA_964036315.1 Acanthosepion esculentum | reverse complement strand
GGCATATTATTCTTTTTTTTTTTTGTTAACTGAAGACATTTGCATTTAAGATCAAAATATGAATATGAGACAAGAGTTCAGAATTTCAACTTTTATTTGCTGGTAATAAAATTTTATGTGTTAAACAGATTATGAAATACTACTTTTTATATCAGTTCACCCCTTTTTTAAATGAGCAAATGTAAAGGAACAAATAGTCTTAAAGTAACTAACATTTAATATTTTGCTGCATAACCCTTGCTTGCAATAACTATATCAAGCCTGCAACCCATTGATATCTGCAAAAAGGTGAATTCTTCATTTGTGATGCTTTTCCAGACATTTAACGCAGCCTCTTTCAGTTCTTTTTTGTCTCGGGGCGGTTTCTTCCTTCAGTTTCTTTTTCAAGAGATGAAATGCATGCACTTGGGTTAATATATGATGATTTACATGACCAATCTAAAATTGTCCACTTTTTTTCCCTTGAAGTTTTTTATTGTGGTGGCAGTATGTTTGGGGTCATTGTCCAGCTGCATGACAAACCTCTTCGCAATTAGTATCTGTCTATATTTCTGATATGAGGTATTGTGTACACTATTTACATTATTTGGACTATTGAAGATACAGAGACACAGATTTAAATTTAAAATTCTTGCATGAACACAAAAGTTTTCCATTACAAAACACAGCACTCAATGCACTAATCTTTCATTGTAATATATCAACTTAAAAAATGCAGTTTTAATTAAGAGAGAAAATAATTTATGGCAAAAATGTATAGAAAGTGAACTCATTTTCTCCCATAGTGAATTTGTATACCAGAATCATATAATATAAACTCATAATTAAATATTAATAAATATGATTACATAAGATTAATAAATGAATGGTATATTATTGCAAAAACAATAAGTATATTTTAACGGCAGTGAGCTATGGAAGAAAGATCCATTCTCCCATTTATATTTTCCCCATTATGGGCATTATTATATCTGTGATATAATAACATTGTACTTCACGGATGGAACGGAATGGCTGAAAGGAAAAGGAATGACAAACATGCTTTGTTCTAAGAGTGACTTTTATACCACTAAGACATACACATAACTATATATACACATGTCCCACCCAGAGAAAAGTATATCATATATATCTACACAGCAAAGCAGAATATAAGGAGAAACAAAAAAGACAAGTCTTACATAGAATATGGAGATACTCCTGTATCTGGAGAAGCCATGTTTAGGACTCCAGATTCATGTACTATGCCCAATGCAAGAACATATTCCATAAATGGGATACAGCAACTCTTGGGTTTTCCCAAATTGAGGACTGTGAGCTGGAGTTTCTTTCCATGTCTGGTTAAGATATATTCCAAAATGAAATGGTGCCAAATGCTTATAAGATGCATTGGGAGGTAGATTTAGCCTCAGCCAAAAAAGTAACCACTTGGTTAGGCTGTTGTAAACAAACTGAATGATTAGCCACTCTTGTCACTGCCATCAATTGAGCCATGTGACTTAACCCCACTAAAGGGAGATAAATGCCTTCTGTATTCCTACAATATCAAAATGTTTATCCTTATTGTGCAAAAGGCAACAGGCCATGAAATGCGATTTTCTTCCTATTTTCTTAATTTAGCCGTAGTCATTAATCCTGCATATCATATTCTGCACCTCCCCTTATTGCTCAGGCACTTATATAGTCTTTATACACTAGCTATGCTGATTAGGCAGTCATTTATGTATCACTACACAACAGGAAACCACTCTATCTTTCCCAGGAAATCTATTATTGTCTTGATTAATGTTCTATTGTTCTCGCTCCTTAATAATGTTTCTCTTTTTTCTTGTTCTTTCACACTCAATGAACCCTCGTGTCTTTCTGGCTTTACTGCCTTGCTTGGGGCAAAATGATTAAAAAAAAAATAATAAAAGTCATGGAAATTCAAAGATAATAAAGAAAAGGAATCTTGGAGAAAGACTACTCTGAGTTCAAAATCATGAGAAGTCGACTGGAAACCACTCCACTATCTTTCCTAGGAAGTCATATTAATTCAGATTCACTTAAGTTTTTTCAGAACATTGGGGATTATTAGCTCTCTAAACTTTGGCTTTTTGTTATCTCTCCTAAACCTCGTTCTGCTACCCATTTACACAAGTAGGTTATGTGCCATTTTCCTATGTCCTTCTTGTTTTCAACATGTCCTATGAGTGTCAAATTTTCTAAGCACTCTTTCCTCATAAAATTTCAACTATCTAGAAATTTCAACTCTCTCTTTCTGATGTTAAGTATAAATTTTGTTGTTGCTTGCATGTTCAGTCCTTGGTATTTTCAGTATCCTGCTGTAGAACTAATAAATGTAGTAATTTAAATTAACAAAGAATTTACATTTGAAATGTAATCAACTTGCCATCAGCAAAACAATGGGGAACAAAATACTGATGTTGCTAATCATTCCTTCTGTGGAGAGCCATAATTACCTATGCCCTGAAAGGACGTAGGGGATCACAGCTTTTCACACATTCTCCCTTGGCCAT
The DNA here is from genome assembly GCA_964036315.1 of Acanthosepion esculentum. Lineage (NCBI taxonomy): Eukaryota > Metazoa > Mollusca > Cephalopoda > Sepiida > Sepiidae > Acanthosepion > Acanthosepion esculentum. The sequence goes on along the minus strand of OZ038499.1, from coordinate 41,105,875 downwards.
AATGACTTTGTGCTCGCATGACCATCAACAGCTGCCAAATAGTTATGTCTGCCAATTTCACTCACAAAACTTTGGTCAATCCGTAGTGTGGTTTTCAGGCATTTTCCAAAAGTGTCTCCCTAGGCCAATAACATCAAGAAGTCACCTTTCTGACAAAGTGACCACGATGACATTTGAACATGGTCGGAAGTGATCATTCTAACCACTCGGCTACATGCCCATAACTTGACCGCATACACATAAATCAGCCATGCACCCATACATGTACTCATACACATGTGCTAATTAGTGGTAGCACTGACCAATCACTACCACATCTCCATGAAGCGAATAGGCTTTATGCCCTTTGATCTCAAGCTTCTTTGTCTATTTGTATTTTCCTTTTGATTTCCTTCTCTCCCCATCTGTAGAGAGCTGTGTGTATTTTTTTCTATGGGAGATCTACGTCTGTCTCATTTTTTTCACAATTGATGCTTGAATCATTCAAACTGTCTTGGTCTTCCACTGACTCCTCCTCACACATTTCCTGTTGGTTTATAGGGTTCAAGCTGGACTCACTTCCTGGCTCAATTTCCTGTTGGTTTATAGGGTTCGAGCTGGACTCACTTCCTGGCTCAATTTCCTGTTGGTTTATAGGGTTCAAGCTGGACTCACTTCCTGGCTCAATTTCCTGTTGCTTTATGGCAAGGGGTTCTCAACTGAGAGGGAGATTCTCACCCACCAGTGGGAAATTTCAGGATTTCAGGTGTGTGTGTGTGTGTGGGGGGGGGGGAATCTTTTACTTTTTCTTGTTAGTTATTTACAGAATTTTGTTTACGAAATCCCAATATCCTGGCATTCTATTGAAGGTTTTGTTTATTGCATTATGCTTCAGTTTATTTAATAATTACTTATGAATTAAAATAGATTGCAATTTTTCAAGTTTTAAAATCCATTTTCTATTGCTATTAAATTTGTAAAACTTCTCTATCTATAAAAATAATGCTTGTAAATGTATATGTTCCAATTTGGAAAAGAATGAAGGTTTTCAATAATATAATTATATAATTTGGAATGCACCTTTTGAGTCAGACTTTTGGTTAGATGTAACCTTGGGTTCTATGCTGACAGTTTCTTCTTTTGCACTTCTTGCCTGTGGAACATTATTCCAGCTTCTTGTTTTTTAGTCAACTTTGATCTTCAAAAATTTAAATATCAATCATTATCTTTTGTCTCCTGTTCTTTTATTGTTCTCCTTCCTTAATAATGTTTTTCTTTTTCTCAGTCTTTCACTCAGTAACCCTATGCATCTTAGTGGTTTTATTGCCTTGCTCAGGATGAAATGGTAAATAAAAAAGTTATTTATATTATATAAATCCATCTGTATTGTACTGATCAGTTGTATCTGTAGATAACTGAAATAAAAAGCTCCATAAAGCTTACCATTTAGTCGGAGTTTCTCTCCCTTTGAGGTGACAGCAGGGGCGGTAATATTAGGAGTCACTGCTGGAATTAAAAAAGAAAAAAAGAAATGTATTACAAGGTCTTTTTGAAAATTCAATAAAAACATATTTCCAAAAATGTATAGTCCTGGGTATGATGACAAACTTCATCCAGCAGTTAGGCCTCTGATTGTGAGACTGGAGGTTTTGAGGAGCATTGGAAGATATAGAAAAATTATGTACAAAATTTAACAGATTTTATTTTCAACAGGAAAAATTTGCAAGAAACAAAGAAAAAAACTGCTGAACTGCCATGTTCAATCCTCATATATATTAGTGAATGTTGTACAATTTCCTCACAGATGAAGAGGAGACTTGAACTTGAAGCAATAGAAATAAGGTTCTACAGAAGGATGCTGAGAATACTATGAATGGAGCTTGGGAGCAACAAAGAAGATTTTAGAAAAATGAAAAGAGTACTTAGAATCAGAAAGAGACATTGACATTTCTGACTCATAATGAGAAAAGAACACCTAGAGAATTTGGCACTCACAGGAGATACTGAAGGCAAGAGTGGTAGAAAGAAACAGTGAGTAATCTACCTAACAAGCTTATGTAATTGGGTGGAAGAACAGGGACTGAGGGAGATAGTAAGAGGGAAATATTGGTTAGAGTTACAAAGGATAGGAAGTTGTGGAGAGCCATGATTGCCCATGTCCTGAAAGGACAAGGTATATAAAAGGGAGATGTTACAGAAATGCATTAAAATCTATCATATATATATATATATATATATATATATATATATATATATATATATATATATATATATATATATTTATATATATATATATATATATATATATATTTACTTGGATTGTTGTGAGTTTGTAACTTGTGTTTCATGTTATTTGCGATTAGCAGACAAAATTTCTCTGACGATCGCAAATATCGTGAAACCCAGGGTCACAAACACATTAATCCAATGAAATATGTTAGCTCTATCACTGATATTGAGTATTTTCCAATAAGTACTGCACATATATAATATATAAATAATAATATATATAAAAATTGCAACTGTATATATATATATATATATATATATATATGTATATATATATATATATATATATATAATATATTAATAATAAAATTATTGGTAATCCGTATGGAATTTCCAAGACGATATAGATCTGTTTAGAGCTCTATATCAAAAGACAGACCAAAAATTATTATATAATGACAAACAAACACTTAAAAAACCATATATAAGAATATATATATATTTTTCAAGAAACAAAGAAAAAAAAATATAAGATTGCTTTCTGGCATTCTGATATATATATATATATATATATATATATATATATATATATATAAGTATGCCAGAGAACTCAATCTCCAAAACCTGATTATAGCAACAAAGATGAGGATATTAGCCTGAATGTAATTAATGTAAATTATATTAAACCCTCACAACTGTTTTCTCTTCTTTTAGGTTTGCTTTTTGGAAGTCTTTTTCCTTGTTTTCCTTTTCTTTCACTGATTTTAACTTTAATTTTTTTCTTTCTTCTTTTTTGCTTTTCTTTCTTTGTTAATTAGTGTTTGTTTCTTTTTTATTCCTTCTTTTTCTTTCTTTCTCTCTTTTATTATCATTTTCTTTATATTTGTCATAATTTCTGACCGTAACTTTTTCTATCCTTTATTCTTCTTTCTTTCTTCGACATTTTCAATCTTCTTGTCTTTTCCTTTCTATTTCACATTTCTTTCATTCTTTTTTGACATCTTTCACATTTTCTGAGAATTTTGTTCTTTCAGGTTCCCTTCCGTCTCATACCAGGTAAATTGTATTCGTTAAAAAAAAAAAGTCTCGATTTTTGGTTGATTTTTGGTTGATTTTGTTTAGTGGCACTTCTATGGGTTATTTAATGCCGGAATCTAAATATTTTGTATGTAATTTTATACTTTAAGTAAAGGTATGTTTTTAGCTAGTTTGTAGATCACAAAATGTATTGTTAGTCATTTTAGTATAAAAATGTATTTTTATATTTTTTTTTAGTGTTGCATTGTCATTTTTCTATAAAATGTATTATTGGTCAATTTATTATAAAAATGTACTTTTGATTTTTGTTTGGTGGGTGGGGGGTCACTATTTGCCCATGGATGGTACCCTAACAGGTGTTACCACCCAAGGTCAGAGTGGACCTGGGAACAACAGCAGTTAAGAGGTGGTTTCACAGTCCTCAAAAGCTCTAATCACCTGATCAGAGGCCTTGCTGCTGGATGTAGTTTATCATCATACCCAGGATGAAAATGTATTGAATTAGTTCATTCTTTTGTTTTGAGAATCACATGAGAATCAGAGAGAGTAAAAAAAAACATTATTTTTTCCCCTCAAAAAATATCAAGAGTCTATCATAGGAAAGTAATAATAGTAATCTTTTATACTAATGTTCATCGAATACAAGGCCCAAGAACCAGTCAATGTAGAGGGTTAATGTGTGGTGTTGTATGATCATAAGAAAGGGCAAGAAGTGAAGTTTGTGAGGATATGCAGAAAATATAATGGTTAACCCTAGACATGAATAGGTCAAGAGTGTTTTAATTATGAAAACATCCAGCCAGGTGTCTGTTCCACAAAGCAACAGTTCTTGGGAAGAAGCTGTCTGAATGGAACTTACTCCTTACTGATGGAATACGAAGGGAATGTGGATGATTTGCACTCATGTACATGGCATAGTGGGTCCCTGCTGCAAAAGCCTGGGCTCGTAGAACTAAGGAATTTAGCTTGTCAGAATACATGCCATGGAAGTAGCGATAGAAGAGGGAGAGATTTGTAACGGTTCACCTGTGGGAGTGGGGTTATAGGCTTGAAAATAATTCATCACCAACAAAACTGAATAAGCACTTTTGAACTTTATCAAGATGGCAGCCATCTATCTATCTATCTTGTTCTGTTCATTTTCTATCTTGTTCTGTTCCTTTTCTATCTTGTTCTGCTCATTTTCTATCTTGTTCTGTTCATTATCTGATATGGCAGCAATGCTTCATTTTTGGTCTGATCTGACTCTTGTAAAAATAAAGTATAGATAGCAGGCAGAGTCAGATACTTGCTGGAGCGGTACAATGAACTACACATTTTCTCTGCAACTTCAGTAAAAGTTCAGATATATCATTTCCACACACATATTGTAGTATTGTATACAAATTAGATAGACAAGTATAAATAGAGAATAACTGGTGAACATAGGGTGGCTATGACAAGCAAACCTAGTTGTTATTCAGGACACAGAGAACTGTACTACAACTACTACTACACAGATATGTAAAACATAACAAAGTAAAAGAACCATGTTACTAAAAAGTAACAAGAAAGAAAAAGAACCTTGTTACTATTACATCACACCACATTACATACTTCATAATAAAGAACTTTATTCCTGCCATCAGACTTCCTGGTATATTAATATTACCTTCAATTACAATGATTTGTTTTATTACCCTTTGTAGTATCGCATGCAAATTAGATAGACAAGTATAAATAGAGAACAACTGGCAAACATAAGGTGGCTATGACAAGCAAACTTGGTTGTTATTTAGCACATGGAGAACTATACTATGACTACTACTACACAGAGAGATATGCAAAGTATAACAATATATATATATATATATATATATATATATATATATATATATATATATATATGTATGTATTATGTGTATTAAGGTAGCAAATGTTCTTTAAATATTATAAAAAACAACAGATATTTTGTGCTGATTAATTTTACTGATCAACTTTTACAAATTACAAATAATAAGCCTGGGAGAGTTTGAGTGCTGATAGATGCTTAAGGCTGTTAGAGCAGTAAGTTAAGTAGACACCCCCTGTGGAGTATAGTGCCACAGCCTCACTGTGCTGGGTGTTGTTGCTACTATGGTTTCTCTAGCAAGTAGGTTTTTACAGGATGGAGGTGCTAGCTCAATGCCAAATCTGTGTTTGAATGCAGAGTTATCTTACTCTAAGAATGGCTACCAAAATAGATTAGAGATTCTAGTCTGTTCTGCTATTTACCTTGGCTGGGGAGGGGGGAGAGATAGACTCATAACATTTCCAAGAGTATTTGAATGAAAATGAACATAAATGTCTTGGCTGAAATTTTAACAGCACCAATAATCACTGCACTACACAGATATCCTATTGCAGGAAAATAAAGCCAGAAACATTGTACTGTTATTGATACTGATATTAACCATGCCACCAACAAAGACCAAGAACCTGATGTGAATATCTATTTAGTCAGGAATGGCCTATTCCTCTCTCTTGTCAAGGATAAATTATTCTCATTTAAACTACTGAATGGTCAAATTACTCTGTCCTTTCATTCTGTTAACCCTACACTTGCAATCATATTGACTGATTCATTTTTTATGGCTTATCAACCCTTTGCAGGTTATTTAAATCCAGAAAATATTTTTAGATTGTAAGATTTTTTTAAGATAATAATGATTTACTGGTACAAGTCTAGTATTTAATCCATAGCTTCAGGGAGAAAAGGCAAATTCTTACCTTTTCCAAGGGTATCTATAATGAATCCAACAAGAATTGGAACTCGGCTCTCCAATTAAAAACTCTAAGAATTTATTCACATCCAAGTTACAGCACCTGGTATTCCCAAGCAGTCACCCATCTAAGTACTGACCAGACCCAATGTTATTTAACTTCAGTGATTATACAGGAACTGGTGTTTCAACATGATAGAGGCATAATCTGACAGGCATATTCAGTGAAAAGATATGATTTCTGAGGTACAACTTAGCAGAGTCTAGGATTTTGGGCAAAAATCAAGAATAATGATGCTCATTGTACAAGGCCCAAGAGCCACTTGAGGTAGCAGTAGAGGGTTACAGAGTAAGAGGCACAATTTGTGGGGTCTATGTGAAGAAGACAACAATTAACCCCAGACTTGAACAGGTTAAGACTGTAGAACTTGGGAAAGGAACCTCTTGGGTATTGTTTCCACAAAGCAGTAGTTTGTGAGAAGGAGTTGCTTGCGTGGAATTTACATCTCACCAATGGAATATGAAGGGAATAAGGGTGGCTCGCTACAGTGTGCATGGCATGGTGGATTCTTTTTAAAAAAAATTTCTAATTAATAATCATCCACTACAAGGCCCAAGAGCCACTCAATGTAGAGGGTTATTGTGTAGAGTTCTATTAGCATAGGAAAGGACAAGCGTTAAGAGTACAGATCTGAGGTGGACTTTAGAAGGAACTGGAAACCCAATCCTAAGCAGGAAACAAGGAATAAACCTATACTCCTGTTTTAAATACCTGGGAGGAGTGTGAACGGTACGATGGGTGAACCTATCTACTAGAATGTAGTTGATGTTATAGATATGAGAAGTGATATGAAGACGCATGTCTTTTTCTATGTGCTATGTTCATTCAGAGTGTGGGTGATCATGGCTCTCCACAACCTACTATCCTTTGTAGATTCCTTTTCTGCCATCTATTTACTCAAGTTCATTATGCAGGTTATTCACCGTTTCCTTCAGTATGTCAAATTCTTCAAACCGTCTTTTCTCAATATGTGTCCCAGAAATTTCAACTGTTTCTTTCTGATACTTAGTATAAGTTTCTTTTTGCTTCCATTTTTGTTAAAACTTCCTCATTGCTTACATGCTACATCCATAGTATTCTCCATATGGTTCTGTAGACTGGCATCTCTTCATCTTTGAGGAAATTGTCCAGCATTCACTGCCATATAGGATGATAACAGTTCAGCACCTCTTTTCTTTGTTTTTAACAAACTTTTCCTGTTCTTTAACACCTTGATTAGCTTTTGGAAGGCAACTTTTGCTATTCCAATGGGCCTCCAGATTTACAGTGTCACAATTTTTCATCAGTACTTGTCTGATCTGAAACATACAGCACAAATCGTTATGAAATACTTAGATGACAGCTAAATTGAGGTATTAGTGCGACCTGCACACAGTCCAAGTCTACATTCCATAAAAAATTTATGGGCCAATTTGAAGAAAAAAGCAGCAAGCAGAAATAATTCACATTTGGAGGAACTAGAAGGCATTGCCAGGGAAGGACTGAGTAAAATACTTGTCAGTGTGTGCCATGATCTTGTAAAAACTATCAAATCAATAATTGAGAATAACACTTACAAAATTGATTATTGAACAATAAAGGCAGTAATTTTGTCCTATATTAAATGTCTGTTTCATGTTGTTTGGTATTTTTTTTATATTAAACCAAGTTTTTGTTAATGGCATAGCTGCACATTCTTTCAAATCCGTTATTTCATCATTCATGAAAAAAAATTACATAAAATTTCCATAGAAATTTGAGGGATTACAGTTTTATTCATAATTATGAGAAGTGGTGGCAAATAATTCTGAGACCAACTATGTGTGTGTGCGTGTGTGTGTGTGTGTGTATATATATATATATATATATATATATATATATATATATAATAAAATATATATATATATATATATATATATGTATGTATATAATAATATATATATATATATATATATATATATATATATATGTATATAATAAAATATATATATATATATATATATGTATATAATAAAATATATATATATATATATATATATGTATGTATGTATATAATAAAATATATATATATATATATATATATATATATAATAAAATAATATAATTTATTATATCCTTACTCTGTCCTGGACATTGAGTTCTACCTGGATCATATCCTCTCGGAATTATTTTTATACATATATGTATGTGTATATATAATTGCATATGTATATTTACCACTAATATTGTCTATATATATGTATACACACACACACACACACACACACACACACATGCACATATATATATATATATATATATATATATATATATATATATATATATATATATATTACAATGACTCATTCATACAAAAAGTAAATTAGTAAAGTTAATGATATAAAATGGTGAAATCACTTCACTAACTAAATTTTAAAGCTGCATTAACCCACTAATCACTTGATGAATGTTATAATCCTTGTTTTTTAAAATTATAAACTGTATTAAGTCTTCCTTAAATATGCAAGTACTTTTAATGGGTCCTCCAGTCATCCTCAGGCATGGAAACTATTTTGCTTTTGATAAAATTCAGGTAGCATCTGAGACGAAAAAATATAATGCAAATTGAAATATGTTTTTTTTTTAAATGTGTTACAAACTTGTGGAGCATGCATATGAGTAAAAAATGCTCTCACTCAAATTTTCAAAAATTCAACCTTAGCATTGTGATTCATTCATCGAATGGTTAGTGGGTTAATGCATCTTTAAAATTTAGTTAGTGAAGTGATTTCACCATTTTATATCATTAACTTTAATAATTTATTTTTGTATGAATAATTCATTGTAATATAAATTAAACTGCACCACATATTTGATATATATATATATATATATATATCTGATAAAAATATAGCTTTATGGTATACTATATTTATGGTTTAAAGTTAGTTAATTCGTTGGTTGATTTGGTTTAGTGGCATATCAACATCTCTATGGGGTATTTAATGCTGAAATCTAAATATTTTGAAGACAATTTTATGGCTTGAACTAAATATATTTTGAACAAAATTGTATACCTTCAAATATTGATAAAATGTATTGCTGGTAATACTATAAACATGTATTGTTGGTAGTTTTTTTTATATAAAAATGTATAGCTGGTATTTTTATTATAGAAATGTATTTTTATACTTTCATAGTCTTTTTGTTTGGGGATTCCTTATTTGTGTGTAGATGGTACCTTAACAGGTGCTACCACCTCGGGTTAGAGTGGACCTGGAAACAACATGAATTAAGAGGTTGTCCCACACTTCTCCAAACCTCTAATCTCCTGATCAGAGGCTTTGCTGCCAGATGTAGTTTACTGTCATACCCAGGACTAATGAGTTAAAGTGCTTAATATCAGGGATAGAGCATATATAAATATAAAAACGGACACTGCGGTCAACACCCAGTGGTAATAGCCTGTTTCATGCTTAAACAAAATCACCAAGCCATGTGGCATATAGATAAATAAATATATATATTTCTATCTGCTAGTCTGAATCGTCTTCAAGAAGTGAGAGCAAGATCTAAAAGTCAGCCAATCTAACAGTGGCCTCATCACACAATCCTCACTCTTGCTACATATGCAGCCACCTTAGCATATTACTAGCGGTTCTTAAGTGCCACTTAAGATTATTGCACAAAATCCATAACTGAATCAATTGGTTAAGTTGCCAGATCCCCATACGTCAAAACTGACAGAAGAGTTCATTATATATATATATATATATATATATATATATATATATATATATATATATATAATTTTTAGACAGTACATGTGTTTGAGTTGCTATCCCTTATTTTTTTTTATTAAGCTGAAATTATTAAGAACCACCCCAAACTGAAAAGTTCTATTAAAGAAAATCTTTGTCTTTGATAAGAATCAAACCTGGATCCCTTTTTTTCCATCAGGGAAAACCACTTCTTGACCCAAGATGTGCCTCTACCAGTTCAGCCACTGATCCAGCCTGACAGGGCAAGTTTAGAATTATCTATTTAAGGAAACACTTTTTTCTTGTGGGGAGCTCAACAAATCCGCTAGCTTCAGTTTCATGCCTGAAACATAACAATAGTAAATTTTGAAAGGATTTTTGATTCAATATTATTTCTTATTACTTTACTATATATATATATATATATATATATATATATATATATATATATAAATATAGGTAACTATACTCGTGTCGAAAAACCTTTGAACTCTTGATTTAACAATAGCCAAATCAATCACGAAGGGAAAAAAAGGTTTTAAAAAAGAAAGAGCCAGGAACATGAAAGTCTGTCGAAAATAATCGCACAGATACAGGTTCAAGGCCCAAAGAAAAAACCCCGATACGAGTAAACAACTAACTAAAGAGCTCAATACAAACGTAGAGCAAACCTCTCTCTCTATATATATGTAGATAGATAGATAGATAGATAGATAGATAGATAGATAGATAGATAGATAGATAGATAGATAGATAGATTAATAATAAATATACATTTTGTGAGGTGCTGACTATATATTAAGACAGGTTTCAGTAAATAATTTAGACATGTTCTATCTATTTATTCTCAATAGGATCCTTTCATATTTGCAGATAAGCTTTTTTTGTGCAGTTATTAAAAGACAAGAGGAAAAAACCATGTTGGCTCATATTGTATTTATTTCAAGTACTTTTGACATAGCATAATGTCATCATCAGGGTATTGTTAATTATAGAGTAAGTATTTAGTGTTCATGGTTGTGAAGGACAAAAACTGTTATGGTCATCCGAAAATTACCATTTTTATATGTCGAGTCAGGAACGCTGTGTCATGGCTTGGGTGATGTACACAGTTTAAGGAGAAGTAACTAGGTATGCCGTGGAAAAATTCTGGACTTGAGTAGTTGCTAGATATAGGAAAAACTATTAATGACAAGTGTTAACATTTTAAGACTATTGTACACATTTTAAAATATTTGTGGAGTATTTAATTAATTTAAGTAATTAACCTCAATATATATGTGCGTGTGTATCTATAGTGATGGGAAAGTTTTTTTTATTTTTGAAACACGGTCAGCACATGTTCAGAGTTGATATTATAGAGTGTTGGCATTTTTTATTTTTTATTATTAATGCTTTCACTATGTTTAGCCTTTTTTTTTTTTACATGTGAATGAGACAATTATAGTCATATTTTCTATGACTATGTTACAGACAGATTTTGGTAGCTTTCCGTGTGGTTTCAAGGTATGGTCAAAGAGATGTAAAGTGAATCTTCATGATAGGCATGTAGTGATATGTCCAACATAGTTATTCATGAATTTGTTTTATTCAGAAACACAGTTCCTTAAGGGTTTCGTAAATCCATAACTAATATTGGTCCTCTGTAATTACTATCAAAAATATTTAATTTTATGGTTGAAGAAGGCATGTATTATTTATATATATGAAGGAGACTCATATAATGATTTACTTATACAAATCCTACTAATTAACCCATGGTTGGGGAAAGAAGAGGTGGAGTCATACCTTTAACAAGGCTCTTTGCACATAAGTGAATATAATGAAACCGGACTGGAATTAGAACTCGGCTCTCAGATCTTCAAGTTGACAAAAATCAACGCTGGGTGTAAATGAGACTGAGAGGCAAATAAAGAATAAGAATGTTTCTCCTCAAAGTTGGCATCATTTAAAAACACATTTTCTGGCTTCTTATCTATTTCTTTAACTTAAAGCAAGGGGGAGGCTAACACTAAACCCTCATTTAATATTTACAAAACAGACTCGTTTGACAAGTGGCAAGAAGATATTCATTTGTTTGTCTGTGATCGTTTGACATGATGACATTTCAGCAAGCAGTGGTTAGTCTGACATTTGTATTGGATTACAGTTTCAATTCAAAATTGTTCAATGACAGGAGCGATTACAACCACATCCATCCATCCGTCCATACATACATATATACATACATACATCTGTCCATACATACATACATACATCCATCCATCCATACATACATACATACATCCATCCATACATCCATACATCCATCCATCCATCCATCCATCGATACATCCATACATACATACATACATCCATCCATACATCCATCCATCCATCCATCGATACATCCATACATACATACATACATACATCCATACATCCATCCATCCATCCATACATACATCCATCCATCCATACATCCATACATACACCCTTCCATCCATCCATACATACATCCATCTATACATCCATCCATACATCCATCCATCCATCCATACATACATCCATCCATCCATACATCCATCCATCCATCCATACATCCATACATCCATCCATCCATCCATCCATCCATACATCCATCCATCCATACATACATCCATACATCCATCCATCCATCCATACATCCATCCATCCATCCATACATCCATACATACATCCATACATCCATACATCCATACATCCATCCATCCATACATACATCCATACATCCATACATCCATCCATACATCCATCCATCCATCCATCCATCCATCCATACATACATAAATCCATCCATCCATCCATACATACATACATCCATCCATCCATACATACATAAATCCATCCATCCATACATACATACATACATCCATACATACATACATCCATACATACATACATACATATATCTAAAGAATTAATGACTTTCTTTATAATCCGACATTTTTATTACTTCACACATTATAATAGTTGGCACTCAGTTCAGTCACTACCAGAGAACACATTTTCTTTATTAAGATATTTTTCAATGCAATGCACTGATGAATACATGTAGTTTAGATTAAAAATTGGGCATCGATTTCAAATACCTGTGTTCACTATAATAACGTTTGAAGTAATACATATATCTCTTTTTATTACTTCAAATGTTGACTTAGGTGGATACCTGTACTTGAATAGGCACCCCCCGTCTTTTTTAATCTTAAACCGTGTGTGTAACATTTCTTGATCTACTGCCTGCCATTCACATTCAAGGCCTGATAGTAATGCATACTGTTTAAAAATTTGTAAAAAATGGCGCACCTATTTCAAACACAGGTATCAACTAAAAATAACGTCTGAAATAATATAAATGTTGGATTACAAAAAAAAATCTTAATTCTTTAGAATTATATATATATATATATGCTCCCGAAATATTTATTTCGGTTGAGCTCTCTGGGGAGGATATGTGGGTTTGTAAACAGTGACTATTACGGCTAATAATGCAAGACTCTTCGGTAAATCGAATCGAGTTCTCTCAGTCACTGTGTGTTCATCTAAAAATAAATACGCCTGGGTTCACCTTCTTCTCTGCCGTGCGCCAACGGCTTCAGGATAAAATTTCCGACTGACGCGAATTCAGCCGGTTTTCGATTCTAGCCAGAGGCAACCGGACGTCTAGCCACACTGATGAGCTGTGATACAGCGAAACAGTCTGTCTGTGGATGACAATATATATTAAAATATATTTTGTTTTTATGCTATTTTTATAGATACAAATATTTAAGTAAATGCTCTGTTTATAATAAACAGTATTAACAACATTTACCAGCCAGAATATCTGAGAAATTTCAAAGAAAATATATGTCCTCCAACAGGACATCATATAGCCTGACATGCAAAACCATTTAGCTACAGAGGAAAGCGTCTGGTTAGCAAGGTTATATATATATATTTTTAAAAGCTTCATTAAATATGACAGACAAGGTGCTTGGATTAAGTTTTTTATATAATTTCTCATATGATGTTATAATTTTTTACTTTTCCATAGATGAATTATACAAAAACTGTCTAAATGTTTTATTTCTTCAAGCGCTTTCAGCTATACCTTTATAATGATAATGGCTAAAGGTATATGAAGACACCTTGTCTGTCATATTTAATGAAGCTTTAAAGAGCCTCCTACCACCAGAACCTCGTTCTGCTATCAACAAGTTGACTGGGACTCGTTCTGTGATTTCCTCCATGATGTCCCCTGGGATATTGTCTTTAAGCTCCCCATTCAAGAATGTTCTTCAGAGGTCTCATCCTGGGTTAAAGCTGATATTGACGCTTTCATCCCCTCAAGGAAATTTAAGGTCAAATCATGCTCCTCCCCTTGGTTCTCCGCTGCTTGCTCAGCCGCCATTGCCCATAGGAACAAATTCTTCCACCTATTTCATAGTGACATATCCGACTGCAATAGACGTCTCTTTGCCTCCACCTGTAATGAGTGTAAGTGTGTCCTCAACAAAGCTAAGTCACTATTTGCTGCTCAGATGAAGGAACGTATTTCATCTCACAAATTTGGCTCCAAGAATTATTGGTGTCTCTGCAAGAGCGTTCTGAACAATAGCAAACCCTCTATACCTCCTTTGTTCAAACAGTTTGAGGTCCTGACCTCCTCTGCCGACAAGGCTGAATGCTTTGCTCGGAAATTTTCTATCAATTCAATGCTTGACTCTTCCGGTGTACCCATACCTGATTTCCCTCTCAGAACCGAGACCCTATTGATTGGGTTGCATATATCCCCATCATCGGTATTGGGCATTATCTCTAATTTAGACCCCCACAAGGCTAGTGGTGGAGATGGGATACCAGCCATTGTCTTGAAGAAATGCGAGCCTGAATTGGCGCCCGTCCTCTCTAAATTATATAAGTACTGCCTCAAGGAGTCTTGTTTTCCTGACTGCTGGAAGTCCTCATCCATTGTTCCTGTCTTAAAGAACACTGGTGACCCCTCTGACCCTTCTAATTACCATCCTATCAGTCTCCTACCCCTCTTTGGCAAAATCTTCAAAGCCCTAATCAATGCCGAAGTGGTTAACCACCTTACATCCCATGATCTGCTCTCAGACAAGCAATATGGTTCCCGCTTTGCCCTATCTACAGCTGATGTGCTTACGGCCATCACCAAATTTGTCTACCGAGCTCTTCATAATAACGGAGAAGCTTGTGCTGTGGCCTTAGACATCACCAAAGCATTTGATAGAGTTTGGCATGCCGGCCTTCTTTGCAATCTCCAGGGTTATGGTATTACAAGTCGATTGTTCAAACTAATACAATCATTCCTGTCAAACCGTGAATTGAAGGTCATTCTCAACGGATTCTCCTCCAGCTCCTATACCACGAATGCAGGTGTTCCGCAAGGCTCCATCCCAGGCCCTACTCTGTTCCTTATCTTCATAAATGATCTTCCAGACACCATAGATTCCCAAGTTGGCATCTACGCAGACGACACCACAATTTACTCCTGCTTCAAAAACAAATCTAGTGTCACTGACAAAATTAACTTGGCCGTTCGTCTCGAAAAGGACCTCCAATCGGTTGTGAACTGGGGCAGGAATTGGCTGGTTAACTTTAATGCCTCAAAAACAAAACTGCTCTCTATTAATCACCACAAGGATCCTTCCCTGCATCCCATTAGAATGTCTGAAGCTCAACTTCTCGAGAGCTCCTCTCTGCAGTTGCTCGGTCTCACGCTGTCTGCTGACCTGAGATGGAACAAATACATTGAGTCAATTGCTTCATCCACCGCAAGGAAAGTTGCCTCCCTGTGCCGGGCCAGGAAATTTTTCTCCCCAGAGTTGATCCTTCAAATCTACAAATCAACCATTCGCCCTTGCATGGAGTATTGCTGACATATATGGTCTGGAGCCCCTTCTGTTTACCTTGGGGTTCTTGATAAGATCCAGAGACAGATTTGCAATGTAGTTGGCCCTGATCTGGCATCTCATCTGCAGCTGCTCTCTCACAGACACTCCATCGCCTCTCTCTGTCTTTTTTACAAATACTTTCACGGTAATTGCTCCGATGAGCTGCTCTTGCTGGTTCCCAGACTTCATGAATTCAAGCATCCTACGAGGCTGGCATCCCGCTCCCACCCTTTCACTATTGAAACTGTTAAATGTAGCCATCTCTTCTACTCCAATAGCTTCATATCTCACACCTCTCACCTGTGGAACTCCCTTCCTTATCCCTGTTTCCCTGACAACTATAATCTCCAACTATTCAAGTGTAATGTCAATCGACATCTCCAGTTGCCTTGATCTATCCACGATCCTTCTCCACTTTCTTTATCACTCCTATCTGCTCTCACTGTAACCCCTTGCTTGGGATGAAATGCTTAAAAAAAAAAATTTATATATATATATATATATATATATATATATATATATATATATATATAGGTAAAAATCCATGGCTAAGTAATCCAAGTGAATACTAATAATATAAAATATTAAAATTGATCCACTAAAAACAGCTCAATATGGAGCATAGGAATTCCATGGAATTTATCCTGAGGAGTGAAATGGCCATATGAATGGGGTAGTATTGAGTTTCATTTTTATGTAAATCATATATATATATATATATATATATATATATATATATATATATATATATATATATATAGGTAACTATACTCGTGTCGAAAAACCTTCGAACTCTTGATTTAACAACAGCCAAATCAATCACGAAGGAAAAAAAGGTTTTAAAAAAAGAAAGAGCCAGGAACATGAAAGTCTGTCGAAAATAATCGCACAGATACAGGTTCAAGGCCAAAGAAAAAACCCCGATACGAGTAAAGAACTAACTAAAGAGCTCAATAGAAGTGTAGAGCAAACCTAGTCAAACCTAATGAGCCAGACAAATCTACCAAGGTTTCACTTAGGCAGATCGTCAGGGTCGGCTGCCGACCCTGACGATCTGCCTAAGTGAAACCTTGGTAGGTGTGTCTGGCTCATTAGGTTTGACTATATATATATATATATATGTAATGCTTAAAATTTTATGTATGTATGTATGTATGTATGTATGTGTGTGTTGCCAAGATACAGCTTAAACAATGCATAATAACTTAGAAGCGTATTATATCTTGTTTACTTGTTGAGTGCAGTGACAAATTTAATTAAACAAGGGATTCTTTAGCTAGGGCTGTTTTTCTGCTTTTAATAGGAAATTCAGTATTTGTTTTCAATACACATTCTTATATCAATCTGTGTATATAAACACTTGCATATTATATTCCAACCATTATGTGTGTGAAAAATAATAAACATTCATAATGCATTATATCAAAATTATTAAAAAAATAATATATTTATAGATTTCCCCCCACTACATTAGAACGTTTTTTATAAACAACTACCTGAAAGGTAAAGAGGCTATATATGTCACATGACTTGATGGTAAATAAATAATTAGATGCATAGTGATTTGCTGCCTTTATGTATTTTGAAATAAATGTGAGTTGTAGTGTGTATAATGAAGAATATATTTATTATTTTGAAAAAGGCTACATGTTTTAAGCTATTACTCCAAATTTTCATGCAATGCCCAGAGGAATAATTGGTGTAATGGAATAACCAGTCACCCCCATGAATGATTACACTATAGGTAGTAAGTACCTATAAAGTCAACTGTCTACAAGAGACTTGAGGAAGAGTGTGAGAGAGAAGACGCAAGCATGTCGACCTTCCACTTAGTGGCACTCACTACTAGATTGACCTGTGTGTATAACTGTATCGTATTTCATATTGTACTGGTTGTGTACAATAAACCTTTCTTCTATTATCCACCTGGTGTTAAGTATTTATTCCTTTAGCCCGGAATATAACAATAATAAACCTTCTTTTAACATCTTTAATATTAATTTTGTATTCAAATTACAGTGGAACATCGGTTCATGAATTTAATTCATTCCTGAAGTCCGTTTGTAACCTGAAATGTTCGTAAACCAAAACTATTTTACGAATAGGAATCAATGTAGAAAAAAGAGTCACAATACAATAAAATTGGAAAAAAAAAACACAACACAACACACGAATGTATATAAAACGGTGGTCAACTCAGAAATTATACCGTTCATGTTAACTTGGTTTGGCAAAGTGGTTCGAGAACCAAAATTTTGTTCGATAACCGTGGCATTTTCATCTTGAATTTTCTGTTTGAAAACTGATTTGTTCAACATGTGAGACGTTTGAGAACTGAGGTTGCCCTGTACATTTTATGGAAGAAATATCTCTTCTAAGGTAAAGAAGTAAAACATGTTTATTGATATCATAAAATAATTTAGTTTCATACTTTAAATAAAGACGTATTTTATTTACATTATTCGGACTATTGTCCTCATCTTTGTCACCATATTTATTACAATATTTTGGCTGATGTACATTCCAGCCTTCTTCAGATGGTTGGAATGTCAAACTGAACCCTTTTTTTCATATAGATAATCTGATGGAGATGTTGACTTTCTGTACACAAACAACACACGTCGGAATGGGATCACACATATATCGACAGGATGAGGGCTTAGCAATGAGCTCGCCATTATCACCAGCAATGGCAAATATATACATGGAATACTTTGAGGAAATGGCATTAGAATCTATATCTCTAAAGCCAATTATATGGTTAAGGTACGTAGATGACACCTTCATACTCTGACCACATCAGGAAGATGTTCAGGTTCTACTGGACCATGTGAACTCAATAAGACCTTCAATACATTTCACAATGGAGAAAGAGAGTAACAACACACTCCCTTTCCTGGATGTTCTAATATCTTGAACAGAGCATGGGTTCAAGACATCCGTATACCATAAACCGACATTCATCAGACAGTACTTCAATTTCAACTCCCACCATCCATACAGCATAAAGAAAGGGATATCCGCTCCTTACAACAATGAGCAAAAGTCATAAGTGGCGACCCAGAGACATTAGATAAAGAATTGATCAGTATAAGTAGTACCCTACAACGTAACAACTACCCTGGGTACATGGCAGCAGTCCCAAAAAACTGGGATAGGCAGGTACAAGAGGAGGACAACAACACTCAGAAAACAGTCTGCCTGCCTTATGTGAAGGGGTTATCAGAGAAAATACAAAGGATCTGCGGTTCATATAACATCAGGACAACCTTCAAAAGCTTGACGACACTTTGCAGATATCTCTCCCAAGTAAGACCCCCCCATAGAGGAGAACATGACTAAGGACTGTGTGTACGCTATCCCGTGCAGTTGCAGAAAGAAATATAAAGGGGACACAGGCCGCCCCCTTAAGGTAAGGCTTCAAGAACACCAGAAAACTGTAACACGAGAAGTGGAAAAATCAGGCATGGTTGACCACATATGAAGAGAGAAGGGAGATCACCGCCCTCTGTGGGATCAGGTTGAGATCATAGACAAAGAACACCATTGGAAAATTCGTAAACTTAAGGAATCAGCACATATGCTAGCCCACAAAAATCTCCTGATCCGACCAATCATAGAAATGAATACAATATGGGAACCAGTAATAAGGCGTGCCAGAGAAAAGTGATAACAACAAAAATTGCAATATGAGTTCTGGTAAAAACATGTTATGATAACAGCAAAAATTGCAATATGAGCACTGGTAAAAAAAAGAGAGCTAGAAAAAAAAATTAGGTTTATAAAACCCGGAAATTAATACACAGATGTCTACAGTGGATAAAGGCGTTAGTTAGTGACAGTGACAGGACCCAAAGAGTATGAGTTCAATACCTGGTTAAGGCAGTGGAGAACTTTCAGAGGGAAATTAACAGGAGATAACTGATAACTGACATCCATTAAACATGGCACGTGGAACTAGAACAGTCTAACCCAGGGAGTGAAAAAAAAGGGTTCAGTTCAACATTCCGACCATCTGAAGAAGGCCGGAGCGTACAACGGCCGAAACGTTGTAATAAATATGGCGACAAAGATGAGGACAATAGTCCGAATACTGTACATAATACCTCATCTCAGAAATATAGACAAAGACTTATTTGCATTAAGGAATTTTTGGTGTTTTTCATTCATTTTTAAGCCGTAACTCATTAACTAATAATTAACAAAAAATATTATTTTATTATTTAAAAGAAACTACACTAGCTTTAAGTTATTGCTCCACATTTTCATGCAATATGAAGCCCAGAAGGTTTATTGTTCTTCTTCTGCCATCTTTAAATACAAATTAAAATGTTTAATTATTAATAAAATTGATAATATTGTTACCTCATCCTTTTGAATTATGAACTGCTTTTAAAAGAAATCCAATGGGTCTATCGGTGATCTAGTATTGTATTAGAATATAAATATTAAGAACGGCCAGGGAACCAAAAATTTGCCATCTGCTAATCAAGCTTTACAAGTCCATAGCATTTATTTCCACTGGATCCTGTACACTGCAGCAACAGCTTGAATTAATGAAAATTTACATAATAATTCTCCCTGCTACACTGCCACAAAGTCATATATATTCCTAAAGTGCATACATCTATATGGGAATGGTGCCATGATTTCTATTCTTTTATTACTACAAAGCAATGTTTTGTTAGGCTTCTTGGCAAAGTTTGCAAAATCTAGAATTTCTTTTGTAGCTGTTGGAATTTTTATATTTTAATATTTTTGCTTGATGGTAATATGATTTTGCTTTCTTTGATGTCTGATATGCATTTTTATAAATATGTACTATTTTATTATACTGGCACTATATATATATATACATATATATATATGTGTGTGTGTGTGTGTGTGTGTGTGTGCGTTGAACAACAGGAGGCATGGTGGATAGTGGCTCGGATTGAGGAATCAGAGAGATGAGTTCGAATTCCAGTTGAACCCATTACATTCACTTACGTGCTAATACCCTTGGGAAAGGTATGAATCCTCTTCTTCTCCCTCCATCCTATGGCTAAATAGCAGGACAAACTGGGTTCTATAGCCTTGGATGTCAACTGGTCTAGGAGATGGACAACTCTGAATTCAAATTTTGCAGAGGGTCATTTGGGGACACTGTGGCACGTAGTGTACCTAGTCTCTGTATTCAGCCTTTCAGAAAGTGTGATTTGTTCTGAACAAAGCCTTCACCACTATAATCAAATCATATGTGCTGGTGACTGGCTGTCGGTTCCTAGGAAGTAAGCTCATACATTGAATATGATGGGAGAGTCCACCATACCATGTGCATATATATATATATATATATATATATATGTGCATATATAAATATATGTATATATGTGCATATATATAAGTGCGTATATATATATATATATATATATATGTGCATATATAAATATATGTATATATGTGCATATATATAAGTGCGTATATATATGTGCATATATATATATATATATATGTGTGTGTGTGTGTATATATATATATGTTTATATATGTGAGAATATATATATTTGTATATCTGTGCATATATATATATATATATATATATATATATATATATATATATATATATATGTGTGTGTGTGCATATATAAATTCTCTCAGAGTAAAGTGGAAGAGTTTTTTTCTCACCTTAATAATCTCTATCCTTCTTTAAAATATACAATGGAGAAAGAAGAGAATAATAAGCTTCTTTTACTTGATGTATTGGTAGAAAGAACACCTTTGGGCTTTTTTCCCAGTGTTTATTATAAACTCACTTTTCCAGGGCTTTATCTAACTTGGGATTCATTTGTTCCCAGAACCAGGAAAATTAATCTCCTCAGTACCCCTACTCATCATGCTTTGATATTGTATTCTGTGTGTAGGCTTGAAAATTAAACAGCTGTAATTAATGAATGGTTACCCCTAATGTGTGTAATGTGTGTTATATCTACCATTGAGCAAAAAATATGGTCCTTCTAAATGTCCTATATATGTGAGACTACCATGGATTGGTCCCATGAGTCAAACATATGTGAACAAAATTTCCAGTTCTATCAAACGGTGTTTCAATGGCATTATGGTCCAGAGTATTTTTTCAACTAGATGTGCTTTTCCCCCTTGCCATAAGTATGTCTCGCTTGCTAATCAACAAAGTTTAGCAATATATAAATATAAATGTCGATGTGAGATTGTCTATGTGGGTGAAATCATCCAGAAGTTGGAGGTTAGGATCACCCAGCATGTCCCAGGCCAGGTGCATAGACACAAGCCTGTGACATCTGGGTGTTCACAGACTTATGACTCTGCGATCGGTGAGCACCTTTTAAATTCTGTTACTTGCAGGATGAATTATTCTCCTGAGTTATTTTCTGTCTGACAGGGCTTCAGACTCAACACAGAAGCTTACATCAAGTGTGTTGAGGAGGTAGTGTGCTGTCTTGGGTCAAGAGGGTAGCTGCTGGAAGACCCTATGTCTGGCAACAGGACTTTGCACAATGCCACACAAGAAGGAGAACCAAGTCATGGCTGTCAGACAATTTCTGTGACCACATCACACCTTACATCTAGCCACCTATCTCCCCAGACTGCAACCCCCTTGATTATTTGTGTGGGGCACAGTTTTGTAACATCAAAGATGATTTGAAGGCAAGAATTATGGCAGAATTCACCAAATTAAACAAGGAGACTGTCCAGAAGAGTTTCAGGAGGTTCTGAAGTCATTTGGTTGAAGCCAATGGCGATTTTATTGAATAAATTCGCTTTTTAGTATTTCAAGATATCTTTGCGTAATTTTGGTAAATATATCTGTTAAAGTGAGATGGCTGGGTTATTTTCATTTTTGCGTAATTTAGATGACAATTTATTCATCACACTCTGTCTCTGTATGTCTGCAAGCATTTATAAAGTCTGGATTTTCCAGACAGCTTGTCAAAATGGTGCCATCGTATATAGTTTATTACTCTTCATTTGTTAATAATTAAATGATAAAAAAGTAACTTGCCAGAGATTTTTTGAAACTTTTCAAATTGCATGACTCATAATCAACACACGCACACGTACACACACGTATACATCTACACGTATACATCTACACGTATACATCTACACGTATACATCTACACGTATACATCTACATGTATATATGAGGAGGTATTGAGAAGGAATTAAATAAAAAAGGAAATTCTTATGTTAGATTATTTGGTAAGGTTTTCAGAAGTGAGTTAGGCTGAAAAATTGTCAGTTATGGAATCAGAAAAAAAAAGAAGTTTAGCTTTTAAAGAGAGGAGAAAAGAATGAAGGAAAGAAAGATGGAATTGGAGAGTACATTTGGTTTGGTTTGTTTTATAGCATACCAATCTTTTCCAGGTTATTTAATGCTGAATTCTGTAATTTTCATAAATAACAGATAGGTGGATATGAGGCCTGATCAAAAAGTATCAGGACTGGTGCTATGGTAACGGAGTTAAAATACGCAAATTAAAACTGCTTTGCACAGGTTGACCTTGAACTCTGTCAAGCATACACACTCTCACTTACTTCCATTGTTTATAGCAGTGCTTGGAAGGAAAGTGTGTAGAGTGTGGTCGTCTCACTACACTGCAAAGGTTCCATCAGTGACCATACCTTGTGCATCAGTTTTTGGCTAAGGACAAAAGTTCGACAACCACCATATTCCTCAGATCTCACCCCTTGCAACTTTTTCCTCTTTCTAAAAATCATATCCCACTTGAAAGGAACAAGATTTCAAGATGTTATGGAAATCTATGAGAATCTAACAAGGCAGCGGCTCACTATCCCAAAAGAGGAACTCCAAGAATGCTTCCATCAATAGAAAGAGCACTAGTTAAAATGTGTGGGCTCAGAAGGGAATAACTTTGAAGGTATTTAAATGCCAAATTGATATATGTTTTAGCTTGCTTTTTTTTTATAGCACAAGTCCCAACACTTTTTGATCAGACTGCAAAAAGGTAGACATAGGTCTGGTTTACAGTAGAGGTAAAAAAGTAAACACAAGACCAGGTTACTAGAGAGTCAAAAAGAAAGATAAAAGAATGATTTTCAAAAGAATCTAAAGGTATCTGTCTATATTTCTGAGATGAGGTATTATGTACACTATTTACATTATTCGGACTATTGTCCTCATCTTTGTCGCTATATTTATTACAATGTTTCAGCCGTTGTACGCTCCAGCCTTCTTCAGGTGGTTGGAATGTCGAACTGAACCCTTTATTTCGCTCACTGGGTTAGACTGTTCTAGTTCCAAGTGGCATGTCTAATGGATGTCAGTTATCAGTTATCTCCTGTTAATTTCCCTCTCCAAGTTCTCCACTGTCTTAACCGGGTATTGAACTCACACTCTTTGGGTCTTGTCACTAGATCTAACCAATGCCTTTATCCACTGTGCCATGTGTCTATGCACAGTGGATAAAAGTGTGGAGAACTTGGAGAGGGGAATTAGCAGGAGATAAATGATGACATCCATTAAACATGGCACTTGGAACTAGAACAGTCTACCCCAGTGAGCAAAATAAAGGGTTCAGTTCAACCTTCCAACCACCTGAAGAAGGCCGGCGTGTACAACGGCCAAAACATTGTAATAAATATGGTGACAAAGATGAGGACAATAGTCCAAATAATGTAAATAGTGAATCTAAAGGTAGACAGATTTGGTCTACATAAGGGTCAAAAAGGTAGCAGTCAATCCAGTTTGCACAAAAGTCAAAAAGGCAGATATAGGCCTAGTTTACAAGAAATTCAAAAAGTAGATTTAGGCTTGGTTTATACCAAATTGATTGATTCATTCATTTTCTACAGTTTATCAACCCATTACAGGTTATTTAAAGCCAGAAAATAGTTTCAGATTGTAAGAATGGTTTAGTGATACAATCTTCCTAATTAACCCATAACTGAAGAAAGGAGTGGATTCATACCTTTCCTAAGGGTATTTGCATGTAAGGATATTTCCAAACCATTCTTCTTTACACCATCTGCACATCCCAACTTAAATCACCTGATATTCCCAAGCGGTTACTTATGGTACTGACCAGGCTCGATATTGTTTAACTTCAGTGATCGTAGGGAAACCAGTGTTTCAAGGTGGTTTGTACAAGAGTTGAAAAGTTAGATATAGGTAAGGTAAAGAGTTGGCCCATTTTTAGTTGGTAGAGGCATTTACCCCTCTGCACAGGGATGCAGTTGATGTATATTTCACTACCAGCCAACAAAGTGGCAGAGAGAAGGAATCAACAAAGAAAGTGAAAGACGTATCAAACAGAAAATAAGAACTTAGTGAAAAGCAAATAAAATGAATGGTTTTAAATAGAATAATTAATTACTACCTTGTTCTGGCTGAGATCCAGGCACTTCTTCATGTCGAGGTCTGGGAGGAATGGTTGGTGGAAGTTTCAAGATCTCAAGTCTCTCCACATAATACTTGCATTGTTCTTTGGCATCATGGGACAGTTTTTCCTTGGCCAAAACATCACATAAGAAATTTTCTATCCCTGGTAACAACTCTGAAAAATAAAACAATGGAAATCAAATAAACAGAATATATAGCATAAGTAAAGAAGCATAATGATTTGTCTAGGAAGTGAGCTATCATCACAGCTTCTTTTTTTGTTTTCAATAATAGTTGCACCTATACAACATTTATTTTTATTTGCGGTGCTTTTCCTTCTATGATTTTCTCAAAATTAATTATTAGATTGCCTTCTGCTCTTCTTGTCGTTGATGTACCCTGTGTGTGTTGAATTCTCCAAGCTATCTTTCTTCATTATGTAGTTTGCAAATTACAGCTGTTTCTTTTCGCTTTTTAGCTTTAAAAATTTATTTGCCTTATTGGCAGGGCTTATAATACCCTGGAATAATTCAAGATGGGTAAGAATTCTCCTCCAAAGGGACTATCTTCTGGGTAAATGCTTGCAGTCTCAAAGATAAACCCAACCAATGTTTACCTATAGACTCAAGTATAAACCACAACCAAAGTTTACCTTAAGTATAGCATAAGTATAAGTATTAAGTTTACCTTAAGTATTAGTATTAAATATAAGTATTAAGTATAAATTAAGTATTAGTATTCAGTATAACTATTAAGTATACCTTAAGTATTAGTATTAATTATTAGTATTAAGTATAAGTATTAAGTTTACCTTAAGTATAAGTATTACCTATGTTTACCTATAGACTCAAATATAACCCTAACCAATGTTTTCTTACATTAATCTACAGACTACATTACAAAACACTGTAGGCTACAATATATATTTAAACTGGTTTCAAAGTAGCAGTAAGTGCTTGTTATTTTATACAAGAAGTGCTAGGGACTAACATTTCACAATGTTTTAGAAATTTATAAGTCTACCATTCATCCATACATTGAATATTGCTGCAATATCTGGTCTCGTTCTTTTATGTATTTAGAAATTCTTGATAAAATACAAAGAAAAATTTGAAATGTTATTGGTCTAGCATCTCAGCTTCAATCACTTTCCAACTCTGCCATAACATAGCGCTTCCCTATGCTTTTTCTTTAAATATTTTCATGGTAATTATTCTAATGAGCTTTCCTCTTTGGTACCTAGACTTAGGTGCAGTACTAGATTGGCAGCAATATCTCATCATTTTACAGCTGAAATAGATGTAACCATAAGTTCTATGCTAACAGTTTCTCCTCTCGCACTTCACGCTTGTGGAACACTTCCAGCTTCTTACTTTCCAGTCAACTTTGATCTTCAAAAATTTAAATGCAATATCAATTGTTATCTTCTGTCTTCTTGATTCCTTTTCTTTTATTGTTCTCTTGTTAATAATGTTTTCTTTTTCTCATATTCTCTCACACCTAGTAACACCTTACAGCTTAGTGGCTTTATTGTCTTGCTTGGAGTGGAAAAAAAAAAAAAAATATATATATATATATATATATATATATATATATATATATGTGTGTGTGTGTGTACGTCAGCAGCAGGCAACAACCACAGCAATGGAAGTGTTATACATAAAGCTGTTCTATTTTTTTACAAAACAAAATGTAACCGACAATGAAAATAAATACTTTACAACAATAGGAAATTAACCTTTAGCCCCCTACATTATTACTTCTTCCACTATATATGGTGGCACCTCAAATACAAACTGCAGTAGACCTGATCTCAATTTGAGTCAAGGCTATGGATTTTGTTGCTGCTATAGCAGGATGTGACAACACAATCGTGAAATTTAAATATAGTTATTTGGTGATTGAAGTCAACTGCAATGGTAGTACAGATGCTTACCTTGGTCATTGAAGTTGCCTAAATAGTGTTTAAAGTTAAAATAATTCAATGGGTAAACAAAATAACCATCATTAATTATAACATCTTCAACCAAAAATGGTGATATACAATGTATGTAGTAAGATCAGAAGGGTGTCTTATGAGATTCTTCCAGAACACCAAAAAATTAATTCAAACAAGTACTACACCTGGTTAGACCAATTAAAAAAGACAGCAATCAACGAAAAGTGCTTGCAATTAGTCAACAAAAAGGCCTTAATATACCATCAGGTTAACATTAGGCCATGTTTCTTCGGTGATCAGGAAACGGTTGGCAGAGCTTGATAAGAATATTTTGTCTCATATTTCAACTTTGGTCTGCTATTTATTCTAGACTCTACCAAATTCTGTTAATAAAAAGAATTTCAACTCCCTTCAAGGCTGCAAAAGGCATGGAGAAAATTTCTTTACCTAGAAAGATAAAAAGTCCCAAGAAGATGCACTTAATATCTGTCTATATTTCTGAGAGAAAATTCTGTCTATATTTCTGAGAGAAAATTCTGTCTATATTTCTGAGATGTCATCAAGGACACATGGCCCAGTGAATAAAAAGTTGATTGAATCCAGTGACTAGACTCAAAGAGTTGTGAGTTCAATACCTGGCTACAGCTGAGGTGAACAAAAAAAACAAAACAACTTGGAGAGTTGAGTTAAAGGGAGATAACTGATACTGAGACATGTGGAAGAGGCATGGCATGTGGAACTAGAACAATCGCTGCTGTTGGATGAAATATAGGGTTCAGTTGAAAATTCCAATCATCTGAAGAAGGCCAGAGGAGCAAACAACAGCCGAAATGTTGTGAATATGGAAACAAAGATGAGGACAACAGTCTGAACAATGTAAATAGTGTAAATAAGATGTATTTATGTATATCAATATGAAAACAGTAGAAAATAAAGAAATAACATCGTAAATATATTGTAAAATAAAATTAAAAATAATATATTGTAAAATAAAAATAATATATTGTCAAAGGAAGTTAATATTGAAAATAAAATAAAAGTATTTTATTTTTACTTAATTAACCAATTAATTGGTAGTCAAATAATACATTATGTCAGTAGTGACTGGTTAATCCAGGTGTCTTGGCATCAGGTAATGCTTGGTCTGGGATTTGTGTTTGATCCTCACTGGGTGAAATATAAATTTTGACATTAAAAACACAACTAAAGTTGACATTTTTTTTAATCACTCCACCCCAAACAAGGGGCTTTCACACTTGGGGTTAGTGAAACAAAAAAAATTATTTAGGAGCAAGAATGATGAAAGAAGAGAAATCTCAAAGACAGTAGATGTGTAAAATAAACTTTTTCTTTTTTGTTTACTAATTTTTACCCTCTAAAAGTCCCAACAGCCACTCAAGGTAGAGGGTTACTGAAGGAGGTTTATGGGAGTAGTTAGAGTAAGAGGTAAGATGTACAGTTTACGAGGATAATTAATTACAGTTAACCCTAAACTTGAAGAGGTTAAGATTTTAGTGATCAAGGAAAGCATCTTCTTAGAAGTCTGTTGCCCAAAATAGCAGTTGTTCAAGTGGAACATCTTTCTGACTAATAGAATACAAAGGGAATGAGGTCGTTTTGCCACAGAGTATGCAGCATGGCAGGTCTTAGCTTTGAGGGTTAGAACTGATAGAACTATAGCATGTAACTCCTTCCATGGAAATAGTGATAGATTAACAAGATGTTTGCAACATTTCATCTATGGGAAGGTAGCTGTAAGGTGGAAAATAAGTCATTACCTGTAGTGAGTTCAATACTCATTGGGGACTCCATATAAACTTTGACATTAAATGACCCAACAAGGGTTGACATGTTGTAAACTCAACAAGGCAACAATTTGACCATTACTACTGAGTAGTGAGTTTGAACCTCACTGGGTGCCTCACACAAAATTTCATGTCAAATAGCACGGTGGTTGACATGTTGTAAAGTCAGCCAACCAACAATTAGAGTGGAATAGTGGTTAGCAAGGATAGACTGGTTAAACATTTCTGCTAAGTAGTGGATGCCCCCATATAAAATGCCTGAATCTTTTATAATATTCACTCCCTGAATAGCCCAACCAAAGCAAAATAACTCAACTAAATTACTGATGCCATAAAAAATATCATTTTTTAAATATATTTTTCTGATTGTTATTGGTGTACTCCCGTGTTTCAGAGTTAGTTTTTCATCTAGCTTCTGAATTTATTTCTATGAATAACTAATGCATTTGATAAATTGTTGTGTTGATCCCTTTTGTGTTCATAGATATATTTTTATAAATTTCTACAAGTTTCCCCAATGTATTACAACATTGTAGTAAGACAAAAAGCCACGAAGAGTGAACATGTTATTTTGATGTGCTCACAAAACTACGTAGTAGGCATGACTGAACCAACACCACTCAGCTAAATGGTAAACTTCTCTAAATTAATTCAATTAATGCTCTATCCTAACTTTTATATTTATGTCTATCTCCATATCTAACTCTCTCTCTATATATATATGTGTGTGTGTGTGTGTGTATATATATATATATATATATATATATATATATATATGTCTATTGTGTATATATATATATATATATATATATATATGTCTATAGTGTATATATATATATGTCTATAGTATATATATATATATATATATATATATATATATATATATATATATATATATATATATATATATATGTTTATAGTAAAAGTAAAATAAAATCCATGGGTATATAATCCAAGTGGGTCCTAGTAATATAAGAATATTAAATTCATCCACAAAAGAGAGCATGATGTATTTTATTTATAGCAATAGATAAACAATGAAGAAAAATCTTTTTACCTTCTTGATTGTTTATATATATATATATATATATATATATATATATATATATAACACAGTTTTGCTGTTACACCCGGTATATATATATATATATATATATATATATATATATATATATATATATATATATATATATATATATATGTATAGATACCGGGTGTAACAGTATAATTGTCCAAATCATGTAAAAGCATAATTATCCATTCCACAAAATGTTTAATATCTAAAAAACCACTAAACTAATTGACTTTCTTTTTTCTAGGTTTACAGATAAGACATTTTGCCATCTTGACACCATCAGCTATCTCCTGCTAATTTTCCCTCTGACACAAGGACCTCAAGGACACATGGCACAGTGGATAAAGGCGTTGGTTAGATCCAGTGACAGACCCAAAGAGTGTGAGTTCAATAACCGGTTAAGGCAGTGGAGAACTTTCAGAGGGAAAATTAGCAGGAGATAACTGATAACTGACATCCATCAAACATGGCACGTGGAACTAGAACAGTCTACCCCAGTGATCGAAATAAAGGGTTCAGTTCGAGATTCCAACCACCTGAAGAAGGCCGGAGCATACAACGGCCGAAACGTTGTGACAAATATAGCGACAAAGATGAGGACAATAGTCCAACTAATGTAAATATTGATGTTCACTCTGCATAAGGCGCAAGAACTACTCAAGGTAGAGGGTTATAGAATAAGAAGCACAGTCTATGGGGATATGTGTGGAAATTAACAGTTACCCCAATACTTGAATAGGTTGAGACTGTCTTAATCAAGAAAGCTTCCCCTTGGGAGTCGGCTCCATAAAGCAGCAGTTTGTGGGAAGAAGCTACTCAAGTGGAACTTAAGTCTCAACTTAAGTGAGATACACCGTGGAGAATTATGATCATCTATGTACTGGATAGACATGGAATTATTTTTTTAATGTATTGAAATATTTCAAGAAAGAATTCTTCTGGTTTTGCTGATACATTTAAAATAAAAATGATATTTTTTATATTAAATCATACCCCTTGGCAATACAAAGTTTTGGTACTTTTGTAAATTCCTATATCTATGTAGTTGATACCAAAATAAATAATCACACAAGCTGACAACTTCTATTTACCAATTCCACTTTACATGCCAAATAGAGATTACGCTACCCACACATCTGCACAGTTTACAAATACTAAAGAAATGGAATCTGTGGAGAGCCATGTTAGCCTACATCTTGAAGGGATAAATAATTTTTTTTTAATCCAAATAGTGTTTGGAAGTTGTTTTATTTTTTTTTTTTAAATAAAAGTTAACAGAAACAAGTATTTTTTTTTTTGTAAATAGAAAAAGGGAACACTTTTGACAAGTCTGCAGCAAAGAGTAAATTCAGGAAGTGATGCTAATCTTCAAGAAACATAAAATTGGAACTGGGATTCTTTGATAAAGAACAAGGCGTCTTGTGTGACAGAGGGCACCAGAAGCAAAAGGAATTGGGACGACTTCATTACCATTCATATATGTTCTACTCTGTCTAGTCTACTACCAGTCGCATGGGTAACAGCACTATTAGGCTTTATCAATCAACAACTGACATACTGGTAAGTAAACAAGTAAGAAAGAAAAAAGAAAGAAAGCAATTAGAAAGAAAGAAAGAAAAAAAAGAAAAAAGAAAAAGAAAGAAAGAAAAAAAGAAAAAAGAAAAGAAAGCAAGAAAAAAGAAAGAAGAAAAAGAAAGAAAGAAGAAAAAGAAAGAAAGAAAGAAAGAAAGGACAAAAAGAAAGAAAACTTTAAAAAAAAGTAAAGCAAAAAGAGAGAGAGTGGAATAGAAAAGAAAAAGGAAAAATAAAAAAATAAAGGTGTTACAATAACTTGAATGGATTTTAAATGTGAATTAATTTTAAGCGTCTAATGATTTCTCTTTCTTTCAGATTTAGCAAACATTCAGGCGGTTTTAATTTTCACACATAATTGTCATAACTCAAATAACATGACCCAATAGAGAAATAAATAAATTTTCACCAATAACACTGATTTATTTACTGATGACTTTGATCCGTCTTAATGAAACACCTGAACATATAATCCGTCTTAATGAAACACCCTTTATATGTAAATAGTGATGGAAGGAAACCATCTTAAAAGAAGGAAAAGCATAATGAGAATGATTTTAATTTTACTAAGCATTCACTAAATACATGGTTCAAAAGCCACTCAAGATAGAGGGCAACTGAATGAGGCTGTTGTCATGATGTAAGAGGAGGAAGTTAGTGCAAATTATAGGGATATTTAGGATAGATAAGTGTTCACAATAAAATTGAAGAGGTTAGTGATCATGAAACTATCCTCTCAGGAGTTTGTCCCACAAAGTAGTGCTTCTTGGGGAGAGAGAATCCACAAAACTGCCTAACAGAGGCTGGAATTATTACACCTGGGATCAGTTTGTCTTTATAATAGTAGCATCACAGCTTGTATTTGTATTCAACATGTCTGTGTTTAAATAACAATAGGGGGGGGGATTTTGAATAATTCCAAACAACTGAGATTAAGCTTAATCTCAATTATGATTATTATGTCCATCATACAAGAACTTCATTAATTTAATTATTTCTCAAATTTACTTGCCTTTTCATTAAATTCAATATTTTACTGAATATATGGACTTTTCTGTATATGTATCTAGATTTATAGGAATGTTTTATTTTCCAAACACAGTCAGCAGATTGTGGCTGTGTTCATAATTGATGTTATTGAGTGTCTGCTTTTTTTTAATAATGCTTCCATTATTTTTAGCCATTTTTTAAATGTGGAATAGGCTATTATATTTGTATTATCAACAAGTTGCGGATAGAGATTGGTAGTTTTCCACGTGTGTTTAAATGAATCCTAATTGATCTAGGGACAGAGATGTAATGCAAGTTTTCTTGATAGGCATGTAGTGGTGTATCCAATATGATTATTTATGAATTTGGTTTGATCAGGAACACAGTTCCTTAAGGGACATCTCAATTCATAAATAATATGGGTTCTCTGTAATTTGAATCTTGCAGGTAAGTTATTGTTGTTGACAATGAGGTGAGCGGTTTTAAATGTATAGACGAAAGTACTTGGACATACAGAACATTTTGACAATTTTTGCATAATTTATTCCCAAAGAAAAAAATTATAAGAAAAAGAAAAGAAAAAAATTATAAGAACTCAAGAAAAATTAAACTTAACCACAGTAGAGTCGTTTTTAAGGAAACTTGTATGAAAGAGGGATTCATGGCCAACTAGTATTATACAGCCCCACATGTCACCTAACAAGCTGAATTCTAACTGGTTGAGGTAATGTGAACAAAAAACAAAATGTAATTGGCCTCTTAGAAAAATGCTACTCTAAAAAGGAAGTAACTTTAAAAATTTAATTCTTAGAACGTAAATGTTGTAACCTAGGGAAGGTTACTGAATAGAATAATCACACGAAGATTGATAATGAAGGATGATACTTAGGACAAGAACAACACATATCAGATTTGCCAGCGGTGCATAGAAATAGTTAACTGCTCGAAGTGAGTCAAGTGAATTCCACAATGAATTTCCAACTGCAGATCAACATACAGTATTTACTATTGTATTTATGTGAATGGGGACATACCCATTATCATCCATATGTATGCTACATTAGTAAATTAACAATGTACAATTATACAGGATGCATGGTGGAGTAATGGATAGCGACTTGGACTGAGGAATTGGAGAGCCGAGTTTGAATTCCAGTCGAATCCATTACATTCACTTATGTGCTTATACCCTTGGGAAAGATATGAATCCTCTTCTTCTCCCCCCAGATATGGTTAAATAGCAACACAGACTGGGTTCTTATCTTGGATGGCAACTGCTCTCCCACAGAAAGAAATGGCAACCTACTGTGGGAAAAAATTTGCCTCGTCAGTCAAGTATCGAAAGATACATGGTTACCTAAGCATGTATCACATATGGTACATAACTGACAATTATATAGAATTTATCAGATGTTATTTTAATTCACTAGACATGTTTTAAACACTAAAATACATATTTATAGCTTTATTTTTTGACTAATCCATAATTATAAACCACTGTGAGTAACTTCGCTTTTATGATTTTCAACTGCATATACGGCCTGTTTTGCAAATGAATGCTATTAGATAAATTTTCTACCTCATAGTCCATTTCATTTAAAGATTAAATTATACAGTTTGTTGTGTTATTTTGTTTAACAAAAATGGTTAACAAACGTGTTGTATTTGGCTGTTCTAGTGGATATGTTATTAACAGTGAAAAAGTATCGTCATTTTCTTTCCCTCTTCGAAAATGCAATCTCATAGAAAAATGGAAAAAATTCATTAATCAAATTAATTGGTTTCCTATGAAAAATTCAGTTCTCTGTATGAAACATTTTGAAGAGAAATTTATTTTGAAAGGAAAATGAAACAAACTGAATTGGGACTTACAGACAATACCTACAATACATTCAGAAAAAAAAAACTGTCTCTTTTGCTGAAGACAAGGGAATTCAGAAATCCTCCAATGACTGGTTCAAACTGATGAATTACATGATTTTATTTCAGCTGATATGATAAAGGATTTTACTCAATTGGAAGAAGCAAAGTGTTGTCCTAACAGTTATGAATTTAGAAAAGGAAAATTATATTCTAATTTACAGAATAGTTATTGATCCTGAAACATATTTCCCATCTATAAAAGAATGTATTTGTATTGACCAAAACCTTCACATCCAGCTCCAGTGTGATGGATCTCCTATACTGTTACCACAGTGGTTTACACATGGATATAATGCTAAACTCACAAGATTTAGCATGTTAGAAAATTTTTGAAACTACATACAAAACATGGTGGAAGAACAACCATACTCAATTCTAAAAGAATTACAAAAATGACAACATTACCAATCAAGAGATTGTCCTTCATTTTCTGCAGAGCTAATATGTTATGCCTTAGTACTGTGCTATACATCTCAACAAGATTACAAATTACTTCTGGAGTAATTTCTATTACAATCTTTTTCTCTATTAGAGAATATTAAAAAAAATTAATTAAACGTTTTCAATGGGAAATGTATTCCTTGGTCATGGTAGACAATGATAGTGATGATGCTACAGAGAAGCAATCCTTTGATGCACTTTCTCTAAGTGGTTTTTGCTCCATCTAGCCAAATGGCAGAGTTTGTTTGTGCTTGTTTTGCAATAAATAACTAATCAGATAAATTTATTGTAAAACAATGAATCAACTACAAGAAAGTTTGCCGAAAGAATTTGGGGAACTTATTCTCCAAAATATGTTTTTGCTTGTAAACAACGCACTGAAAGAGGAATTCACTTTGCAGCAAAAATTGTTGTGAATATATTTACCAACAACAAATGAAAGTTTTCATTGGATGAAGTTCTAAAAAATATTGTAAAATGTTTTAAAAAAAAGGCAAAGGCCAAAAGAAAATTAATTTACAGAGAAACTGTTGGTAAGTTTTGTTACTCATATTTGTTTTGGATTACTGCTTAATTCTTTAATAACCTTTGTGTGTTTAGAATCTTTTATTATTACTTTTCTGTTTAAAAAGAGAAAAACAACCTGTTTGTTTATTTTGGGACGGTTTTAACATACAGACATAAACTGACTATAAATCAAATAGGCCTGTTAGAAATTAGCCTGAAATGTAACATGTGGGGCCATATATATTAGTGGTCCCTGAGGGATTGCTGTCCAAATATTCAATTATATATGTGCATGTTTCATTAAAAACGACAGACAAGGTACTACAGTTAAGCTTTTTATTTAATTTTTCTTGTGTTCGAAAAAGAGCTTTCTTTTCTGGACAAAGAGTGTGTAAAAACTGTCCAAATGTTTTATAGTTCCGAGCGCTTTTGGCTATACCTTTAGCCATTGTCAAGGATGATTCGATTTTGCAGCTTAATTGAGTGTGTGCATTATGTGTATGTCTTAGTATGTTGTTGGGATGTTTTAATTTCCGAATACGGTTAGCACATTGTGGCCTTGTTCGTAGTTAATATTGTTAAGAGTTGGCTTTTTCTTTTTTATTATTAAAGCTTCCATTATTTTTAATCATTTTTTACAGGTGGATGAAGTTATTATATTTGTGTTTTCTACTAGTATGTTTCTAATGGAGTCTGGTAAGTTTGTGTGTGTGTTTAAATGGGTTCTAATGGAGCTGTGATCAGATAGGTGTAACGTAAGATGTCTGGATAAGCATGTAGTTGTATAACTAATGTAATTATTTATGATTCCGGTTTGATCAGGAACACAGTTCCTTAAGGGGCATTTGAACTCATAAATAATGTTCGTTCTTTGTAATTTTGACTTAGTTGGTGTGTTGTTATTTTTGAGGATAAGGTTAGCTGTCTTAAATTTTTTATAATAGATAATTAATTTGATTTTTTTATTCGGGTCAATTGGCGTAGTGTATTTCTTTATAATGTCTTAGTGAAGATACGTCTTGTTTGTAGTTAATGTGCATTTGGTTTTTGTAATGTAGTTTTTGTGTATGGAATTTTTGACTGTGTGTTCACTATCATTATTACTTTGGGGAGAAATAGTCTAATTTGGTGGTCTATAAGGTGCTTAGGGAAGCCGTTGTTGATTAGTGTTTGTTTAACATTATTAAGTTCTTTGAGGAAGAGTAGTCGAGAGGATGGATTCTGGTGTGCTCTTTTTAGAAAGTTTTTTATTACTGCTATTTTGTACCTAAGTGGACATTCGCTTTTAAAGTTACGGTCGCATGAGTTTTTGCTAGTGGTTTTTTTATATAATGATGTGATGAAAGTGTTATTTCTGTATTCTACCAGAACATCTAAGAATGGAAGTTTGTTTTTTTGGCTAAGTTCATAGGTAAAGTTAAGGACGGAGTTTTTCTCGAATGTGGTCTTAAGTGTATCTACGTCTTTAATTTTATTTGCTAAAATAAAAATATCATCTACGTAGCGAACATATATTTTCGGTTTACAGACCTGTGTAAATATCGTATTTTCTATGTGGGACATGTAATAGTTGGAGTGGATTTCCCATACTAAGACAATTAGTTTAGATGTAAATGTTGCCATTATGGTCATAGAATGGAAATTTGGTTGTGCCTGCGTGTAGTAATTTTTTTAGTATGGATGCTTTAATGGATGGTGGAGGGATAGAATTATTAGTATGTACAGAATTGAGGATAATGTCAATAGTTTGATCGATATGAACGTTTGTAAATAAGTTTTTGAGGTCAAGTGACACTATTATACCTTGGTTTGGTTTAGTAGTTTTTAAAATTTGGAGGAATTTGTGGGTGGATGTGATGCTGTAATTGGTAGGTAGGTATGGAGTGATGGTGTCATTCAAGAATTTTGATAGCTCGTAGATAGGTGTTGGGATCTGGGAAATAATTGGTCGTAGCTGGTATCCAGGTTTATGGGTTTTTATATTTCCATATAAATATCTCCGACATCGTCGTCGTCAGACGAGCCAATAAAGCTAACACATACACAATTTTGGATAAAGTCGATTACCCCCAAAAATTACAAAATATCGTCGATGATCGAACTAAATTCACCAAACTGAAAAGAAGTCCCACCGAGACTTTAAAAAGGTTCATCAACAAACTAATAACAGCTCACAACGCAGAAGTCAGTTGCCAGAAAATTCAAAAAATAGTTGAAGATTTCCAACCAGGATATCTATATGGAAATACTAATAATAGTACCTCGTCTGTCATTTTTAATGAAACATGCATAAACGAAGGATTGCTGTCTAAATATACAATTATATATATATATATATATATATATATATATATATATATATTCATTTATGTATATCTTCATTCATGTATGTTTGGTTAAATAATCTGGACATATTATGTCGATCCATTTTTATTTTAATCCTCTCGAATTCTTTGACTGACTTATTAATGTTGATATTAAATTCATTAAGGAAGGTGCCATAGATTTTTCACTTTTTTTTCCCAAGTACTTTCAATGTCATCCGAGATCATCTTCAGGAATGAATTGTTAAGACAAAGAATTAATATAATTGAGTGTTTAAAATAATTATAGCAGATCATGTTACATGCTCATTTACAAAAAAATACAAAACATCACAGCTATCAATTATATTAATTTTTGCCTTAACAATTCACCCCTGAAGATGATCTTCGCTGAGATTGAAAGTACTTGGGAAAATAAAAGAAATGAAAAAGCTATTGCATTTAATATTCATTCATTCATATTTTAATTAATAAATTAAGTTTATATTATAATTGCTTCTTCTTAATTATTTAAAATTTGTATTATATATATATATATATATATATATATATATATATATACACACACACACACACTAAAGGTTTATATTTATTTTATTTATGTTTATTATTCATTTATATGCCTACATTTTCCCATTATTTCAGCTTTCTTGTTTGAGAGTTAATTTTGGTTATGGGGATGCTTTTTTATAATTTCCTATTTGATTTTGTCGGGATATTGTTTTCCTTTTGGCTCCATATATATTTTGATAGGATTGTATTGTTTGAGCATTTTTGCTTTTCAATGAAATTTTGTGGTTGTAATATTTTTCTTTAATTGTTGCCCCTATGTAATTTTTTCATCTGTGTTAATGTTATTATTTACTATTGCTTTGTTTATTATGTTATTGGTAAAGCATTTATTGTTAAGTGGGCAATTTTCTTTGTTTCTGCAGTAATATTTAGTGGTGTTATTTTGATGTATGCTATTGTTATTGTTGTAATTGTTATTAGTTTTGTTGAGTATTTTTTTTTATTGTGCTTAGTTATTATTTTCTCCATGTTATTCATGCAGCTGTAACTAATTTTGATTGTATTTTTGTTGGTAATTTTTGATAATTTGCTGTTTTTAACAAATAGTTTGTCAATTATTTTGAAAAATATTTTCCCTATTTTTGTTTTCATTGTATTGTTGCCGTGGGGTTGAACCAAATTATTTTTTCTGTTGTTTTTTTTAATTATTTTCGTTTTTGTATTCTAGTTTGTTTGAATATCAACTGTCTCTTAGGGCTATTTCAAATGTTTTTTTGTTTTTTTTCCATTTAATATTTTTAGGCTACTAGAATTTGTTGAAATACTTTTATTTATAGGTATTTGTTTGAATATTGGGCCGGGTGTGGAATTTTTGTTGTATAATTGGTTGTTGTTTGTTTTTTGTATGGTTTATAGGTTCTGGTATTTAGTTTGAATGTTATATCTAAAAAATTTTGCTACTTTTTAATTTGATTTTATATCTATTGTAAATCCTATGGTTTTGAAGGTTTTTATTATTTTTTGTTTTATTTTTCAGTAGATTTGTCATTGCATTTTCTTTAGATTAATAGACCGCCATCTCTGTATGGACCTATATCTTTTTTTGGCAAAAATATTTGTCAATTTATTGATTATGCATATGCTTAAGAGAATTGTACATCATAGGTACCCATTGTTACATCAAAGTTATTATTATTATTATTATTATTATAATTATTGTTATTATTTTGGCTCTTTTTGGTCTATAGTTTTTTTTATTGTGGTATAATATTGATTTTCAGCAGTGTTTAATTATATTTATGTCCTCATTGGAGATATTGATGTATTGTTTTGCTAACTTTAATGTGTTGTTTAGCATATATTCATTAATAGATGAGTAAAAATCTTTTATGTCTAACTGCATGAAGGAGCAGTTTTCTTTATTACCAATGTTAATGAACCAATTGATTGTTGCTTTAGTATTTTTCCATTAATTTATATTTAGTATTCTTCTTAGTTTTGAGGATATTTTTTCTAATATTTATTTGTTTACTTTCTCAATGTTGCTTTTTGCAGGATTTATTAATCTGCATATTGGTTTGGTCATGAAGTTGTCCATATAGTCTTTTAATTTATTAAATGGTTCTACTTCTAGACTCACCCTCTGAACCAATAAAGGGAAGATGCAAGTAAACAGGACATTTTTAACTAGATGCAGCTTAACCCTATGAAAATTATTGATAACATCAAAAATAACACCATCCAAAACATCTAAAGGATATCCATTTTTGGAAAGTGTCATCTTAATAAAATCAATCTCCCTGCAAAGAAAGCCATCATGACAGATCATAATAGTGTATCGAAACACGACTGCAATTATGTAGTGATTTTGATATGTTTCCGACGTAATATCCTAAAATAAATAATATTGCTCTACTTTGCATTGAGCCCTCTTTTAAATTAAATTTTACAAATATTGGAAATGTACTCTATTCATTCTCATCTTACCTGGATATATAGATATGTCAGTATAATTTTATAAAGTAATAAACATACATGCTCATTCTCTAAAATAAAGATTTAATGCCAACAGCTTATATTAAAAGCTGCTATCAACACCCACTCCATATATATATATATATTTTTAAGCATTTCACCCCAAGCAAGGCGGGAAGCCACTAGCAAGCAAGGAGTTACAGAGGATTTAGAGCGAGAGCAGATAAAAGTGATAGAGGATGAGGAGAAAGACTGTGGATAGATCAAGGCAACTGGAGATGTCGATTGACATTACATTTGAACAGTTGGAGATTATAGCTATCAGGGAAACAGGAGAAGGGAAGGGAGTTCCACAGGAAAGAGGTGCGAGATATGAATCTATTGGAGTAGAAGAGACGGCTACATTGAACAGTTTCAACAGTGAAAGAGTGAGAGTGGGATGTCAGCCTGGTAGGAGACTGGAATTCATGAAGTCTGGGAACCAGCAAAAGCAGCTCATCGGAACAATTACCATGAAAGTATTTGTAAAGAAGACAGAGAGAGGCGACAACACGTCTGTGAGAGAGCAACTGTAGACAAGATGCCAGATCAGGTCCAATTACATTACATATCCGTCTCTGGATCTTATCAAGAACCACAAGACAAACAGAAGGGGCTCTAGACCATATATGTCAGCAATACTCCATGCAAGGGTGAATGGTTTATTTGTAGATTTGAAGGATCGATTCTGATCTGCAAATCAACCAATCGTCCTTGCATGGAGTACTGCTGCCATATATGGTCTGGAGTCCTTCTGTTTGTCTCAGGGTTATCGAGGTTCCCAGGCTTCATATATATTGTGTATTTGGGCAGAAATCCCTCTCTCATGCAAGTTTAATTAAAAATGACTGCCAAGCTGCAATGGTTAATTTTTATTTAGATAATTTCTACTGTGTTTGTATAATTTTTTTTTGTTTTCAGGACATCAATCCAAATTTGTCCCTAATTATATGGGATGTACTACAACACATTTAACAAGAAAACTCATGTTACATCTCTCTGACCATAACTGAATTAGGTCTCATTTAAGTACACATGGAGACCTACAAAATTCTATCGGTAACATACTCGTTGATAATACAAATATAATAGCATCATCCACATGTAAAAAAAGGCTAAAAATAATGGAAGTATTATTAATAAAAATGAAAAAGTCAAAACTCAATACTACCAACTATGAACATGGCCACAATGTGCTGCCTGTATTTGGAAAACATTCCTCTAGATGCATACATAAAATAATCCATATATTCAGTTAAAAGTAAAATAAAATTCATCCTTGATAATGGCTAAAAGTATAGTTGAAAGCATTTGGAAACATTCAAACAATTTTTATATAATTTATGTCCTGAAAAGAAAAAAATTATATGAACACATGAGAAATTATGTAAAAAAAACTCAACCACACTTTCAGTCATTTTCAACAAAACTTATATATATATATATATTACTATGCAAAACATTATAACTGTTTTTGCATGTGTGTGTTTGTAGAAAGTTCCCGAGACCTAGTTTTCTGTTTCTGTATAGATAACCAAAAGACCTCAAGTAATAACATAGTTTATGTGTGGTTTGACTTTAGAAGCCATTCAAGGTCTTCAGAGGTCATTAAAGATCATAAGATGCCATTTTTAACCAAATGAAGCAATTTGTACAAAAATGGAGAAAGTTGCTGAGTTATTTATGAAATATAAAAATTTGGTCAAATTCAACTTTTGAATCAATTTCCAGGTTTTTTCTAAGTGTTTAACTCAGGAAACACTTCTTAAACACTTTATGAACACATTGGAGACATTTAACACTTTAAATATTCAAACATTTTAACAATTTTAAATGGAGAGGAAACACTTTTTGAACACAAGAAGCACTTTTGTAAATCCTCAAAGAACTTTAAACACTGAGGAAA
Source organism: Acanthosepion esculentum (assembly GCA_964036315.1). Lineage (NCBI taxonomy): Eukaryota > Metazoa > Mollusca > Cephalopoda > Sepiida > Sepiidae > Acanthosepion > Acanthosepion esculentum. The sequence goes on along the minus strand of OZ038499.1, from coordinate 41,063,821 downwards.
CACTTTATGAACACAGGAAAAACACTTTTGAAATGCACAAAAGCACTTTAAACATTCAGAAAACACTTTTTAAGCTCTAAGAACACAATTTTAAATGCTGAAGAAGCACTTCCTGAACATATGAGAAGCACTTTCTTAAATCCTCAAATCCACTTTAAATGCTTTTGAAATGCTCATAAACACATTTTAAACACCCGGAATACACCTTTTAAACTGCAGGAAAATTTTATAAATGCTCAGAAGCATTTTTTAATATTTCAAAATGATGAAAAATAATTTGAAATTTATGATTTAAAAAACAATTTTTTTAAAATCTGTTAAAAACAAATTAAGTAATTTTTCTACTTAATAAGCAAACTAACTTTTTGATGAGTACTGAACTGGTATGCAATATGGCAGTAAATGCTGAACAATCTCCTCACAGATGAAGAAGAAATTTCAAGCAACACAAATGTGGATCTACAGAAGGATGCTGAGAATACCATGGATCAAACATGTGAACAATAACAAAATCTTTGAGGAAATGGAAATAAAAAGGATAATTATAATTAACACCAGGAAGAGATAGTTGAAATTTTTAGGGAACATAATGAGGAAAGAGAGCTTGGAGAATTTGATACTCACCTGACAGACTGAAGGCAAGATGGATAGAAGAAAACAATGATTAACCTATTTAGTGAGTTTGAGTAAATGGATGGCAGAATAAGTTTTAGGAGAGATAGTAAAAAAAAAGACAAAATTTCTTAAAAGTTACAAAGAACAGGAAATTGTGGAGAGCCATAATCGCCAATGTCCTGATGGGCCAAAGCACATAGAAGATGCATTGTGATATTGGGATAGCTGGAAATCTGCAGACACTTTTAAAATCATAAAAAACTAATGTCATAAAAGGAGGTCCATTGCAATGAATACAGGAAGAGGAGCAAGTCTACAGTAATTAATAACATGTCAACAGTAACATGCTCAACCTCACCTACCCATCCGCTTCTTTGCCCACAAGGAGGGGGATGACAGCAACCACAAGGCATAAAGGACAACCACTGGGAGGGTTTGAATAAACTGCAAGTTATGTTGAGAATGCAAGATGAGTGTAATAATCTGGTCACCTTCACATAAATTTTTCTTTCTTTCACTCTCTCTTTTTTTTTTCATATGCCCCTTTCTTTCTTTTTCTCATGACGCAGTCCAAGACCACTGAGAGAAAGAATTTGACTTGGCATTTCTCCCTCTTAGTCTGTATCTCTTTCTCTCTCTGTCTCTCTTTTTTTATATGCCTTTTCTTTCTTTTCGTCTCATGACACAGTTCAAGACCACCAAGAGAAAGAATTTCACTTGGTATTCCTCTCTCTCTCTCTCTCTCTCTCTATATATATATATATGCCCTTTTCTTTCTTTTTGTATCATGACACAGTCCAAGACCACTGAGAGAAAGAATTTGGCTTGGCATTCTCTCTCTCTCTCTCTCTCTCTCTCTCTCTCTCTCTCTATATATATATATATATATATATATATATATATATATATATATATATATATATATATATATATATATATATATGACCTTTTCTTTCTTTTTGTCTCATGACAGAGTTCAGGACCACCAAGAGAAAGAATTTCACTTGGTATTCCTCTCGCTCTCTCTCTCTCTCTCTCTCTCTCTATATATATATATATATCCTTTTCTTTCTTTTTGTATCATGACACAGTCCAAGACCACTGAGAGAAAGAATTTAGCTTGGCATTCCTCCCTCAGAGTCTCTCTCTCTCTCTCTCTCTCTCTCTCTCACTTTATATGACCTTTTCTTTCTTTTTGTTTCATGACACCATCCAAGATGATTGAGAGAAAGAATTTGACTTGTCATTACTCCTTCTTAGTCTGTACCTCTTTCTCTTTCACTCTTTCTGTCATATCCTTCCTTTTTCAGTATTTCTCTCATCTTTTTTTTAATTTCTCATTAATTTTCTTTTCTGGTATCTCTTATGATAAGGTTTTAGGTAAAGGGCAAACTCATCCGCACAAGGTGAAAGGTGAAATATCACTGCTATTATGGCAGCTATTTATAATAACAAAGCTTTGCATTTCTTAACTGAACTCATATTTTGAGAATAACTTCTTTTAAGAGTACAAAATTCTTTTCTTCAAGGTAACATAAATACATGCACAGTGAAAATTACATATGCAGCTTTTTGTCATTAAATTAAGGATTAAAGAGCTGATTTTTTTAATTTTGCATAGTAATTGTGTTATATTCTGTGCTAAGGGAATAAATACTTAACACCAGGTGGATAATAGAAGAAAGGTTTATTGTACACAACCAGTACAATATGAAATACGATACAGTTATACACACAGGTCAATCTAGTAGTGAGTAGCACTAATTGGAAGGTCGGACGTGATTGCATCTTCTCTCTCACACTCATCAAGTTTCTCATAGACAGTTCACTTTATAGGTACTTACTACTTATAGTGCAATCATTCATGGGGGGGGGGGGCTGGTTATTCCATTACATCAAATTGTGAGTTCAATCCTTTCGCCAGGTAGTGCAGACTTAAACTCAGTGGAAATAGGATGAGAAATAACTGAACAGTACTAAATAAAAACAAGACAAGATATCCCAATACATGGGCAGTGGAATGAGAACAATCTACTCATGTAGAATAAATAATGAGTTCAGTTTGAAATTCCTCGAATGTTACCTGGACTGACAAGCACCTGATGAATTCTGGAGGTCACAACTTATTTCATCTTTTTTATTTTTTCATTTTTCTGTATTGTCATGTAAGAATATGTCACATAAACCTAGTTTAAGGTATATGAAATATGACAACATAAATATATGAAAGTGCAAACATTTGTATGAAAATAATTTTATATATATATTTTATATTCAAAATTCTTAATACAAGGTTTGCATATATCTACTTGTAAAAGACTGGGTAACAAAAACAATATAAACTCATCTGTCTGGGATGAGCCTGGAATTGTGTGTCTTGTTACTATAACTTCAAAGAGCAAAAAGAGGAAGATTGACTTTCCCGTTTAAGGATTTCTCGTGTGGGTCTTGTCAGATTACATGACTGTTTCCATTCTTGTGAATATTTATAACTAATTTTCATTGCTATTTTTTTTTTGTTTGGGCCAAGGGGAGATAAATTTTTGTTTCTCACTACAGAATATTTTCCATGTTTTGTAATTCTAACATTATTTTAAAGTGGATTTTCCTTAATGCAGATGGACTCCACCAAGAATGGAGCAACACTGCTTGTTCAGAAGACAAGATGAATTCAAAATAAATGAGTGCCTTAATTCTATTGAATTTTGTTGCAATGAAGAATTTTGCTGGTACATTTCAGTTATCAAAGTTTTTTATGTGGTTTTTATGCAAGACTGTTTTTTTTTCCAAAAATAACTCAGAAAAATGTTGCTGTTTCAAGAGTAGCTGTGACCAAAGATTTGATTTTAATATAGAAATACAGTAAAATGGTCTATGAGTTCAGTCTGCAAAGTACCCATTTATTTTTACCCCCCTCCCAATTTCAGCTCCCCAAAAAACTTCTTAGGGCAATGGTACCTTAGAACCCTTCAAAACACTCTTGGGACCTAATGCACTTATCCCAGTGTATTTCTTTTTTTTTTTTTTTAAAAACAGTCTAGAAAGTTTTCTTTTGGTATCAACATCAGTGATTTCATCACATTCTCCTTAATCTCGTCCATGGTCTGAAATTGTCTCTCTTTCAAAGTGATTTTAGCTTTGGGAAAAGCAAGAGATCAGAAAGAGCTAAATCTGGGCTGAAGGAGCTCTGACAGCTCTGGGTGAGATGATATTTTGCCAAAATAACAACCAAATAAAAAAAAAGAACAATAGAACACCAATCATTGCAAATGCACACATGTGAACTCATTGGTATCTAACTGCAGACTAAGTAACTCCACAGGAGAGTGTTTTTTCATTTGTGTGCTGTTAGGTTCAGACTTTTTTGTTGCCAAGTTACATCGATGCTGCACAACCGCTTCTTGAGATATTCAAAATGGCTCTATATATTCAGCAAAGACCGACTCTTAAAATTCTTAGAATTACAAGATCATTAGTATACTATCATTGAAATAGTTACTAAAATTGTTCGTCCTGGCAACAAAGCTGTTTAGTATTTTTCCATGTTATTTGGCTGAAGTCAGCACAACCAACAATAAATTTGAAACAAAACTGAAATTTTTTCTATTAGATTTTTTATTTATACAATATTTTACAATCTGATATAAAACAAAATGACCTCCATTTTTTAATCTGCCATAATTAATTATTCATAATTAATAATTCAATCAACACATTTTAATTAATTTTCTAGCTGTTTTTATTGAAAGTCACTTCTTCTAGAAATCTTTTCAATGAAGTAATTTAAATTTTATATTTTATTTTGTAAACTTTTTCTTTGAGTAATTTTGGAATATCTAGTACAAACAGTAAATTTTTTTAAATCAGTTTTTTTGTCTTTTATTTTTAATATTACTAATTCTTTTTATATTTGCAGAAAATCATATTTCATACATATTGTAATTTTTTTGTAACCAGGATTTATTTAAGATCACAAACCATTCAGTACTTAACAAATGAAATAAAATGAGAGAATTTTCATAGATAAAAAACTATACTGAACTATTTGGTCACTCATTCAGTAAAGGAAAAGCAGATGACTGCTTAACTTTTAGCATTAAATAAGAATTATTGGCATAGTTTAACCTTTAAAAAACCAGTGTGTCAAATGACGTCTTTTCTCTTGGCATCATTACTGTATACTGTCAACTTCCTTAGCAATGTTTCTTTTAAAATGCTATGATTAGAATTTTAATAACAGCGAATATGTTACACACTATTTAGTTGTTAGATTATTTATTTACAAGATTAAATTTATATTTACAAAATTATAAAAATATATAAACCAACTACAATACACTCCCGATACACTCAGAACACTGATGATGAACCTAACAGTAACTAGCAGAGGTCAAAATAAAAATAGTTATCTTCCAAGGATTGATTTGTTTTTTATGGCTTATCAACCCATTGCAGGTTATTTAAAACCAAAACATATTGTACGAGGTTGCCTATGATACCCAGTGTCTCCAAGCAGTCTCCCATCTAAATAATGACCAGGCTCAATGCTGCTTAACTTCAGTTACCTCCCAAGGAATGATTTGTTTTCTATGGCTCATCAACCCATTACAGGTTATTTAAAACCAAAACATACTATAGGAGGTTGCCTACGATGCCCATTGTCTCCAAGCAGTTTCCCATCTAAGTAATGACCAGGCTCAATGTTGCTTAACTTTAGTTATCTCCCAAGGATTGATTTTTTTTATGGCTCATCAACCCATTGCAGGTTATTTAAAACCAAAATATATAGTACGAGGTTGCCTATGATACCCAGTGTCTCCAAGCAGTCTCCCATCTAAGTAATGACCAGGCTTGATGCTGCTTAACTTCAGTGATCTTCCAAGGAGACTTATTATCAGGATTGTTCCAGTCCCAAAGAAATGACTGTTAAAAACATAACCTACCAGAATTTATAAACAAATCGTACAGATGCATGCTGAAATTTCTTCCTAACTGATAAAAATGGCCAATTCTCAGCCTCATCTGCCATATTTTTGTATTTTTCTTGTCTTGAAGTCAAAAACGCTATAACCACTTGACTATATCCTTTTTGCATGTGAACATAATTCTTACTTTGTGAAATTTTGCCTTATTACTGTTGCTTTGCCGTATATATATATATATATATATATATATAGCATAATGAGAAGCCACGTATACTTTCTTGATATGTATATAATATGGAGAAAACAACTGAAAAGTTGCAAATTAAAAGAAAAAAATTGAATGTTTTTTTGTGAAAGTATTTATTTATATTTTTATATATATATATATATATATATATATATATATATATATATATATATATATATTTGATATCTCAGATCGCCCCGATCTTTCGTTAGAAATTTTGACGAAAGATCGGGGCTAACTGAAATATCAAATATATATATCAAATATATATATAAAAAAATATAAATAAATACTTTCACAAAAAAAACATTCAATTTTTTTACTTTTAATTTGCAACTTTTCAGTTGTTTTCTCCATATTATATATATATATATATATATATATATATATATATATTGTTTGCTGAGTATTATTTTTTCCCTGTTCATTTTTCTTTCTTTTCTTGTTATTTATTGAGAACTTTCTCAATGACACTTAAGCATGGTCAACTACTACACGACTATTCATCACAGTGGTAATATTGCTGAAATATATATATTAGAAAAATGCAATGGAGGTTGTTGTTTCATGAAGTCACAAGATGCAAGCATCTTGCGTTCATGGATAACCTTAAAAAATTGGGCAAAAAAAGAAGAGGAATTGGAAATGCTTATGGAAATTGTCAGATTTTCAGCCAAGATGTAGGAATGGAATTTGGCGCTGAGAAATGTGTTATGCTGTTAATAAATAAGTGGGTGGGTGAGGTTTTTTTGGAGAAAAAAAAAACAGAGGAATTTAATTACCCAATCTGGACACTGAGCAGGGAGAAAAGCCACAAATACCTGGATATTTTGGAAGGAAATAACATCCATCAGAAAAAGATGAAAAGATAACCTATTTCCCAAATCAATAATACTAAGTAATGATATGGTTATCTTTTTTTAGGAAGATCAACTCTCTTAGAATTATTAATGTCATTCACACACACAAGATATTTCAACTGTATAATGAAATGAAATTAGCTGCTCCCTTTTGCTCAACATTACAAGTTTCTACAAATCCAGAACATTATCCTGAAAAGTCAAATCATGTTTTTAAATAGCAGCATACAATCAAGGCATTCATATGGATGCAACGTAAGGTGTCAAACAAAATATCTAAATTGTCAGTTATATACAACAGCTTTCTTAGATCAATCATTAAAAATGACTTTGAATGAATTAATCTTGTAGTTCTTAGTGAGGACCTTCCTTATTCAAAGCTTTTGGACTGTTGCTTGCCCATGATCATGATAATGAATCCTGTGAGTCATCAAGGTCATAAGGGCACGAGATGCACTGCAGCCACAGTAGAAGTGGTGTTTCTCATGCAAGATAGCCTGATGGAACCCAACTCTCTTCAGGCTAGTTTTGAATTCGGATTTTCCTTCTCCTAGACCAGTTGCTACCCAAGGCTATAGAACCCAGTCTGTCCTGTTATTTAACCATAGCAGGGGGTGGAGAAGAAAAGAATTCATACCTTTCCCAAGTATATTAGCACATGTGAATGTAATGGATCCAACTGGAATTCGAACCCAGCTCTCCAATTCCTCATTCTGAGTTGCTATCCATTACTTCATCGTGACTGGTACTACAGAATCACAAAGAACTGTACTGAATAACAGAAACCTTGAGGACTTTCAACAGCAGCAACGACTAAAATGGATATCACATGTAACTTGAAGAGAAAATAATGATATAATCAAAATGTTGAACTTCCACACTACTTCAAACAAAAGTTTAGGAAGGAAACTCTCATCAGTACTTTAAAGAGCAATAATAGATACTGGACTTGAGGAACTTATTTTCCTAAAAAATTGTTTTAAGATAAAGGTTTTATAAATTTCAACTGACAGTGGCACTGGCTGCTCGGTCAATGAATACCAAATGTTTACTTATAAGGAAACGGTTAATATTACTATTACCATTATAAGAAAACATTCAACATTCTTTGACTAAATATTTAGCATTACTCTTGGTTGAAATATACCTTTCTCTTCAAACAGTTTTTCTCAAGTTTACTAACTGTTATTGCTTTTCCTAGTATTGGTAGAGATTGCCTTCCTAACCATTTGTTTGAGGTAGAGTGGAAAGTCAGCATCTTGATTATATCATTATGGCCCCTTCTAGTTATATGTGATGCATATATATATATATATATATATATATATATATATATATATATATGGCCTTCTGAACTCAAGGAGAGATGACGCATTTTTTCAAAGTGCCAAAAAATTAATGGATTTTAAGCTTAACTGAAAAATGTAAATATTGCTCTTTTTTTTTTTTTAAAGTAATATAATATTTTAATTTAATTTGCAATTATTATTTTATTTCATTTATTATATATATTTTGATTATTATATTTATTTAAAGTTATATATGTAGTTTTTATTATTATTTCTTTCAAATTTTCCTACAGTGTCTGGGTTTTTCTGCATTTGCATTTGTTTTTGTACAACTAACCCAAAAATCATTTGTCTTATTTTTACTTTATTGTTTTTGTTTACCTAGTTATATTTATCAACTTTGAATTTTTTACTCTCGTTCACTTTTATCAATTGATAGTTTAGGTGTTAGTACTGTCAAAAATGCAGTATAAATGATTTGATTTTATGTTAAATAATGACTTCCAAATCTCTAAGTATTTTAGGCCTAAATCTTGATTTAAATTTTCATTTTTTGTTTCTGCTATCTTTTTCTAAAATGAACAAACTTTTTAATATTTGTGTTCGTTTGATTATCTACTATTTTGTAATTTGTCTCCCTTTCTACTGTCTACCTATCGTTTTATTATATATTTAATAAACGTTTTTTTTTTTAGCTTCTAAAACACGTAATGTATATAATGTTTATATATGTACATTATATATGTTCCAAAGGTTGTCATAGTGAAGGGGGGGTGATAGTGGGTGATAGTGTATAAAATGATTTCATGGCATTTGTCTCAAATAGTCTCTGGCAATTAAGTTGAGCTCCAAGCTGGAGAATGGGCAAAGGTGGAAAACTGGCGACTCATAACCAGCTGCTTCAGATAGATGGAGCTGAATAGCTTAGGAAGACAGTCCATCTATGGGAAGGAAAACTCTGATTTTAAACTATTGCTGCCTTGCAGTCATATCTAAACATGGGAAAGGCTATAGAAATAAATCCAGAGTGGAGTCTCAAAGGCTATCAACATTGACAACTTTCCAGCAACTCCTGTAGCCAAGCCATATCCAAATGTAATGCTCTGTTTTCCTTTGAATTTTGTCAGCATGACCAAGAGGGGTGGGGGCATGTAGTCTGAGCAGTACATGGCCTCCATATACCATAGCCCAGGTTTGTGCCCTGGAGAGGTCACTCCAGTTTACCACCAAAGTTTTACCTTTATCTCGCAAGATAAGTGCGTGCGTGCGTGCGTGTGTGTGTGTGTGTGTGTGTGTGTGTGTGTGTGTTTTTAAAATAGGATAAAGAATCCCAACAAAATTTTTAAGAGACTTAGCAAATGGGAAATGTTTCATTGAAACTAGAGTCAATTATGTGCTTTGCCTTTCTAAGCTTCATCATATCCAAAACAATATATGTATGTATGTATGTATGCAAATATGTGGATGTAGATCCGACGGCATGATGAAAAT
>OZ038499.1:41036894-41051894 GCA_964036315.1 Acanthosepion esculentum | reverse complement strand
ACTATGGGTTATTTAATGCCAGATCCAGTATTTACTAAATATATCAAAAACGTATAGCTGGCAACATCATTGTTTCAAAAACGTATAGCTGGCAACATCATTGTTTCAAAAAAATGTAGTTGGCAACATCATTGTTTCAATGTGCTGGAAAAGACCTGGAAGTTCACTATTTTCCCATAGCTGGGACCCCCAACAGGTGCTACCACCCCAGGTCAGGGTGGACCTGGGAACACCAGCAATTAAGAGGTGGTTCCTCGCTTCCTCAAAACCTCCTGATCAGAGGCCTTGCTGTTGGATGCAGTTTAACGTCGTACCCAGGACGGTTATAACATGTATATGTTATAATTTTGAATAAATATTATTGGGTCTACTCAGTATTGAGCACTCTTTAAAAATAGTGTTTTTGTTTATTGGAATTTTATTCCATCTGTTCCAACCCTATACTTGTGTATATATATATATATATATATATATATATATATATATATATATATATATATATGCATGCATGTATCTAGATATACATATATCACAGATAATTTTTGTCTGAGTTTAAGTGATAAGGAATTATCACTATTTACACTATTTATAGTTGGACTATTGTCCTCATCTTTGTTGTCATTATCCGAACAAAGATGTTATCTGTCTGTGTGGCATCTTTGTAAAGTGCCTGGAAACTATAACAGATTGAACCAAGTCTTGTAAGTGAAATTCGGTAGACAAAATTTTTGGAAAACTGTCATTGATTGTGCAAGCCTGAATTCACAAGTCATCATGACTGAGGGTTTTATCTTACTAGCCTTGTTCAAATTTCTGGTTGTAACAGATTATGTCACCATCTCCCAGAAACTGTAACTAAGGTTCGATCAGCATAGATGCGGTATAAACAACAGGTAAGCTTTGTAGAGTTTGAACAAATACATGTACCTAAGAAGGTATCCGCAACAGGAGTTGGCTAACCATCCTAGCAGAGATTGATGTGCTCAAAAAACGAGGACAGCCAGCTTTATCACATATATATTTTAGTAGATATACTCCTATGTATAAAAGGAGTAGATAGGTTTGTCTATTGCCCAGTTCACACTCCTTGTCAGTCTTTTGAACAGGAGTAGAGATTTATCCATTGTTTCCTGTTAAGGATTGGGTTCCTTCTTCTAAAATGAATGGTAAACTTATAAATATGTATGGACTACCCAAATTAAACAGTCTGTTTGATGTGACACAAAAGAACTAAAATATAGGAGCAATGAATAATTCACATTCATTTTGTTTTTTGTATACCTGTTTTTAATGCCATGATGTGTTTACTAATCTTGCAAGCCATTAATAATGTGACTTTCTTCTCTTAGCCTACCAAAGAAATATCCTTTTTCATTTTATTTTTCTTTCTGTTTTCTCATTTATAAAATCTTCCATTTGAAAGCCAATACCCAACCAGTCAGCCAGAAGTGACAACATGGGATAGAAAGAGGGGAAGAAAAAAAAAATGATTAAAACCTGTGTATTCTGAATCATTCTTCTAGTTCCTAAAACCATTCTTTCTCTTTCCATATGTGTTCCTAGTTTTTGGGATCCTATCACTCTTCCTTCAAGTTTGTATGCAGAGAACAAATATTATGTTAAGTGGGGGTTTAATTCCAAATACACTATGACAAAGATTGTGTGTGATCCGACCATGATGGTCATTGCAAAGTACGAGAAAATATAAAAAAAATCCAACAATTTATCACAGTTTCGTTATTGACATTTTAGAAATGTATTTTTGAAACATATAAACAAATATGTAAAATATTTTATGATGAAATGCAAATACTCTATATATACTCATATATAAGCCAAATTCATGTACCTTTATAACAGCTAAATTTTTTGGCATGAATTTCAACACCCTCCAAAAAATTACCTCCATATAGTGCAGGGGTATCCAAACTTGCTTAATGTAAGAGCCATATACTGTATATATATTCATATATAAGCCAAATTCATGTACAGTATAACTGCTAAATTATTTGGCATGAATTTCAACACCCTCCAAAAAATTACCTCCATATAGTGCAGGGGTATCCAAACTTGCTTAATGTAAGAGCCATATACAATAAAGTTTGAATGTTTTTGAGTCACAAGACATAAACAAAATTTACACATATGTTTCTGTTACATACACATTAACATTAAACTTATGTTTTAATTCAATGGGGTCTCTATCTATACCCAGTAAATAATTATAAAGCTTGAATTTTTTTTTAAGTTACCTTTTATATTAACTGTGACAAAAAAAAGGAACTCAGCCAACATATTTCCATGAGACGCATATTAAAGGTCAAAGAGCCACATATAGTTCATGAACTGTGGTTTGGTCACTCCTGGTATAGTGCAAACAATCACCAAAAATGCATGATTTTTAACCTCTTCAAAAAAATTACCTGTGTATAGTATGGCCCCCTATTTTTTGCATAAAACATTAATCATAATGGTTAATGAGATGTATAGGCATGTGACCAAGTGGATAGAACATTCGCTTTCCAACCATGAGACCCAGATTTTAATCTCACCATTGTCAATAATGAAAGTGACTTGGTGTTATCAGTTTGGGGAGACAATTGGAAAGAGCCTGAAAATGAAAACCATGGGCTGACCCAAGCCTTGTGAGAGAGATTGGGTAGATAGAATTGTTTCACTGATGGTTGTGCTGACACAAAGTCACCCATCATCGTGACAGAAGGTTTGGGTGTACTGGCCTTGTTCAAACTGCTGACCATGTGAGATTATGCACTCTCAGAAACTGAAACTAAAGTCTGCTCAGCATAGTTGCAGTATAAACCAGAGATGGGCTCTGTGGGTGTTGAACAAACACGAATGTGACTGAGCAGGTGTCTGCAACAGGGATTGGCTAACTGCCATAGTAGACAGGCATACTTGGATGCCCAATGAATCACAGTCTTCTAATGGGCCTATTTAGAGACAGAAATAAGACCTGTTAAGTAAAGTATGCTTTATGGCAGTCTGATTTGAGAAGTGAAGATCTAATAAAGATTGTGGATGACAGAGAAGGATAGGAGAAACTAGTCATTGATTTTTGGGTTCACTCAAAATAGGTGATGAAGAAGAAGAATCATGGCAGAATAGATTTTGCATCCAATATTGCACCAGAGCATCAAGGCTGCCAGGTGAAAGGTTGACTCAAGGTGATCTCTCAGCCACTGAGTGCGTCAACAACAAAGAAGGAAAATGGAAACAAAAGGACACTTGCACTCAGAATTATAAAGAAGCAGATGAAATTTCTTGGACATAAAGAGTTAGGAGGGCTTGGTGAATCTAACACTCACAAGATATATTGAAAGCAATAGGGACTATAGTTCAATGGTTTGTAAGCCCTTCTTGCATTTCAGACTGAATCCATCTTGAATTCCTTCATTACTTTTGTCTTGTAACAGGCTAACCTAAGGATATTTTTTTAAATTGGTTTCACCCCAAGCAAGGCAGTAAAGCCACTAAGACACAAGGGATTACTGGGTGTGGAAGAATTAGAAAACAGAAACATTACTAAAGAGCAAAAACGAAAAATGAGTAATCAGGAGGACAGTTGATAGCGACTGACATTGCATTTAAATTTTTGAAGATTAAAGTTGTCTGGAAAGCATGGAGCCAGAAGAGAGTTCCACAAGCAAGAAATGTGAGAAAAGAACCTGTTAGAATTGAACTTAGTGTTACATCTAACCAACTGAACTGCATATTGGTGAGACCTAGTCACCATTCCAGAACTGTGCTTAAATTCATAAACCGAGATGCCAGATCAGGACCGATAATATTGCTGATTCTTCTTTGTATTTTATCAAGGATTTCCAGATATATGGCAGGAGCACCAACCATACGTGGCAGTAATATTCTAAGCATAGATGAATGATTGACCTGTAGATATGTAAGATAGATTTGGACGAGAAAAATTTTCTAGCATGACACAGTGAGCCAACTTTCTTAGCAGCTGACCTAGCAATGGATTCAATATAGTCTTTCCACTTCATGCCAGTCAAGAATATTAGTCCGAGAAGGCACAACATGTCACTCTCCTGGAGGTTAGCATCAGCCATGCTGATGGAAGGCAGAAAGGGGTCTTTCAGATAATTAATAGTGAGCAATTTGGTTTCGGAGGCACTAAAATTAAGAAGCCATCTTTGCCCCAGTTAATAACAGACTGTAGGTCGTTTTTGACATCAGACACCAATATGACCTTATTGGACTGATTGAACTTAGTAGTAAGACAAGAGTAAATGGTCACGCCTTAAGACAAGTGATATGGTTCTACAGAAGGATGATGAGAATACCATAGATGGCGTATGTAGGCCATCAGAAAGTTTTAAGGAAAATGTAAACAAATAAGACACTTGTGCTTAGATTCAGAGACAGTTGAAATTTTGGTGATACATAATAAGGAAAGAGGGCTTGGAAAATTTGACACTCACAAGATATAATTAAGGCAAGAGGGACAGAGGAAAGCAGCAAGTAAACCTACTGTTGTAGCATACCTATGGACGATAATAGGTATGCCCCCATTTATATAAATACGAGATTCATTGTGGATTTCACCTGACTCACTTTTAGCAGTGACTACTTCTTCTACACGCTGCTGGTGAATTTTATGTGTGTTGTTCTTGTTCTAAGTATTATCGTTTATTACCAACCTTCGTTTGATTATTCTATTTAGTAACCTTCCTTAGGTTACAACACCTACCTAACCAGCTTGTGCAAATGGGTGGCAGAACAGGGATTGGTAGTGATAGTAAAAAGATAAACATTACGTAGAGCTACAAAGAATAGGAAGTCGTGGAGAGCTATGACCTCTCATGTCCTGAAAGTACAAGGTATATAAAAGAAGGTGGTTGTTCTATTTGGAATTTACCTTCACTAACATCAACAAATCTGTAGACTAATGAAGGAAAAATCATTTAATTACACAACAGTCATTTTCATCTTTTGTGGTTGTCCTACTAAGGACAGTATTATCAGTATTCTGCTGCTCCAGAAGCACTTGGACTACAGGCATAGGGCCATATCCCATTGAAACACAGCTTCTTATATGGTCACTGAAGTTAAGCAATGTCGAGCCTAGTCAGTACCTATATGGGCGACTGCTTGAGAATACCAGGTCCTGCATGCTTCAATGTGCAGGTGGTGTAATGGATAACAGCTTGGTGAGTCCAATTCCAGTCTGGTTTGCTATGTTCACTTACATGCAAGCACACTTGGAAAAGGTATGGATACACCTCTTCTCCTCCCAGCTATGGGTTTAATAGTAAGACGTATTAGAAAATCATTATTATCCCCCCAAAATTCTTATAATCCAAAAACATTTTTCAGCCTTAAATATCCTCAAAAAGGTTGATAAGCCATAAAAAAAAACAATCAATAGAATTAAAGAATAATCTTAGCTTTCATGAGACAGTGCTGAAAAGTTCTCAGATTGGCTACTGACTCGGAATTGGAAATCAGTGAACCGAGTTCCAATTCCAGTCTGGTTTGTTATATTCACTTACACACAAACACCTTTGGGAAGGGTACGAATCCACATCTCCCCCACCACCAGCCAGGTGTTAAATTAGTAGAACTTCTATCACTAAATCATTATTATCACCTAAAAATTCTTATAATCTAAAAATAGTTTTTTATCTTTAAGTAACCTACAAAAGGTTGATAAGCTGTAAAAAACAAATCAGTCCATCTCAGATAGCAACCAGCTTCTGCTCCTTCATGCAGTCTGTCAGCATTTTGGGGAATCAACTTTGCACAGATCTCTGAGTTGCCAAGAAACAGCAGGAAACTAAAGTAGCTCACCTGTAGGCTTTCAAAGTGGTTTTCAATAATGAGAGCACCAGTCTGTTTGGCCTTATCCACATTCACAGAAGCTGACCTGCCACACGGAAGCCTATTCCTGAAGTCAGTTTCTACTTTCACTGTAGGATTACCAGTAGTTCCTTTACTGACCTGTTTACTTATATCAACTAACAGGAGTGAGAAAGTGTAATATTCTGTGCTAATAGGAATATATACTTGAAAAACAAGTAAGTAATAAGTAAGGGTTTATTGTAAAAACCAGTAAAATAAGAATAAAGGTAACAGTTATGCACAAGGTCATTGCAAGTCAATCCAGTAGTGAGTGCTACTATTGGAAGCTTGGTTGTTCTTGCGTAAGTCTGAGTCGTACTCAACATATTCCAGCTAGTCAATATTTACCAGCCACCCCCCACGAAGCAGGATGTAGCACAAGGCCGAGTTTAATGTGGGCCATTCCGAGCCCGTAGGCTCGGCCAAAAATTCCCTGTAAACCCTGCATAAACGGGATCGGGTCTGTCTACCTCCCCAAATGAGACTCTGCCCTTCAGCATAGCCTCATTCAGGTTCCTCTCTGCCCAAAGGCAGAGAGTTCAACAGCACAGCTGGAACAGATTCCAGTTAGTGTATTTACCAACCTCCCCACACAATCAGATGTGGCACAAGGTCAACTTTAATGTGGAGTACTGAGCCTGTAGTCTCAGCCAAAAATTCCCGTAGATCCTGTATAAAACGGGGTCAGGTAGCTGTTTCCTAAGACAAGACTCTGCTCTTCTAGGGATCCTCTCTGATCGAAGGCAGAGAGTTTGACCAGCACAGGTGGAAAAGATTCCAACTAGACTCTGTAGTCCGTTGACTTACAGCTACTTATAGGCAGTTACTACCTATAGTGTAGTCACTCATGGGGGTGACAGGTTATTCCATTACATCAGAAAGTTAATAAAAGGGAAATAATCCACATGCCTAGGAAGTTAGTGAAACATTAAACTGAAAAAAGCTGTAATATAAACTTCAATTAATCATATCAGTCACTGTAAAATGATAAGCCTTAATTGCAACAAAGGAAAAGCTAGGTTGACTTGACACGATGACATGTAATACTTTCATAGTAAGGGAAGCAGGTGAAAGAAGGAACAACAAAGAAGTAGTCTATGATAACGCATATTATATTTTGTTTTGCTAGTAATTCAATATCACTTTTGCTTTTGTATACTGTTTCCATCTGATTATTTCTAGTAAGTAAAATACTAGAAGAAAACCATCTGTTACTGATGATGACATAAACCTCTTTGCTATCTATATTTGTTTTTTTTCGCTAATTGTTCACCGATCACAAGGCCAAAGAGCCACTCAAGGTAGAGGAAGACTGAATAAGGTTGTTGTATGAACATAAGCTGAGGAGGCAAGAAATGCAGTTGATGAGGATATCTAAGAAAGATAACAGTTAACTCTTATCTTGAAGAGGTTAAGATTATAGTGATCAGAAAAGCATCCTCTTGGGAGTCTCTTTCACAAAGTGTTGCATAGCCCACTCATGCTGGGGAGGTCTTGGTCATTGGTGCCAAATTGAGCCTATGATGCATAGGTTCTCTCTTTTCTCTTGACTTATCTAAGCCAGGTAGCAAAATGTTTTTGGGTCCAAGGATAAAAGAATTTCAACACAGGTCATTTTACTTAACTATTTTATTGACGTTCATGTCGACATGTTCTATCTATCCAGTGGAGTCACTTTCTCCCATTGGGGAGCCATTTCAGACATGAAAACACAGCTACATTAGTTGACGGTTAAGAAAGAACTCACTGGAAATCCTTTCTATCTCTCTCATTCCATTCGAAGTTCAAACTCAGGGAGTTCAAGCAGAGATACACTTCCTCGAAAAAGTCTGCTAAAATATTATTTAACAAAAGTGGCTGTTCTTGGAAAGAAGCTGTCTGAGTGAAACTTCCTTCTTACTAATGAAATACAAGGATTCGTCCTATTATAAATTAGTTGCTTATTTTTTAAAAATCATGTACTTTTCAAGTTAGATTAAATATGCTGACATAGCAGGTCTTAGATGTGAAGGTCTGAACTGGTTGAACTAAGGAGTACATCTCATCAGAACATTTGCTATGGAAATAGTGATAGAACAGTGAGAGGATTTGTCTGTGGGAAAAGGGTTTTAAAGTGGGTTTGGTTTGGTTTGCTTGTTTTGTTTTACGGCATATCAACCTCAATGGGTTATTTAAGGCTGACAAAATTTTTATTGCTGGTAAATTTTGTTTTTTCAAAAATGTATTGCTGGTAATAAATTTTCCTTCGAAATTGTATCTCCGATTATATTTTTCCTTCAAAACAATATTGCTGGTAATAACTCTTTCTTCAAAAATATATTGCTGGCAATAATTTTTCCTTCATAAAAGTATTGCTGGTGGAAAATTTTTCTCAAAAATGTATTTCAGGTAATAATTTTCCTCCAAAAATGTATTGCTGATATTAATACATATTTATACACCTCCACAGCATTTTGACCCCAGATTGGGGGTCAACTATTTGCTCATAGCTGGAACCTTAACAGGTGCTTCAACCCTGGGTTAGAATGGACCTGGGAAGACCAGCAATTAAGAGGTGGTTCCATGCTCCTCGAAACCTTCTAATCAGAGGCCTTGCTGTTGGATATAGTTTAATATCTTTCACAGAATGTGGATGTAGTTTATTGTCATATCCAGGACAAAACTACCCCAATAAACTATTTGCCCATGGCTGGGACCCTAACAGGTGCTACCACACCAGATCAGGGTGGACCTGGGAACACCAGCAATTAAGATGTCGTTTCACGCTTCTCAAAATCTCCTGATCAGAGGCCTTGTTGTTGGATGTAGTTTATCGTCTTACCCAGGATGTAGTTTTAAAGTGGGAAGAAATTCATCACATGCAAGGCCATGTAGCTGCTTTTGAACTATTGTGATACTAGGGGCACCTACATAGAAGGGGAAGAAGTGATTTTATCTCAATCTCAAGTGTTTCTGTTTGATGGACCAGTAGATAATTCCTTTTGAAGTTCAGTAGCATCCACTCTGACTGAAGTGTAGACAAGGTAAAGGGATTTTTTTTAGTGATCAAGTAGCATCAAATCCGGAAATAGGGTATATCCAAGTGCTGGTCTATATTTGAAGTTATGTTTGGGATCATCGAGAGTGCTAGCCCACACTTAGAGTCGGACGTGCCCATGTCACAGTTCCAAAGCCTCCATTTTCATATTGTGACATCAGGATGAGTAGATGGGTGAGGAATTGGTAGTGGGAGAAGAGCTGACATAGCAAAATTTGTCTCCAGTATCACCACTAAAACATGTATATATAATATGATAAACAAGGTTTGCGTTCTTATTTTTCAACATGCTGTTTTTTTCATTATGTTACCTTCCAAGCATCCAGCACACTGTTCCCCAGTTTTTGGCAAACACCAACAAGATTGAGAAATTTAAATACAATGTTGGATGATCATGGGAGGGAGGAGGAAATGTTGGGCAAGGGTCACATTTTTTGTTTACACTCTATCAAATCTTCAACGTGAGGATTGAGCAACTCCAGCCCAGATGTTGCAGTAGCATTCCATTTTTTGTTCTTGCAAAGATAGGGCATAGTAGGGGGAGTCAGGTACATACTAGAGCAGTACAAGTTACTAACATTACTAACCATTTTTCTAGCATCTTTAGTGATGTATTGTATATATAAATTTCACTTGGCATGAACTTGCAATTATTTATTTTTTTACGTTATATCTCTTATTTTAATTTTTTATTCCTTTTTATCGCAACTATCAGACCACCATTTTTAGACACAGTGGGGAGTAGCCTTGGTTGGCGATTAGTCTAGAAAGAAAACTCAGTCTTCAAACCAGCCAGGAGAGGGTTGAGCTCTCTATCAGACTGTCATGGCTGCAGTATGTGTGGGGCTCCTATGACCCTAATGGGTTATGGGATTCATGATTGTGATTGTAAAACAGCGAAGAATAGAAATAGGGAATCAGACATCAACAAGTTTTAAAATTACATTGATTAATTTATTTTTTATAGCTTATCAACCTTTTACCATCCTGAGTATGATGATTAACTACATCCAGAATCAAGACAGGAGGTTTGAGGAATGTGGAACCACATCTTAATTGCTGTTATTCCCAGGTCCACTCTGACCCAGAGTGGTAGCACCTGTTAGGGCCCCAGCTATGATGAAACAGCGAAACCCCCAAACTGGAGTCAAAACATGAAAATATAAAAATACATTAGAAAAAAATACCAGCAATACATTTTGAAAAAGAAAAAAATTACCCACAATACATTTTTTGAAAAAAGAAAAATTTACTAAAGGTCACAAGAAAATAAAATGTTGTCATTAAGTCACCCATAAGGAGTTGATATGCTGTTAAACAAACAAAACAACCAAATCAACCTTTTGCAGGTTATTCAAAGCCAGAAAATTTCTTTAGATTGTAAGAATTTTTTTGAGATAATAAGAATTTTTTTCAAAGAAATACTAATTATATTTAATTTTAACTAACAAGAGATTAAATTTTTCTGCTCATACTCCCAACTCAAAATTTGATGACCAAACATCAGAATTTTATTTGGAATCCTCCATTGGTAAATCAGAAATTTTCAGCACTCTCCCATGAAAGGTTATTTTTTAATTGTATTGATTGATTGTTTTTTTTTTATGGCTTATCAACCTTTTTAAGGATATTCAAAGCCAAAACATGTTTTTGGATTATAAAAATTTTTTTGAGATAATAATGATTTTCTGATACAAGTCTTACTATTTAAGCAGGGAGAGAAGACATGGATTCACACCTTTCCTAAGGGTATTTGCACATAAGTGAATGTAATGTAACCCAAAAGGAATTTCTCAATCAGAGCAGTTATCCGTTACAACACCTGCACACACAAGCTTCCACCACCTGGTATTCCCAAGCAGTTACCCACATACTGACCAAGTTCAACATTGCTTAATTTCAGTGATCAGATGATATGGCTGAAAGCCTCTTTAATTCTATATTTGTTGCTTTCTTTCTTGTCAATTTTGAGCAGAGTCACTTATAAATCAGTTGCTTATTTTTAAAAAATCATATACTGTTCAAGACAGATTAAGTATGCTAAGCATAGTTGAAGTATAAACAGCAGGTTGGGGCTCTGAGAGTTGAATAAACACAAATGTGCCTGAGCGAGGAATTGGCTAGCTGCCCTAGTAGACGGGTATCCTCAAATACGAGTGGCCAGCTACATATATATATATATATATATATATATATATATATATATATATATATATATATATACACACACACACGCCTTTAGCTTCCAGACATTTATTAGTACAGCAAACTACTGCTTGGGTGATGTTAGACAAAGTGTCCAGTGATATTGCTGCACATGCATTTTCAATTTCTTGTTTAAGGCCTGCCTATGTAGTCGGATTTCTGCAATGCACAACATCCTTTAGAACTTATTGATGATATAGGCATGAGGGTAATGACATCTGTCGAGAAAATACTATAGTGAAGAGTGTTATCACAATTTGATAAAACTATGAAAAACAAATTTTTCCTTTCTTGAAGTGTATATGTACATTTTTTGGCAGACACTTTCTTTCTTTCTCTCTCTCTCTCTCTCTCTCTCTCTCTCTATATATATATATATATATATATATGTATATGTATATATATATATATAATAAAATTGAATTTTCACTTATCTATTCCAACTCTGAGTTTTGTAGAGATTGTATCAACTTGTCAGTGGGCATGAGAGTAAATTTTCAAAATGTTATTATCAAGCCCCCTTTCAAGCTGATGCAATCTCTGTGAAAATCCGAGTAGGGATAGATAACTGAAAATTTCATTTCATTTATTAGTATATATATATATATATATATATATATATATATATATATAGCAGACAGACATATAACATATGTAGACAGCCTGACACATAATCAATTGAATTTTTATCTGAAATTTTCATTGTACAATGTTCAATCTATTTGATTAATATTTACTAATGTATTAAGTGCATTGACAAGATAAGTAGTTCTTAATTCTCTGTCTCTTGTCATTGAGCATTTTTTAATTAAAAAGACTCCTTGTTTTAAAATACCCTGGTTGATTGTTTATTTTGCAAAACATTATCTTCATTATTGCCTATATATATATATATATATATATATATATATATATATATATATAATTTCAAAACATACTTTCATGAATGTTTTTCCAAATGTCAGTAAGTTATAACTCTGTTGGGATTACATGTCCAAATCTATTACATACTGTTGACATGGAGAACACATGGATAAAAACAATTCTTTAATTTATTTTCTACTGATTCTGAAGGAATGCCATCTCAAAACTCAGACACTTCTTATATATAAAGTACAGTTTATGTGTGTGTGTGTGTTTGTGTGTGTTCATGTCCAAACAACTCCTCCACTCTCACTGGTCCGATTTCAATGATTCATAGCTCATTCAACAGCCCTAGAAAAGTTAGGCAGAGGCAACAATTTTCATTGAGTTCAGATTCAGGGTTGCCAGAGAATGTGAGGTTAAAAATATATATTAATATATTATACTAGCCATTATCATTGCTTTCATGGTTTAAGGGAAGTAACTCTTATTTTTCAGGTGGCATTTAAGCTAGCTTCTGTGGAGGACTCTTGGTAGGGATGGGTAGACACAGTTGGCAACAATAAACTACTGAAGAAGTTAAAATTGATTGCTGCATTTAAGTATTAAATTAATGTTTAAGCTTACCTTTTAAAAGTTCCATGATAATTCTGCTGCCGCTTAATTTAAAGATGATTTCATGTACGTAGATCCTTATTTTCCATGTGAACAATTATTTCTATTTCATGTTTGACAGAACAGGGGCCAATTCATAAGATAACATTAATACAGTGTAAAGATGGGAAAATAGAAATTAGAATTAGTTTTATATTCAACATTTGATGATTTAGAGAAACATAATGGCTAATTAAGTAAAACCTATATTCTGAGATCTATATGAATAAATGCGAAATTGGAGCACAATTATCCAACGAATTCTGGGGTTAAAAAGCCCAAACTCTATAGTAATTTATACATTAAAAGCTCAATATCTGTATTATATATTATCTACTTCTAGGTGATATCAATCTTCAGGTATAACTAAAGGCATACACACACAACATATTTTTCATTATCCATCTGATGAAGCCATAGAGGCAAAATGCATTATCGGATATTACTTTTGAAACATACTTTCATAAACGTTTTTCCAAATGTCAGTATATATATATATATATATATATATGTATATATAAATAAAAAGGAAAGAACAGTAAGATATAAAATCCGGTGTTCTTATAGATATTTTTATTTTTACACAATAGTGCTCTATGTAAATTTAAATTTACAGAGCATTAATATTATAAATTAATAGATTTAAAATATGGTTTTACCGCTACACAGTGATGACCATTTCTGAAACATGGTCATCACTGTGTAGCGGTAAAACCATATTTTAAATCTATTAATTTATAATATATATATATATATATATATATATATATGACAATGTGGAAAAAGTTTACTTGTGATGTGTTTCATCCTTCAGGACTTCATTGGATTAATTTGTTATGTTGATAGGACTATACATGAACACGATAGAGGGGTGCTGAGAATTTTAGAATTTTTTTTTATTGAGACAAATTCATTGAGTAATGAGACTGATCACAATTTTGAACTTTGCTACTCTCATCAGAGGAGAAAATAATTCACTTTGATGTAAATTCCTAGAGAGCGCCTTAATCTGTTGTGTGCATATGTAGTCCTACCAACATAACAAAGTTAGTCCAATGAGGTCCTGAAGGATGAAACACTTCACAAGTAAACTTTTTCCACTTTGTCAAACAATTTCCCCAATACTGTTCTTGATATATAAAAATATATATCGTTATCTATGAGTGCATTTCTTCTCCCCACGGTGAGGAGTTAATAGCAAAGCTGACTAGGCTCCCTAGCCATTTGCAATGAGTTTAGGAGAAGGACAACTCTGATTTCGAAACCAGTTGGGTATAAGGCTAGCAACTCTACTCTGTAGAAAAATCCTACCTGCTACAGCAACATCTAATGTAGTGAGGCTATAGCATTATGCTCTTACACGTTTCATTCAAAAGGTAATTCTGTTAAGTTTTTATTGCATTATCATTGTATTTGTATCAAGAACACAAATTTGACACACACCTCCAACTACAAAAATCATTTCAAAACAATTGAAACCCTAAAAATAATAATTAAAAAAATACCCTTAAGCGCATTAGTTATGACCAAAGTCTTAATGTACAGATTGTATTCAGGAATTAAAAATATACCTACCTTTAAGAAATTAGCACAACCTAAATCCTTTAAAATTTCTAATAGATTAGTTGTAGGTCCTCAGAACAAATAATCATTGGGACAATATCTACAGTCAAATTCTTCAGTATCTGTCTATATTTCTCAAGGACACATGGCACAGTGGATAAAGGCATTAGTTAGATCCAGTGACAGGACCCAAAGAGTGTGAGTTCAATACCCGGTTAAGGCAGTGGAGAACTTGGAGAGGGGAATTAACAGGAGATAACCGACAACTGACATCCATTAAAACATGGCATGTGGAACTAGAACAGTCTACCCCAGTGACTGAAATAAAGAGTTTAGTTCAATATTCCAACCACCTGAAGAAAGCTGGAGTATACAACAGCCAAAATGTTGTAATAAATATGGCAACAAAGATGAGGACAATAGTCTGAATAATGTAAATAGCATTCAAATTCTTATACACAAGTAAGAAAAATACAAAAAGTAACTTAAGTGTACCTTGTCAGTTATTTTCAATGAAGCATATATTAGCAAGTAACAAACGTAATTTCTTATTTAAATTTAAATTGCAAGGCATATTGGTGTAAATTTAATAACTAAAAACAACCCGTTTCATTTGTCTTTTTAATTCTCAGAATAAAACTTGATAAGCTGGGACGAAACTGGTTATTTTTAGTTATTTAATTTACCCCAATATGCCTTGCAATTTAAATTTAAATAAGAAATTACACTTGTTCATTGCTATTATAAAGTTCTGTACAACAAGAAATTTATTTAAATATATATATATATATATATAT
>OZ038499.1:40949394-41029394 GCA_964036315.1 Acanthosepion esculentum | reverse complement strand
AAACACAATATGTTATAAGACCAGAGTTTGAGGTGGACCAGGGAACAAAATATTTCCAGTATTCTTAGCATTTATCATCTGGGCACACCTCAGCACTGAGTATTAATCCCAGCTCTCCCCACTTTTAATAAAATGGGAGAGGTGTTGACTGGCAGACTGGAGTGGGAGTCCCTGGAACTGAACTTAATTTCTGTCTCAAAGTCAAAATGATTTATTCTGAAAGTTTTTCCTGATTTTATTATTACTGCCTATCCTCAGTCACCGGTAACCTACAAAGATATGGAAATAACGATTAAAGAGATCACTGACTGGAACGAAAACAATGACACATACAGAGAGACAAATAGGTTTTAGGAAGGACTTAACCCTATTATGACTCTGGTTAGAAGATAAATATCAACTCTAATTTAAGATACGGATAATAACAACTTTATGCTCCTAATACAAATGCAAAAGGATGTATACTTATGTCTTATAGATTATGCAAAAGCGTTTAATAAAGTACATCACAAAGAACTGTTGGAATTGATAGGTTGCCATCACATATTTAGGAAGGATATTAGTATAATTAAGAACCTATATTTTGTAGCATACCTATGGATGATAATGGGTATGTTCCCATTCACATAAATACAGTAGTAAATACTGTATGTTAGTCTGCAGTTGGAGATTCATTGTGGAATTCACTTAACTCATTTCTAGCAGTTGACTACTACTTCTATGTGCTGTTGGCAAATCTTATATGTGTTGTTCTTGTTCTAAGTATTATCTTTCATTACCAACATTCATTTTATTCAGTAACCTTCCCTAGGTTACAACACTATAATAGCAGCAAACTGCTTGCATACAGATAGAAAATGAGTTCAATAAATATACAAAAATAGAAAGGGGTGTAAGACAATGATACGTCTTCTTACCAGACTTATTCAACCTATGCAGTGAGGTTAGTTCTGAGAGAATTAAAAGCTCTACCAGAGTTCATTATTGGTGGCCACAATCTTACCAACATAAGATATGTAGATGCCAGAATATTGGTAGAAGACATAGAAAGGAAACTACAAGAATTCCTACAGAAGGTAGTAAAGGAAAGCAAGAAGAAAGGACTAAACTCCAATTGTAGAATGAGAGAATGAATAGTTGCCATCAAAAGGAATGGCCTGAATTGGAGGAGATAACAAAACCAAACAAGTACAACAATTTAAATATCTGGGAAGTGTTTTAACAGAGGATGGAAAGTCTGACATTGAACTCTGAACACTCAGTGGGATAGTAGAAGATGTCTTCCAAAAGCTAAGTAAAGTATTAAGAAACAGGGAAATTTCATTAGAAAAAGGTACACGACTGTAACATGATATCAGTCTTACTGTATAGCAATGAATGCTGGACAATCTCACCAGAGATGAAGAAGAGACCTGAAGCAATGGCACTGTTGCTCTACAGAAGGTTGCTGAGAATATCATGGACTGAACATGGGAGCAATAACAAGGTTTTAAAGAAAGTGGAAACAAAAAGGACACTTATACTTAAGATCAGAAAAATACAGTTGACATTTGTAGGGTGCATAATGAGGAAAGAGGGCTTGGAAAATTTGATAGTCACAAGACAGATTGAAGGTTTGTTTGTTTAATGACATATCAAATGTATCATTAATGCCAAAATTTAATTTTCTTGGGAGCATTAATAATATCTTTTATAAAAATGTATTGCTGGCAATTTTTCTTTTATAAAATGTGTTGCTTTCCTTTTCATAAAAATGCAATGCTGGTAATATTTTCTTACAAAAACGTATGGCTAGTAATTTTTATTAATATGAAAATGTATTGCTGGGACCTTCACTATAAAAATGTATTTCTACACTTTCATAGCGTTTTAACTTCAGTTTGGGAGTTAATTATTTGCTTATAGCTGGGGCCCTAACATGTGCTACCACTCTGGGTTAAGGTGGACCTGGGAACAACAGCAATTAAGGTATAGTTCCAAGCTCCTCAAAACCTTCCGTTCAGAAGCCTTGCTGCCAGATGTAGTTTATCATCATACCCAGGACTAGAAGTGTTTAGTATTTACTAATTCCACATTATTACGATGGATGCAGGGTAGGTGCCATGGCTGCTTTCATTCCAGTTCCAGATTATAGTTTTAATTTTTTAATAATTTAAAAACACTTAAGCATAAGAAATTTATGGTTCTATTGTAAATGAAAAGCGGCCTTGCTGCCAGATGTAGTTTATCATCATACCCAGGACTAGAAGTGTTTAGTATTTACTAATTCCACATTATTACGATGGATGCAGGGTAGGTGCCACGGCTGCTTTCATTCCAGTTCCAGATTATAGTTTTAATTTTTTAATAGTTTAAAAACACTTAAGCATAAGAAATTTATGGTTCTATTGTAAATGAAAAGCGGCCTTGCTGCCAGATGTAGTTTATCATCATACCCAGGACAAACAGACTGAATGCAAAAGGAAAACAATGCATAACCTACCTAATGAGTTTGTGCAAATGAATGGCAGAACAGGATTTAGTTGAGATGTCAAAATTTATTAAGAGCTACAAAGGACAGGAAATAGTGAAGAGCCATGATCGCCAATATCCTGAAGGGGCACATATGGAATCCTCATGTATATATAGTTGAACGTGAGCGAGTCAACCTTTTATTGTGGAATAATAGATTTTGGTGCAACAGACCAGGTAAGCAAGCTTCTTAAATATTTTGCTGAAGTGTTAACTATCAAACTCTTTCTTTGTCAAGATATTATTAAAGTTTTGTCAACTATAAATAAGGAGTGAGTCTTCAAAAATTTCCTGGGCAAAATATGAAAAAAAGGTGACCAAATATTAGAATTTTCTTTTATTGAAATCCCTTCTTGGTTTAACCAAAAACTTTTCTGCATCCTCTCACAACTGACAATGTTTCGGATAAAACATGTATATAATTGCATCAAGACATGAGTGAAAGTAATGTACAAAATAGTAAAAAGTACCAATACAGTTTCAGTCCAAATTCAAATACAGTCCACCAGTTGATTATGCTCATGTGCATATATATATATATATATATATATATATATATATATATATATATATATATATATATATATATATATATTAGCTTAAAAGCCATCCTATCAGGCAGCATTTAAGCTAGCTCTTGTGGAGGGCTCTTGATTGGGCCTTCATCACAATAGGTAGGGAGGAGTAGATGCGATAGGCAACAATAAACTACAGTAGAACTCAAAATTGATTGCTGCATTTAAGTATTGCATTAATATTTAAGTTTACCTTTTAAAAGTTTAAAATGATAAATCTGCCACCACTTAATGAGAAGACAATTTGATGTATGTAGTTTCCTTAATTTCCATCCAAAAAATTAGTTTTATTTCATGGTTGACTTTTGTTGGATTTCACAATTAATTTTTATTATTCCCAAATTTATTTCCAAGTTATAAAACTTGTTATTGTACAAAAAAATCTGTTGCAAAAAATCATGTTAAAAAATTGCCCAAAACACTCACAGTAACTAAAACTTGGGAATCCAAACTTTCAAAATTTTGGATCCAGATCCTGCCTAGAATGTTTTTAATTTTCTCATGGAGTCAGCCTGATTTGAAAATGGTATATGTTGGAATACAGCCTCTATGAGTAAAGTTGAAAACACAGACAATTTTTTTTTTAAACACTATAATTTGAGAACAGTAATTTTTTCATTTGAACATGAGCTATTGAAAATTGGTTGAGTTTTGTTCCTTTAATTGTTTTTATCAGTAGAAGCCAAGATGGTAGAATTTGAAAACAATCACAGTAATGAAAACTTGGGAATCCATAATTTCAGGATTGCATGCCTGTATCTGGCCCAGAATGTTTTTACTTTGCTCACAGTGTCAGCCTGATTCCAAAATGGTATGATATGTTGGGCTATGGCCTCTAGGATTAAAGTTGAAAAAGTGTAACACAGTGACACACTGACATATGCATTTATTATATAGATATATATGTCATGATTAGAATGAATAAATGACATATTTGTTTAATAAACCATGCCCACTGTTTAAAAATTATCTTGTCATATGTTATTTGACCACTGTTTTATGACCACTGTTAACCTTCAGTTTAAGATTAACAGATGCCATAACGGTTTGCAGATATGGGTTTCTCACCCAAAAATAAACTGACAGTGTGGATTCGAATTCTTTGTATTTCAGATTTTATGTTAGAAGAAAGTTATTTACACTATTTACATTCAGACTCATCTTTGTTGTTGTTTTCAGGTTCATATCAATCTGAGTAACCTACAGGGAATTCTGAACTTAACTCTTTATTTAATCTATGGAGGTAGACTGTTCTTGTTCCATTGCCCATGTCTAGGGATATCTCCTCTAGTTATTATTTGTAATACTGCTCAGTTATCGCTCCCCCATTTTCAGTGAGTTTAAGTCCATACTACCGAGCCCAACTCAGAAATACTATGTTACCAAATTCATGAACCAATGCTTTCAATCCATGAGGCTATGGTCCTGTGGGACAATTCTCTGTTCTTTTCTTTCTTTTTATCTGCCATGGCCTTTCAGGATGTAGGTGATCATGACTCTCCACTACTCCTATCCCTTGTACTTCTCAATGAGTTTGTGCCTCTGCCAACTCCCCCAGACCATGTTCTGCCATCCACTTGCTGAAGCCTGCCAGGTATGCTTAGTATATGCACAAATACTTTCAGAAATTTAACTCTCCAGTATTCTTCCTTGTCTCTTTTTTCCCTCTATTCGACCTGTGAGTATCAGATTCTCCAGGCCCTCCTTTCTCATTACATGCCCCAGAAATTTCATCTGCCTCTTCTTTATGATAAGTATAAGCTTCCACCTTGCTTGCATCCTTTCCAAAACCTCATCGTTGCTTACACGCTCACTCCATGATATCCTTAGCATCCTTCTGTAGAACCATAACTTCGCCGCCTCGAGTCTCTTCTTCATTTTTGAGGAAACTGTCCAACATTTGCTGCTGCATAGGAGGACAGATGTCACGTAGCAGCTCAGTATTCTTTTCTTTGTCACCAAAGAAATCCTCCTGTCTCGCAGTACTCGGCCCAGCTTTTGGAATGCATCTTTGGCCATCCCAATCCATCTTTGGATCATAGCGTCACATCTACCGTCCTCCATCAAAACACTTTCCAGATATTTAAACTTTTGCACACGCCTGATTTTAGTGTCGCTGACCTGCAAATTGCATTTCGGGGCTCATCCTTTTACTGATGACCATGCATTCTGTGCTGAACTTAAATCTAATGTGCGAGTTGATTAGTCCTTCTACAGCCGCTCTTGCTGCTTTTTATGTCTTGACTGCTGCTGTATTGAAGACTTGCTGCCACCTGTCTTTCTATCTTTGTTAGTGGCTCCCATGTTGTATTTATTTCTATGCTAGAACTCCTAAGGAGATCCTCATAGCTTAGTATATGCACAAATACTTTCAGAAATGTAGCTCTCCAGTATTCTTCCTTGTCCATTAGTTTCACAAAACATTGTGATAACAACAGTAAAGATGAGGACAATAGTCTGAATGTAAATAGAGTGTCAGGAATACAATTATATAATAATTAATTCTTTTTTACACACACACACACACACACACACACACACACACACACATATAAGCTCTTCTATAAATCGAGCACTCTGAGTCACTGGCATGTTTATTCAAAATAAATATATAAAAATTCACCTTCCTCTCTGCTGAAAGCCGATAGCTTAGGGGAAACATCTTTGACTGATGCCAAATCAGTTGGGTTTCAATCCTGGCTTGAGGCAATTGGATGTCTAGCCACACTAATGAGCTGTGATACAGCAAAACACTCTGTCTGTGGATGACAATATATATATATATATATATATATATATATATATATGCCGCCGAAAAAATAAATTTTGGTCAAGCATAAATTTGTAAACAGTGACTGCTACTGCTGATAATGCAAAGCTTTTCTATGAATCGAGCACTCTGAGTCACTGGCATGTTTATTCAAAATAAATACGTAAAAATTCACATTCCTCTCTTCTGAGAGCCAATAACTTAAGGGAAAAATCTCCGACTGATGCTGGCTTGAGGCAATTGGATGTCTAGCCACACTGTTGAGCTGTGACACAGTGAAACAGTCTGTGGATGACAATATATATATATATATATATATATATATATATAAAATCACAACATGAGCCCCATGATCCAACTGCAACAGAAGTGGTGTGTCTATGACAAGATAACCTGAGAGAATGCATCCCTCTTTGGGATGGTTTTGAATTTACAGCATTTTCCTTGTTCTAGACTGGTTACCAACCAAAGAAAGAGTTCCCAGTCTGCCCTACTAGTAGCCTTTAACTGGGCAGGAATAAACAGATTCATTTCTGAAAAGGCAAACACAATAACCTCAACTGGAGTGATTGATATTTATTCAAATTCTGGAGGTTTCTCCTATGTATTTCTTGTGACACTTATTACAGGTGATTAGTGTTTTGTTGTTTTAGAAATACTTGTGACAAATTTTATCTTAAGCTTACATAGATTCTTTTCAATCGTAAAATATTTCAAAATATAAGAGTGGAACTTTCCAACAAATCCAACAAATCAAAATATATTGTTCTACTCATCAACTCTATCACAATTACAACTGAAAAGTATTCATCTAAGCTTAACATCTATGAAAAGAATTCATCTAAGGTTGATTACAACTACTTATAAAACAATAAAAGACAATGCACGAGCCAGTAGATGATGCAATCATCAGGGAGCTGTAACTGAGCTTGGTAGGGTTATCTTTCAATGCTTTACAAATAGCTTAGTTTGCTTCATTTGTGTGTAATGATGACTGACTACGACTGATTTCTGAGCACACCTGTCTTTCAGGGGAGCTAGTCAAACCCTATTACAGACACCTACTCTGTTATTTATACTGCAACTATGCTGAGTGGACCTTAGTTACAGTTTCTGGGAGAGAGCACATAATCTGGCTTGTCAATTTTTTAAACAAGGCCAGTGACTTCTGAACAATTTCCTCTCTCTCCAATTTCACTCACAAGGCTTGGATTAACTGATGGTAGGGATACTTTTCTGTGTGGATGAATATATATAAAGCTTTAGGAATTCTACCAAACTAGCCAAAAATGTGAGGAAATTAAAAGAAAAAATTAACAAAGATCCGATTGTACACTGGAAAATTTAAAAAAAAAGTAAAACCAAACCTTCCAACAATCATAGTAATATCTGCAACCTTTGTTAACAAGAAAAGTTAGCAATGATAACATTTCCAAACCAAAAAAACATTTTGAATGAGAGATCGGAAATTATGACTCATTGCATACATACTAAAACATACATTTTTGAGTTCATATGAACTAGGACGAAAAGAAAGTACCTTCAATTCATTTAAGCCTCCAATGATACATTTCCAATACCCTTGCTTTTCTCCTTCTCCTCCTCACCTTCTATCACACTTCATGTTGTACGTTTATTTATTTGTGTTTAAATAATAAGCGTTCATTAATTTTTTTAAAAATATGGTAGGAAATCAATTGACTAGAATCACCCAAAGATACCAAAAGTTGAAACCAAGGTCACAGAATTGGCTGATTTCCCAATATATACATATATATTTATTATAAAAATGTTGCAGACAAAGAAGTACTCACAACAAAGATGCATTTTTGTTTCAATGTGAATGCATCTCGACAAGTGAGGAACAAATATATATATATAAGGAGGCACGGTGGAGTAATGGATAGCGGCTCAGATTAAGGAATCAGATAGCCAAGTTCAAATTCCAGTTGAATCCATTACATTCACTTACGTGCTAATACCCTTGGGAAAAGTATTAATCATCTTCTTCTTCCTCCAGCTATGGGTAAATATCAGGACAGACTGGGTTCTATAGCCTTGGATGGCAACTGGTCTAGGAGAAGGAAAACTCTGAATTCAAAAACATGTGGAGGGTCGTTTTGGGACATTGTGGCATGTAATAAGCACTCCTTGTCTGTGGAACACACTCCTGGTTTCTTGCTTCCCTTGCTGCCTATATTCTCCAAAGTTTAAATGCAACATAAATCACAATCATCTGTCTTCCTGAAATATGTTATTTTATTGTTCTTTCTCCTCACTAAAGTCTTCTAATTCTCTTCAATTTGCAATAGGCCCTTGTTTTTTAGTTGCATTATCTCCTTGCTTGGGGTGAAATAATTAATATATATATATATATATATATATATATATATATATATATATATAAATAAGAAATTTTATTTTGAAGAAATATAAATACCTTACTTGCTGATGGTTGTTTGGAAACAGTATATGTTGAAATACAAAGTGGCATGAGACAAAAAATAACCAAACCAGCCTGAAGATCTAAAAGGGTGAAACTGCAGTATTGGGTGAGGTTTTTATATCTTTTTAAAAGAAACGTTCTTGGAACTGCTCTACAGTTTATGTATTGAGCACTTTTTAAAAAATCGGTTAGAATGGGTCAAGTTCAGAGTAGCTTTTGCCCTATAATTAAGTAAATGAAAATTTCTTCAAAAACACAGCCATACAACAACTGTCCATTCAAAATCCACAAGAGGCTCTTTCATTATTTAACAATGGTGAATGGCAAGGAAAGGACACACCTGGTTATGTACGCTCATAATACCAGATGTAAATCTTTTCCCAGGCATGACCAATTCAGAAAAAATATTGTAAGCTATCCAAAGACTGATTAAACTTGCATTCCAAACAAAATTGTGAGATGGACAGGCAACAAAAAATACCATCAGCTGCTTCATCTAACAAGAAGTCAGAGTCAATTTATATATATATATATATATATATATATATATATATATATATAGATAGATAGATAAGAAAAAAAAGATATAAAAACCTCACCTGATACTGCAGTTTCACCTTTTTAGATCTTCAGGCTGGTTTGGTTATTTTTTCATCTCATGCCACTTTGTATTTCAACATATACTCTTTCCAAACCAGCAGCAGTAAGTAAGGTATTTATATCTCTTCAAAATAAAATTTCTGATATATATATATACAAGGTAACCAAAAAAGTTCTGTCCGTTTTTTGATTAGTCATTGAATGAAGTTGAAATATATATGAAATGCGTGTAGCAATTGTTTTCAAATTCAGACAGCCAAAAGTAGGAACATCAGACGTTATAAAAACATGCGCACTGTGCCCGGCCATCAGTTATAAGCTGGACAGCTGTGAGAAGGATGGAAGTGTCTAGAGATCTTGTTCGGGGCTGTTTGCTTTACGACTTCAAAGTGGGCTTATCAGTAGCTGCATCAAGTCACTGTATATGTCAAGCATTTGGGGATAGTGCTGTGGATGAACGTACTGCAAGGCGTTGGTTTCAAAAATTCAAGTCGGGAGATTTGTCTCTCCATGATGAGCCTCGCAGTGGATGACCACAGGTCTTGAATGACGGAGTCCTGAAGGCGTCTATTGAAGAGGACAGTAGTTTAACGTGTGGTGAACTTGCAAGACAGTTCAACATTTCCGATGAAACAGTTAGACTTCACCTGCACCGCCTAGGTAAGACATACAAACTGAGCAAGTGGGTTCCACAAACGCTGTTGGAGGTCCACAAGGGACAACGAGTGGCAGCCTGCGTATTGCAGCTTTCTCACCACCGTACCGCATCCTTATTCAATCAAGTGCTTACCAGTGATGAAAAGTGAGTTCTGTATGAAACTCCCAAGTGTTCCAGACATTGGTTGTCTCCTCAGGATGCTGTCCCTCACACTGCAAGACCACCTATGCACCCATGCAAGATTATGCTTTGTGTCTGGTGGACAGGTCGTCAAGTGGTTCATTATGAACTGCTACCAACGGGCCAAACAGTCACTGGAGACCTATACTCGCAGCAATTGAAACGTGTACAACAGGCATTGCACCAGAAGGAGCCAGCACTGGTGAATCGCAAAGGTGTGCTTTTCCTCCATGACAACGCCAGGCCGCATGTCGCGCGAGTGGTCAGGGATACCATACAGCAACTTGGGTGGGAGACTTTGTGCCATCCACCTTATTCACCTGACCTTGCGCCATCTGATTACCACCTCTTCCACTCCCTGGATAATCATCTTTGTGGGAAATCCTTCACCAATGAAGCAGACTTGCGCAAAGTCCTCACGGACTTCTTTGCGTCAAAATCTCCGGATTTCTACCATGAGGGCATTGAACAGCTGGAGCCAAGTTGGCAGAAGGTGATGGATGCCAATGGCAATTACTTCAAAGACTAAATATAGGTTACACATACTGTGAGGCATTTTCTTTTTTCCCTTTAAAAATGGACAGAACTTTTTTGGTTACCTTGTGTATATATATATATATATATATATATGTATATATGTATGTATGTATGTATGTATGTATGTTAATTATTTCACCCCAAGCAAGGAGATAAAGCAACTAAAACAGAAGGCCTTATTGCAGGTTGAAGAGAATTAGAACATTTTAGTGAGGAGAAAGAACAATAAAATAACAGGGTTCAGAGAAACAAAACATTGTGATTGATGTTGCATTTAAATTTTGGAGAATATAGGCAGCAGGGAAGCAAGAAACCAGAGGTGTGTTCCACAGGCGAGGAGTGTAAGAAAAGAAAATATTATAATGGAACTTCTTAGATCTAGCTAATTCAAAAGAATAATGATGAAAACTAGTAGCCAATCTACTAGCACACTTAAATTCATGCAGTCAAGGTACCAATGAGGAAAGCTCATTCAAAAATGGCCATATTTATAGAAAAGACAGAGGGAAGCCATGTCACAGCAGTGGGAAAGTGAATGAAGGTAAAATAAATATATGCAGGTTTGGCTGAAGACCAATAAAAGCTTTTCATTAAAGATTTTTTAATCAGTTTGAACAATGTTTCTTATGGAAATTTTTTTTTGATTCTAGAGAGAATTTCAATATACATTCTCGAATGTCTGTATATTATTTTTTAATGGGTGATAAGATTGTTAATTTAAGTATATGTTATGTTTTTTTCTTTCTTTTACTGGCATTTGCTTTAAAAAAAAAAAACAACACCAGCAAAAATGTATGCCTATAGACACAATCCTACCAAAAAATATTCACCAAAAAATCTTTGATAATGGCTTATGAATGACAAATGTGTTTAGAAAACAGTGAACAATTTATGTTAAAATTCTCTCTTGAAATTAGAAAAATGGTCCAAATTGTATAAAAATGAAATTTATTCTAGTATGTATTAGCATCAAAGAAATATGAATTCAAATTTAATAAACAAATATTTTAGAGCCAATAAGAAAAAGTTCTTTTGAATTAAAAGCTTCTTATTCGAAAATCAAAGGATTCAACTGACAAAATCTGGATATGCTGTTCTAGTTAAAAAAAAGAAATACTTTCCTTAGATTTATGGAGCAATCGAACATAAAAAAAGCTTATCTGATCCACCTAAGCTTTAAAGAAAGACTGGTGTCCACTAGTTGAGCCAGAGTTGAGTCTGTTAGATTCTTAGGTTTGTCATGAACACAACCACACAAACATATATATATATATATATATATATATATATATATATATGATGAAAATGTGGAAAAGACAAAGCAAAATCCGAATATGTGAGTTTACTGTTTTTATTTTGTTTTTGTTATAAATAAATATAAATAAAAAAAATTAAAAAAAATTTTTTATAAATAAAAAAAAATAAAAATAAAATAAAATAAAAAAAAACAGTAAACTCACATATTCGGATTTTGCTTTGTCTTTTCCACATTTTCATCATACCGTCGGATCTACATCCACACATTTGCTTACATATATATATATATATATATATTATAAATTAACTGATTTAAAATATGGTTTTTTCACTACACAGTAATAACCATGTTTCAAAAATGGAAGCTAAAAGCTTCAAATTTAATTTTGTTATTAAATTAAAGACATTAGTTCCATTTCCTCGTCATGCGAATTTTGGAGTAACTTATTTTTTTAAATTTACAGTTTTAAAGGCACGGCAAAGATTCATAATTGAGTGTTTCCAAGGATACAGAGAAATTCACTCATCTAGACAAGGGGTGCTAGCTTGTTCAATAATTTCTATATATATTATATATGCACGGTGCTTATTGGAAATCACTCAATATCAGTGATAAAGCTAACATATTCAGTCGCATAGATATGAGTTTGTAACCCTGGGTTTCACGCTTTTGTGATCATCAATGATGATCGCAAAAGTGTGAAACCCAGAGTTACAAACTCATATCCATACGACTGTATGTATACATATACATATATATATATATATATATATATATGCATGTGTGTATGAATATATATATACACACACACACACACACACACATATATATGCTTAGAAAAATATGACAAACTAGAAAAGTTTTTGTGATGCATTTTATCCATTAGGATTTAATTGGACTGGGCTTTGTTGATGTTGTCACATCTACTTATGTGCACAGAACAAGAGACACAGGTAGTTTCAAAATTTTTTGAAAGAATTTTTTTTTCCTAGCCAAATTCATCTGCATTCTTTTTCTTTTTTTCTCCATCACCTTTGTCCTTGACTATCCCACACTGTGACAATATAAAATCTACCAAGATTGGTGATATATTGTAAGAGCCTGGATGCAAATTTATTATGACTAAAACTAGTGATTAAGGTACTTTCTAGACATTTTTGTCTCAGTGGATTATTTTCTCTTTTAATCAAAGTAGCATTCTCTATGTCAAAATTGTAGTTCGTTTTGTTATGGTGAACAGCCAATGCATTTTTTGTGTTGTTATTTAAAATGTCCCTTTGTGTTTATATAGTCTCTTGTTTAAATTTGAGGTTTCACCAACGTATTCATTCTGGCAATTCTTGCATTTGATAGAGTAAATTTCTTCTTCAATTACTTCTATGCTTTAACTACTGTCTTCTTGATTCCTCTTGTTTTATTGTTCTTGCTCCTTAATAATGTTTTTCTTTTTCTAATTCTTTCACACTAAGTAAACATTTTTGTCTTAGTGGCTCTATTGCCTTGCTTGGGGATGGAATGATTAAAAAAAAATACCTCTATAAATAAGTTGAAACAAAAGAACCTGATGAAATCCCAAAAACAAAATTTAATCAACAAACAGGCATATATCAAAATACTGAAACTGAATACGAGATGACCTCAATTTAAAACCTTTTGCTCGCTTTTTATTATTATTTGAGGGTTTGTCTTTTTGCATGTCGGTGGAGAGGGGTCAAGGATGTGGGTATGAATAGATCTTTGTTCCTAATAGAAACATAGATAATCTTTCTAAGCTATTATCTACTGTCTTTCTCCACCAAATATTCAGGACATCCTATCATATGAACCAAAGCTAATACTGAAAGGCTGCATACAAATATTGAATTTCAAGTAAAGGTGGGGCTAGGATTACAAAAGCGTTAGATTCAAACTGACCGAAATATTAGATGTGTGCACATAACGTTTTGTTTTTTTGAAAACTAGAGACAAAGAAAAAAGTGCTAAACAGCGATGCAATCTCATTGATTGTTTTGACTGATTCATTTTCTGTGGTTTATCAACCTATTGTAGATTATTTAAAGCCAGAAAATATTTTTAGCTGTATACAACTACTTCCTAAGATTAATGGTTAAAAGTGGATTCAAGCAAATGAAGCCAGTAAGTCTTAGCAAGGACCATCCTTCTTCAAACTTCATGGAGTGGTGCTACAAAATCACAAAGTACTGTACCAAATAACAGAAACCACATCAGTTGCGGACTACCAACAACAGCAACAACTAAAATGCATTGCACATGTAACTCAAAGAGAAATAATGATATACTGAAGATGCGGACATTCTACACTACTTTAAATAAAAGGTTAGGAAGGAAACTCCTATGAATACTGGAAAAAGCAATAACAGCTAGCGAACTTATTTTCTTGAATAGTTGTTTAAAAGAGAAAGATTTTATAAATTTAAAGTGGAAGTAGCAGTGGCTGTTCAGTCCCTGAATGCTGGATGTTTCCTTATAAGGAAACAACTAATATTACTACTGCCATTATTACAGTTTTGATATTTTTTGTTTCCAGTTTAATGAAGCAGAAAGACAGGAAATACTTAAAGAAATATGATCTGCCATGCCTTGCCCACTTTGCCCTATCCTGACTTGTTTATGCAACAATGAGACAGAGTGCTTGGAGAATTTGATACTCACAGGAGATATCGATGTTAAAAAGTAGAGGGGAAAACAGAAGGCCGCCTGATGAGCTTGTGTGAATGAATGGTGGAACCAGGGTGGATGGGGGTTATAGTAAAAAGACAAATGTTAATATGGGCTGCAAAGGATAGAAAGTTGGGGAGAGTCATGTTCGACCATGTTCTGAAGTAACACAGCACATCAAAGAAGATAAGTATCCCATGCTTTGGCCCCTGTCTCTGACCAAGCTATCTTAAGTATTTACTTGCTCATCTCTTGATGAACTTTCTGCAATCATTTCCTATTGTGTTTTGTAGACTTTAATATCATTTTACTTTTGCTATGTTGAGAGAAAACTTTTCAAATCCATTTTACCTCAGGTGCATAACTGAGACCTATAAAGCCAAATTTTTTTTGTTTGATCTAATCACACTTTTATTATTTTTTTATTTCCAGTTTAATGAAGTACCAAAACAGGAAATACTTTAGAAGTGTAATCTACCATGCCGTACCCACTCAGAGAAAGTCTCTACCCTGACCTGCTTGATTGCACAATAGGCAGGTTTTTTTGTCTATTAATTTTTTTTATTATTATTGTTCTCCTAATACAAGGCTCAAGAACTACTCAAGGTAGAGGGTTACTAAATGAAGTTGTAGAGATGTATATTATGAGGATATGTAGGATAGATAGTGGGCATTTAGTAATTAAAAACAAAAAAATCATATAACACAAATAGAAATAATAAAAATGATGATTTTCCACATAACTTTGAAGAAGAAATTAGGAAAGAAACTCCTATCAATACTTGAATCAAAGAACTGTAAAAGTGCAAATTAATTTTTCTTTAGAAGATCACAACAGCAACTTTGAAAAGCAACTTATTCTATCAATTGAGTTTTCCTAGCAGTTCAAATAGGTCTTAATGCCTACCAAATGATTTTGGGTAGTATTGTTAAACATATATAGATAATTGGCAGGTGATCTCAGTTATTTGTATACAAGAACCATAAAAGTGCAAATTAATTTTTCTTTAGATCATAACAGAAACTTGGGAAAAATTCATCATGAAGAAAATTTATACACACCGAAAAAAAAAAGTAAAAAAATCAATTTTGAATATAGTAATTTGATCCAGAATCAACTCTCTATTGTTGCCAAAATAAAATAAAAAAAGCACTGAATTATATTTTTTTTCTCTAAGATATTTTATTTAATTCTCAGGAATCAAATTTATTTATTTAACCCAAAAGAGAACAAAGCGGTGGGGGGGGGGTGAACTTTTCAAGGTATTTGTTAATCTAGAGCAGGATTATCCACATCAGTGCCAGAAACAACAGAAATGTCCATGGAAGCTGAAAGATTGTGCATGCTAAACCATCCAGAATCCACATTTAGATGGCAGCTGGATTTCGTCAAGTGTTCAGATTATAATTTTTTTTTCTTATTTACTGATGGATGAAAGGAATTAAAAAAGACGGCCGAAGGAGCAGCATTGTTTATTTTTTTTTAGTCTTGTCACTTTATATTTGGGATTTCAAGATGTAAAGTTGAAATAAATTTGCTGATTCCTACAGTAGAACTTCCTGTTTATATTAAATAAAATGGTGTAAAAAAACATAGTCCTCACCTATTCGAAAGGAAGTGATGTCATCCAAAAGTAGAATACGTCTGCTTTCTTTTTCATTTCCATGACACTCAT
Organism: Acanthosepion esculentum; assembly: GCA_964036315.1. Lineage (NCBI taxonomy): Eukaryota > Metazoa > Mollusca > Cephalopoda > Sepiida > Sepiidae > Acanthosepion > Acanthosepion esculentum. Next base: position 41,013,504 of record OZ038499.1, on the reverse strand, counting down.
TTCTTTTTGGTATGTGCATATGTGTGTATTTGTGTGCATGTGTGTATATATATATATATATATATATATATATATATATATATATATATCAATAAGGATTTTTTATATATAGCCCACAAGGGGTAAAATGTCAGAAAAAGAATTTTAAAATGCAACTGGTGTCTTTAAGAATATTTAATTAGAGTAACTTTATCAATTTCACAGTTCTATGATTTTCAAAAACTAAATTGAGATAACAAGACGTGTGGCTATACCATGCTATGTCTCACATCTGACTGGAGTTGAAGAATTGGAAAATGCAAAAACCATCTGCAACACCTTTTTTGATAAAATGGAAAGAATTCTCCAACTTTAGTCAGATTGCAAAACATATCATGACATAGCCACATGCCTCTCCAGCTCAATTGAAAATCATAGAACTGCGAAACTGGTAAAGATATTCTAAATAAATATTCTTAATGTTGTAATGGAATGGCCCACACTCCTTATCACCTCTGTGGACTGACTATATCAGTAGATATGCATAGTGTGCACAGGATATACCTGACAACTTGCTTCAGGAATTACTAGCTTGCTAACCGATTTACTTGAGCCACTGTCAGTCACGGTGTGTTTATCTAAATCTAAAAATAAATGCTAAAATTCACCTTCATCCCGGCCGTGTGCCGACGGCTTAGTGGGAGAAGTTCCGACTGACGCAAATTCAGTCGGGTTTCGATCCTAGCTAGAGGCAACCGGACGTCTAGCCACACTGATGAGCTGTGAAACAGCGAAACAGTCTGTCTGTGGATGACAAAATATATATATATATATATATATATATATATATATATATATATATATATATATATATATATATATATATATATACACACACACATATGTGTGTGTATATTTTTGCAAGGGTACAAAATTTTATTAGAGCAATAAAAGCAGACTTATTAAAATGCATTTCATTACAATAAAGAGGGGTGGTAAAAAAAATATATTACCATAAAATGGTAATACTGAAATATAATAATGATTAAAAACATCTAAACCGGTTTATCTAACCTCTATCATCAGCAAAATAATTGAGGACAGAAAATATGCACACCTACTCAAAAATTATGCAACCCCCAGATTAAAGTTATGTGCAACAAAATGTGTATATATATATATATATATATATATATATATATATATATATATATATATATATACATAACATTAAAGGTTAATTACCTTTATGCACACCAAACACTCCTTCTGCGTACAGAAAGATGGTTGGTCGAACAAATATACCCAGATTCCAAAATTTCAAAATGGTAATAGTATTAAACTTACTCTATACTGAGAACATGTCCAGGCTATAAGACCAAGCCTGCAGATGGTTTTTAGTCAAATGTTCAGCAATTTAAGTAGTTCCCCTGTAAGTTAGTTAAAACAATGACATTTTTGTGAAATATAATTTCAAAAAAATGATTCCACCAAAATTTCTTCACAATTCTTTACTAGTGGACCAGTCAGTATCAGTAGGTGCACTTAAAGGCTTAGTTCAGTGGTTAGAACAGCATATTTGTTATCAAAAACGCCATGTTAGTAAAAGGGCAAATACAATATATTGACCTAAGAAAAAGTAAGTTTTATGCCAAGCCAGGTTAAAATTGTCGTATGAAAATTGAATTTTGCTTTATAAAAATGAACAAAAGGACTCACCAAAGACAGAATCTGAATCATTTTTGTTTGTTCCTAAAAACAAAAAGGAAAAAAATTATTTGAAGAAACTGACATAATCACTCACACCTTCCTCATGAAAACAAAAATCAGGCCAGTGCACTTGAAAATACATTTAAAACATTTCTGGGCAGACAAGAAAAACCTTGCCCAGCCAGCCAGTGAGTGAGCGGGACACATTTATTTAGACATCCATCATGTGTCTTATGTAAGTTATGCATCACTGATCATGTGGCCTGTCGTGTGACCATAATGCCATCTAACTAGTCATTTTACTTCTTTGAAGCATTTTCAGTGGGGCTGAGGTGAATGACGGTGGACTATGTCCTATCAGGATGTGAGCAATTATGGCTCTCCACAACTTCCTTTGTAGCTCTTAGCAATGTTTGTGTTTTTACCACCCCTCCCACTAGCCGTTCTACTATCCATTCACATAAGCTTATCAGGTAGGTGGACTTATACCTTGACCTGTCCCTTTTGATATTTACCTGTGATTATCAAATTTTCTAAACTGTCCTTCCTCATGTGTTCAACTGTCTCATTCTGATTCTAAGTATTATTGCCATTTTTGTTTCTATTTTCCTTAAAACTTCCTCATTGCTCACATTCTCCTTCCCTGTTATTCTCAGTATCATCTTTATTATGTGTCTCAGCTGTCTCGTTCTGACTCTAAGCACAAGTGTCATTTTCTTCTCATTTTCCTTAAAAGTTTCTCGTTGCATGCATACTTTATCCATGATATTCTCAGCATCCTTCTGTAGAACCACATTTCTGATGCCTGAAGTCTTCTCTTCATCTGTGAGGAAATTGCCTTGCATTCACTGCCATACAAGATGATTGATATTATATTGCTGTTCAGCACTCTTTTTTAACAAAATTTTCCTGTTTCTTAATACTATGCTTAGCTTCTAGAAGGTAATTTTTCTATTCCAACGTGCTTTCAGATTTCAATGTCACATTTTCTATTCTCGGATAAAACTTCAGAGATATTTTAAACTTCTGTACTTTTTGGATTCTGATATTTTGATATTTTTCTAATAATAATTTAAACATGTCAAACACTTTTTTATATGACCAACTTTCATATAATCCCTACTTGAAGAATCTAAAATCAGATTACCCACAACCACATGCAGCGTAACCTAAATTCTTTCATTCCCACATAAAATACCCTCCAATCAACATACGGACACTACCTGACAGAAATAAAATACTCATCAGTTGCACACACATGTACTTGCACACACATTATCAACCAAACCCTACATAGACCAACTATAATTATGATACACAAACACACAAGAATTATACACACAAATACAATCAGACAAGACAAGTGTTGGATATTGGTTGAGGAAAGACCTTTGGCCTTACTTCCACTGCATCAGTGTGTGAGTTGAAATTAGAACTAGTGATAGCAAAAACAGGAAATGCATCCGGTGGCTAAAATAAACAGGATGTAAAGGTGCCCTAAGCTTTGAATAAACAGAGCATATAGCTATCCTGAGTGGAAGGAAATACATGCTTGCATGGGAGCATGCTGAGAGAGGATGGCCGCATGAATTTGCGTAGGCAACATACCAGACGAAGGAATAGCCACATGAATTTGCATAGGCATTCAAATGTTAAATAACCAGTCTGATTCTTGATCTGGACAGAGAGGCTGGCTAGAGGCTCACCGAATATTTGTCTCCATTAATTCCTGTGCGTGCAATTTTAACCTCTGTGATTCTCCCTCACTCTACCCATTCACTACAGCTCAAACAATAAAAATATTCTTATATATAAGTGAGTGTTTGTCACCTTATTTGAGCCCAGCAGCAATATACTACACATATACATGTAAGATCTACTTAACCAATGAAAAACAAGCAATACAAAAATACCAGCATTTTCTTTTCCATATTTCATTTCAGATGAAGCTTAAAAACATTTATAAATGTTTCCTATTTGTTCCTTATCCTATCATTCTGTCACATCATAATCCATATTTGATCCCAATTCACACACACACACATATATATATATATATATATATATATATATATATATAGAAGGAATTAGTATGTAAAATAGATATGTTGGTTAATAAAACAATTTGACAAGAAGTTTCGCATAGCAAGAAATCAAACAGAGATCGGATTTTTACTAATAACACCATGTACACAAGCAGTCACACCAGCCACAAGGACAACAGTTGGTTAGTCTTCCCCATTTCTCTGTTTATTTCTTACACCGCTGATGAAGGACACAGGTGTGCCCCAAAATTCCGGACTTAAAACCTTAATATCCATGCTTCATTTTTGTCTTGTGGTTAATAATTAATATTTAATAAATATTTTTCATACTGATCACATTGGTACCCTTTCATATGCCCTTGAGTTATTAACCAACCTATCTCTTTTACATATATATATATATATATATATATATATATATATATATATATATATATATATATATAATACTGATCAATAAATAAATGGAGCTTCTACTCAAATATGGGCATCCACTAAAAAATAACATTTAAGTAATAATATGTATAATAATAATTATAATAATAATAATATATATATATATTTTATTATATATATATATATCTTTTTTATATATTATTATATATATATATATATATATATATATATATTATTATTATTATTATTATTATTATTATACATATTATTATTATTACTTAAATGTTATTTTTTAGTGGATGCCCATATTTGTGTAGAAGCTCCATTTATTTATTGAACAGTATTATTTATTTTCATCTTCAGGCTGAAAATAGAGTACTGCTGCCACATATGGGCAAGAGCTGCCCAGTCTTCACTTTCCTTTGAAAAACAACCTTTTTATTCAAGACCCATGTGTGCATGTTCAGAATCTGCTATATACAAGACTAAGCTTATTATTATAATGACATAATCAAGATGTTGACATTCCATACTACTTTAAATAAAAGGTTAGAAAGGAATTGCCCAGCTTTAACGGTGTTATATTTCATGCTAATAGGAATATATACTTGAACACCACAGTGGATAAAATAAGTAAAGGTTTATTGTAAGAACCAGTATAATAAGAATAAAGGTAACAGTTATGCACAAGGTCGTCACAAGTCAATCCAGTAGTGAGGGCTGCTATTGGAAGGTCAGTAGTTCTCTTTTAAGTCTGAGTAGTACTCAACAAATCCCAGCTAGACTCTGTAGTCCGTTGACTTACAGATACTTATAGGTAGTTACTACCTATAGTGTAGTCACTCATGGAGGTGACAGGCCATTCCATTATATCAAATGGAAAGATCAATATCAGCTACTTGACTTGAGAAACATATTTTCTTGAAAAATTGTTTTAAGAAAAAGATTTTAAAAATTTCAACTGAAAGCCGTACTGGCTGCTCAGTCAATGAATGCCAAATGTTTCCTTATAGGGAAATGGCTAATATTACCATTACCATTGACCTCATCTCTGTTGCTGTTATCACCACATTTCAACATTTGTACCCTATGGACTTCATCAGGTGCTTGTCAGTTTGGGTAACATTCAGCTTAGCAGATTAAAGCATTGGTTTTTTAATTTGGTGACATAGTAATTGCAAGTTCAATCCCTGGGCTGAGCAGAGTACATGTACTTGGGCTCAGTGGAAATGGGGGAAAGCAATAACTGAATCGTACTAAATAAGAACTAGATATGATATCTCTAGACATGAGCAGCAGAACAAGAAAAATCTATCCCTGTAGATTAAATAAAGCGATCAGTTCTTAATTATCTGAAGGTGTTATCCAAATCGACAAACTGATGATGAACACTGGAGGGAGCAACGTCCGAAACATTGTGGTAATAGTAACAAATATGAGGATACCAGTTTGCATGTATATAATGACGACTCCTTATCCCACAATTTCAGACATACACTATAAGCTTTCATTGAATTATTGTTACTTTAATATTTGTGTATACTGTAACAAAAACATTTTAATGTTATTACAATTAACACTGTGTCCATCTATTTTAACAAACTTCATGTAAACTGATGTCCATAGTTAGATTTCTGTGTTTGATGTTACAAACCCTCTATAAGGACAGGATATATAGATAATATAAGTAGAATGTAAAATAACCATAACTAGTGCAAATCCCAGGATAGTCTATAGCATTCACTTTTACACAAATGCCGTTGAAAAAGATAAATTCATTTATTCCTTAGTTCATATCAGGTGATGTTTGTTTTACCTCAGTTCTTATAAATTGATGTCTGTTTTGCCCCAATTCATATAAATTCATGTCAGTTTTGCCCCATTTCATATAAACTGATGTCCATTTTGCCTCAGTTCATATAAATTGATGTCTGTTTTACCTCAGTTTGCATACATTGAATACATTTATTTTTCTATTCATAAACGTTGATGTCCATTTTGCCCCAGTTCACATAAATTGATGTCTGTTTTGCCTCAATTCATATAAATTGATGCTCATTTTGTCATAGTTCATATAAATTGATGTCTGATAAAATTCATAAAACTGATTTTTACTTCAGTTCATATAAATAGATGTCAGTTTTGCATCTATTCACATAAATTGATGTTCGTTTTGCCTCAATTCATATAAATTGGTGTCAGTTTTGCCCCAGTTCATATAAATTAATTTTTGTTTTGCCCCTGTTAATATAAAGTGGTGTCTGTTTTACCTAACTCATATAAATTGATGTTCGTTTTGCCTCAGTTCATATAAAGTGATGTCTGTTTTATCTCAGTTCATATAAATTGATGTTCGTTTTGCTTCATTTCATATAAATTGATATCAGTTTTCTCCCAGGTCATATAAAATGATGTTCATTTTGTCTCAGTTCATATAAATTGATGTCTGTTTAACTTAAGTTCATATAAATTGATGTTCGTTTTACCTCAGTTTGTATAAAGTGATGTCCGTTTTGCCTCAGTTCATATAAATTGATGCCTGTTTTGCATCTATTCATATAAACTGATGTCCATTTTTCCCCAGTTCATATAAATTTATGTTTGTTTTGCCCCAGTTCAATTTTGATGTCAGTTTCCCCTCAGTTCATATAAATTGATGTCAGTTTTGCCTCAGTTCATATAAATTGATGTCTATTGTCAGATTTATTTATTTGATGCTACAAGCCTTCTATAAGGATAGGATATGTATATAACATAAGTAGAATCAGTGTACCAAATTCAAATTTCAGGATAGTTTGTAGCATTCACTTTTGCAGAAATACCCTTGTGATATATATACAGATATGAATCTGTTTTTTCATTAGTTTGTGTAAATTGATGTACATTTTACCTCAGTTCATATAAATTGATAGTTAGGTGTCTTCGATGATGTGAACCTTTCTTTAAGGATATGATGTATAGATGACATAATTTGAAAGTCGAATCAGCATGCCGAATTTAAAATTCTTAGCTAGACTATTGCATTCACTTTTGCCCAAATGCCCTTGAGAAATATATGAAACTGTTTCTTCCTCAGTTCATATAAATTGATGTCCATTTTGCCTCAGTTCATATAGACTGATGTCCATGTTCAGATTTCTTTGTTTGATGCTATGAGCCCTCTATAAGGCAAGGATGTGTAGATCACATAAGAAGAAAGTAGAATCAGTGTACCAAATTCAAATTCAAGACTAGTTTGTTGCATTCACTCTTGCACAAATACCAGTGAGAAAGACACAAATCTGTTTCTTCTTGCCCCCATATATGGGTTAAATAACAGAGAAGCCTGTGCTCTATCTGTTCCTGAATCACAAACTATAGAGAAGACAATGAGAAGCCACTTTCTTTCCTAAGAATTCATGGAAGTTAAGCAATAAAGAATCTTTTTGAGAACCTGTCCCTGCCTGACAGCTACTCTACCCTTGGCGCTATGAGAACTGATCAGGCAGAAAATAAAATATAACCATACAGACTTATTACCCAAACACTCAGCCTCACTATGTTTGATTTTTCTTTTACATAAACCAGTAGTTCCAGTAGTGTGATGAATATCAGCAAGAAATGTGGAATCAGTGAGTGGAGTGCAAATTCTGTCCAAGACTTTTGCATTGACTTTCACACTAAAGGCCTAGGGAACAACAAGAATCCCTCACTTCCCCTCCCTCCAGCTGGAGATTAAATAGCAGCATAGCTTTGGTTGAAAACCAATCTGAGAGAAGGAAAATTCTGAATTCCAAAATGTGGAGAATTTAATGAGAAACTATTAACTTTCTCAAAAATGCATATTTGTTCCCAAATAAGGAATCTTCGGTGAGTCATGATTGCCTAAATCCTGAAGGGACATGTATTAAAATAAAATATAATTAAAAAGAAACTTATGCAGACATATGCTACAGTCCAAAAGTTTTAGGCAATCCTCTGGATTTAACAGTTATTAAGCTTCATATCTTCTTTGGTTTAATTAACTCCTCCTAAGCTCAGATGGTGAAAGTATTTCACCAATTAGTGAATGGTGTCCAACTTTCTAGATCAGGGTTACGTAAAATTTAAAAATCTGTAAGCCCTAAGATTACCATTAGCCAGCAAGGTAGCTGTAAAATTTTAAGGGAACTTTATGCAGTAATGGGTTAATTTTATTATATATATATATATATATATATATATATATATATATATATATATATATATATATATATGTATGTATGTGTGTATATATATATATATATATATATATATATATATATAGTAAAGGTAATAAATCTGTTAGTATATAATCCAAGTGGATCCTAGTAATATAAAATAATGAAACTGATCCACAGAAAAGAGCTCAATGGAATTATTATTACAGGGTAAAAATTAATACACGATAAAATCCAAAATTACCTCATATAGGGAATAAGTTTATTTTGAATGACAAAATATAATTCATCAGTCTTATTCAACCCCGATATAGACATATCGGGGTTGAATAAGACTGATGAATTATATTTTCATCAGTCGAAATAAACTTATTCGCCATATGAGGTGATTTGGGATTTTATTGTGTCTCAATATATATATATATATATATATATATATATATATATATATATATATATATCTACAGAAATATAATTTTAAAGTGTGCTATATTTATAGGATAAAGTGCTCAATATCAGAGATAGAGCATCTGTAAATATAAATATAAAAGTGATCATTGAAGTCAACACTCAGAGGCGACAGGCTGTTTCATGCTAGATGCAATCTAGCATGAAACAGACTGTCGCCTCTGAGTGTTGACTTCAATGATCACTTTTATATTTATATTTACAGATGCTCTATCTCTGATATTGACTTCAATGATCACTTTTATATTTATATTTACAGATGCTCTATCTCTGATATTATACATGGGAAAATGATATACAAATTTTTATACATCAAGAACAATTTTAGGGAAAAATCTATCAGAAAGTGGGAAAAAGTTTTCATGTGATGCATTTCATTGTTGAGGACTTCATCAGACTAAAGTGATGTTTACACTGATGCAACTACACATGCCCACAAAGGAAGAGGATGCTGAGAATTTTAAATTTTAATTTTTTTAAATATATGTTTTGGGTATATAGTCTAGCTGATTTCATTTGGTTTCTTTTTCTTTCGGCTTCCATTGCTTTTGTTATTAAATATCCCACATTGTGATAATAAATCTGCCAAGAAAGGTGAAATGTTGTAAGGATCTGGACGTAAATTTACTATGGATGATCTAGCAATTTTATGCTGGCAGCAAACCATCTGCATGCAGACAGAAAATGAGTTTGGCTGATATACAAAAATAGAAAGGATGTGTCATCTCATTGGACTTATGGTGAGGGAATTCTGAGAGAATTAGATGTCCTACCAGGGTTCATTATTGGGTGGCCACATTCTTAACAATATAAGATAAGCCAATGACACAGTGTTGACAGCAAGCATGGAAAAAATATATAAAAGCTCCGACAGAAGGTAGTGAAGGAAAACAAAAAGAAAGGACTAATTATAAGAAGAGAGAATGCTTGATTGTTAACAAAAAGATGAACCCAAACTGCAAATTACAAATTGGAGATACCAAAATCAAATGAGTACAAAAATTTAAATATATGTGAAGTGTTCTAACAGATGATGGAAAGTGTGACACTGAAATCCAAAGATGCATTCCAAAAGCTAAGCAGAGTATTAAGAGACAGAAACATTTCATTAGAAACAAAGCAAATAGTACTGGACTATTACATGATATCTGTCCTCCTATATGACAGTAAATGCTGGACAATCTACTCAAAGATCAAGAGATTTGAAGCAATAGAAATGTGGACTGAACATGTGAGCAATGACAAGGTTTTGGAGAAAATGGAAACAAAAAGGACATTTATACTTAAAATCACGGAGAGGAAGTTGAAATTTCTGGGGCATATAATGAGGACAGAAAGCTTGGAAAATCGGATACTCACAGGACAGGGCAAGAGGAATAGAGGAAAACAGTGCATGACATACTTGATGAGCTTGAGTAAATTGATGATGGAACTGGATTTAGGACAAATAATGAAAAGACAAAATTTATTAATAGCTACAAAGGATGGAAAATTGTGGAGAGCCATGATCACCTACATCCTAAGGGGACATGGAACATGAAAAGAAGAAGAATTTTCTCAGATGAATTCTTAAAAATGTATTCAAGCAAATGATATCTTGAAGACAATTCTTCCTCAGACTTTATTGTCTGGTGTTTAAAAATCACAAAGATCTTTGCAAAAAAAAATATTTTGAAGACTTCCAAAAGCAATGATAACAACAAGAAAAGTGGATAGCCCATATAACTAAAAGCGAAAATAATGATATAACCAAGCTGTTAACTTTCTACACAACCAAAAGCCAAAGGTTTGAATGGAAACTCCCATCCAAACTAAAAAGAGCTATAACAGTTAGAGGACTTGAGAAGTCTAATTTCTTGGAAAAATGTTTTAAGAAAAAGATTTCATAAATTGCAACTGACAGTAATGCTAACTGTCCAGTGAGTTGAATGCCGAATGTTTCCTATATTTCCAAAAATGGGATGGTAGCGGTTAACGAGCTAAGAAGTTTTTGAATTTAGCATAAATTTCAAATCAGTATGAGACATGAAGATGTGTGGATAGCATGAGGATTATTGGTGCAGAATGTGGAATGAGCAGTTGTGGAGAGCCATGATCACTTACGTCCTGAGGAGACACAGCACATAAAGAAGAATATTATTGAATGTAAGAGATAAAAAGCCCTAATGATGTGAACATCCCTCTGGTCTGAGGTGGAGTAGTAAATTAGGTTTGAAAAAGACGCAGGACCTTCCATTTCTAGGCAATTCTTCAAAATCCAGAGAGTGACCACAATCCAGAGAGTGACCATAATCAAAAGGGTAACCACAACTCATAAAGTGACCATAATCTAGAGGGTGACCACAATCTAGAGGGTGGCCACAATTCTGAGGACTGTCCCAAACTTTTGATCTATAGTGTATCTTTTAATCTTCTTTCTTTTTTTTTTTAAAGACACAAAACAGAACAAGTATCGGATTCAGTTCTACTTTTCAATTAAAAATAAACTGAATCTGGCATGCAATTTTTGAATAGAGTATAAAATAAGCGCCATTAATTTAATTACTAAATAAACAAAATACAAAACCCTCTTTGATTATACAGAGTATCATTTATTGCTCTATGCAATCAAGTTGATATTAAGATTTGGCTATTAAATGACTCACGGTGACAAAAGGTCTCCAGTGCAAGATGACTGAAGGACAACTGACCTTCGACTGTTAGCAGAGGACAGGTTATTTGCTCTCTCAACAATCAGAAATTATGAATAGACACAACACACTGCAAATCATGTTCTTTGGGAAAATTTCAATGAACATCAACAACTTTAGTTCCAGTGTTTTCTCTCTCTTGGAAGATATTACAAATATAAGCTAGCTAAACCTTTCCTAGATTAAGTGCAATCTATAATTCTATTTGTTTTATTTAATGAAATTTACCTTCAGGACATAAGTGATCATGTCTCTCCACAGTTTCCTTTCCTTTATTATCTATGAATTGCAATGATTTCTTGAGAGAAACAGTGGAGCGATTTCCCATTGGTTTCACTTCATTTATTTTTTTTTAATATCACATAATGTTATCGGAGTTCAAACAAATGAATAACTATAGAGACATCTCAAAAAATATGTAGTATTATGTAGTCAAGAAGTCATCACTGTCCAGCAAGTACAACATTGGTCTGAAAAGTTTAATTTTGGAGAAACGTCATTGGAAGAGGAACTCAGATCATTCATTGGATTTTTATGATGAAGCCCAAAAGACATTAGTGGAAAGCAATCCACAGCAAGGTACTTGGGAGTCAGCAAAGATATTAAACACATTATTCATTTAGTGTTTTTAAGACAAATACTAAATGCACATTTATACATCCAGCAGCTGCAACATGTCCATGAAAGATTGGCTGAAAAGCATCCCAGACTCGTCAATAAAATAAATGGATAAAGAAAGAATAATGCAGGAAAAAATGATGGAATTCTGTTGGTCTGTTCTATCCCAGTCTTTGGAATATGGTTGATCTGTACTGCTGCACCTGTGATATTCACCTGACCTTCCAAGAACCAATTAACTTTTTTGATTGCTGCAAAATGCTTTCATGGGTAAAACTCTCACTAATGAAAACTAGATTCAAGAGTTTGAAATATTTTGCATAAATACTGTGGAATTTGCCTAGAAAACGTATTGAAGAGCTGCCTGGTGCACAGCAAAAAATGTCATTGCAAATAATGGTGAATATATAATTGAGCTTTAGTTTTTGATGGATAAAGTTAATAAACAAAATGGAAAATATTTATAATTACAACTAATACACACACACACACACACACACACATACATATCTATCTATCTATCTATCTATCTATCTATCTATCTATCTATCTATCTATATATATATATATATATATATATATATATATATATATATAGATATAGATTGATAGATAGATACATATCTTACAGAAAATATAGAACAGAATTAAGTAAACAGATATTAAAAACAGAATTAAAACAGAAATAAAATATAGATAGGTTTATCTCTTACAGAAAATATCGAACAGAAAATATATTAAATATATATATATATATATATATATATATATATCAAGTATGTGGTGCAGTTCAATTTACATTACAATGAATCATTCATACAGAAAACAGATATAGAAGTTAATGATAAAATGGCGAGAATACATCTTCGCAAACAATTTACTAAGAGACATTAACCCCGAACCTGTAAATGAATGTTATGATCCCTGTTTATAAATTCCAGTTGAATAAGGTCTTTTTTTATATATTTACGAGCTTTCATCTGTTCCTACAGATATCATCAGGTAAGAATGATTCCTACAGATATCATCTGCATGAATGATTCATTGTAATATATATATATATATATATATATATATATATATAAAATATATCTTCTGTTTATATGTTATTTTTATGGATACAATTCATTTAAGTAAATGCTGTGTTTTTAATTAAACAGTATTAATTACATTTAATTACAAACAGAGCATTTACTTAAATAAACTGTTTGTTGGACAATCTACTTCATTATATATATATGTGTGTGTGTGTGTGTGTGTGTCTCTCTCTCTCTTTCTCTCTCTCTCTATATATATGATAAGATAAAGAACATAGGAAATGTTTATCAAACTAACATGTTTCACTTTTATTAGAGCTTTATCAGAGAATGAGTTATGGAGAAAAAGAAGAAAGAAATTCTGGTATTTTTAGCTTTGCATTTCTTGATCTTCATTGGTTAATCATGTTTCATATGAATTTGACTTGTTAAACAAACATTAGTATAATTTATGGTGTTCTGAATTCAAGGAGAGAGAATGCATCCCTATGAAGTTCCAAGAAATGAATGGATTCCAAGTCTAACTGAAAAACCATAAATATTGTTTTGCGTATGTAAATGTATAATAATTCTGGTTTGTCTATGTATAATAATTCTGGTTTGTCTATGTGGGATTCAGATGATAATGTATATTCGTAAGAATGTGTGTGCGTGTATATCTCGTGGACATTATGTTTAGTGGTTTTTCACATGTTGATTTGGGATCATTTCTACATGCACAACATTTGCTTTAGATAAACATTTGTTAGATTCAAGAACTGATTCAATAAATGCTGGTGAGGTAATATAATGTTTTGTATATGTGTTTATAATTAGTAAAATATTTATTAGTAATCCCTCAAAATATTTTCAATGTATAGAATTATGTTATTTTTTAATTTGGGTGGCTTTTGTAAAATCAAACTTAAAACCAGTATTGTTCCCATGTATTACAAACAAGTTTAAATGGTTGTGCTAATGTAAATCTCTTTTATATTCATAAATATGGGCTTTTAGATTTTGAGACGTCTCTCCGATATAAGAGTTTTTTATATTGTAAGCTATTTATTTGATAAATACAGGCATCTGAATTGGTGCTGAATTTATTTTTCCTCCTGATCTCTGATTGTTTTAAATGTGGTGGTAAAGATCCGAGTATTTGAGATAAGTAAATTATTTACAAATTTTGTAGAAAGTGTTAGAGGGTAGGATTATGAATTTTGTGTTGTTGATATCAGAAATGTTTAGTTTTTTGATTCGTGGGCTTTCTATGCTAACGTTTGTATACAAAGTCCCCAAATCCTAAAAAATAGGCACTAACAATAGCACTTGTAATAGTAATTAAATATCAATAATAAATAATAAGTAAAAAGTTAACAAACAACAGCATTCAGATCCACAATTAATTCCACTCAATATCCTCTAAAATAATTTGAACATAATCATTACCCCTCACCCAAAAGCCATCAGGATAATACAATAGACCTTACTACACATAATGCACCACTAACCAGCATATATAAATAGTTGAGCCAAAACACAACACACAAGACCTGAAGATTGTGTTAAAGCAAGAAACAGATTGATGCCACTTGCTGTTGACCTTAATGTTCACTTATATATATATATATATATATATATATATATATATATATATATATATACCCAAGTGTGGGATTGGTATATACGGAGTAAATTCCAATAACCAACAATTATTATTCTTTAAAGAGTGCTCAATACAGAGTAGAGCAGATATAATCATTTATTTAAATATTATAACATAAATATGTTATAAAATCACTACAAAAATAGCCATTTTGTTTCAACACTCCCAGTGTCTTATCAAGTGATGATGTTTAATGTAGAATAAATGGTTTTAAAAGGTTCCAAATTCATTAACGGTCCTTCGTTAGGGGTAAACGCTGTAACATAAGTCAGAATGACCAATCAAAACGCAAGTATATGGTGATTCAAAAAACCTGACCACGAAGCAAGGTTATCAATGGGGGGGTGAAGGGGGTAGAGAGATATGATTGAGCTAGACGCAACATTATCACTTGATAAGACACTGGGAGTGTTGAAACAAAATGGTTATTTTTGTAGTGATTTTATAACATATTTATGTTATAATATTTAAATAAATGATTATATATATATATATATATATATATATATATATATATATATACACACACACACACACATACACACACATATATATATAAAACAAATTCACTGTCACTGAAAGAGTCCCATAGATTTTTGATAACTGACTTTCATAAGAACTATCTGAGAATCATCTTCGGACACTCCCTAGGTTTCTTTATACATTTTCCTACTAGCTATTTCTCAAGACTCCTACAAGAACAGTTCACTGAGCGAGGAGGTTATACCCAACAAAACATTTTTTTTCTTTTGTTAAGGAAGGAAATGATGTCTTGGATATAAAGATTCATTTCGGACTTGAAATTAGTTAGAACTACATGCACATAAACCAAAAATACTACCTCAACTTGCTTCAAAAACAGTCCTTCCAGATTTTAACATCCTCATTTTGGACTCTCATCCATCCAGAACAAGTGGATCATTTTCCCTACCTTGGAAGTATATTCCAAATACAGTGCAGCTCTGTGAAGGATAGAGCAAGCAGAATATGTGCTGCCCAATAGCGTACAGAAGATGGGGAAAAGGGTACAATGGCACCAGGTATCTATATCAGGTCATTCAATCAAAGAGTGAAATAAAAATTTTGTTTTTGAAATTTGAAGTTGTCTTTCTTAATTTCATTCTACAAGCACCCTACAGTCCAACAAGCTGGTGTGAATGTAGATCCATGTTTTGATAAGCGAGACCAGAGTAGGCCCCACCCCTACTTGCCTCTGAACGACATACTATCAAGGAATGAGCACAGGCATCACCAAAATGAAGCTGCTATCATTTGACATTTACTATACAGATGTGCAACATGGACCCTGGAAAACCAAGACATTAAGAAACCTTAGCAATGCCATCAAGAAAAGCTCTGATCAATTATGAACATTAGATGGAAGGATCAGGTCTTCAACTTTGCAGTCCTTGACAAGAAGTAGATAGAGTCACCTATTATTCAGTTCACACTCCTCTCCATTCTTTTGAACAGGAGTAGAGGTTTATCCCTTGTTTCCTCTTCATGATTGGGTTTCTGTTCCATCTAAAGTCTTCTCATTCTCTTTTACCCCCTTGCATTTTAGTGGCATTATCACCTTGTCTGGGGTGAATTGATTACAAAAAAATCAATAATGAAGTCTTAAAGAAAATAGGAACAGCAAGGAAACCACAAACATTTTTGGTTGTAATGTGAATTTTTTAAAATATATATTATATCTTATTTTCCATATTTTTGCCAAAAAATACAAAAAAATATAATATATATTTAAGAAAATCCACATTACAACCAAAAACGTTTGTGGTTTCTATCTTCTCTTTAATATATATATATATATATATATATATATATATATTTTGTCATCCACAGACAGACTGTTTCGCTGTTTCACAGCTCATCAGTGTGGCTAGACATCCGGTTGCCTCTAGCTAGGATCGAAATCTGACTGAATTTGCGTCAGTCCGAACTTCTCCCACTAAGCCATCAGTGTACGGTACGGGATGAAGGTGAATTTTATCGTGTTTATTTTTAGATTCGGATAAACACACAGTGACTGACAGTGACTCAATTCTGTCGAATAGTTGTGCAGTATTAGCTTAAATAGTCACTGTTTACAAATTCACACCTCAAACCAGAGGGCTCAACCGAAATTAAATTTCAGGAGCTAATATATATATATATATATATATATATATAAACAAATGGAGTAAAAATCCATAGTTTGTAGCATTTAATTTTTTCAAAAGTGCTTAATAAAAAGTAGAGCTAAACATTACTACTATATTTTTATTATAAGAGGTTATAATAAACTTTGATCGTACTTCCTCAAGCGATCGTAGGTAACTGGTTATAAAATGAATTTTTAAGGAAATTTAAAAACAAATCATTATCTCTTTTCCTAAAGTTAAAGGTGGGGCATAAAATCAGAAATTAAAAATAGACTTGTGCATATGTCTTGATTAAACAATTAAATGTCAGATCTATGCTAAATAGAAAAATAAAGTCAGAGTGTAGAGGTCGATGAAATACGAAAACTCTTGTTTAGTGATTTAAAATGTTTTTATTATAATTTCTTATAATAAAAATATAATAACAATAATAATATATATATATATATATATATATATATATATATATATATATATATATATAATATATATATATGTGTGTGTGTGTGTTTCATTAAAGATGACTGATAAGTTACTGTGATTAAGCATTTCATTTCATTTTTCTTGTGTTCATACAAGTGTTTTATTTTCTGGACACAGAGTGTGTATAAACTGTCCAAAACTTCAGATACATACATAATAAAACCACACATTCAGTTAAAAATAAAAAATAAAATTTGTCCTTGATAATGGCTAAAAGAATAGCCAAAAGCGCTTGGATATGCAAAATTTTTTGACAGTTCTTACACACTTTTTGTTTCGAAAATAAAACACTTGTATGAACACAAGAAAAATTAAATAAAAAGCTTAATCACTGTACCTTGTCAGTCATCTTTAACAAAACTTGTATAAAAGAGTGATTGCTGCCCAAATACACAACATATATTTTTATATATATATATATATATATATATATATGAAGAAATATAGTCTTAAAGTGTGCTATATTTATGGGATAAAGTGCTCAATATCAGAGATAGAGCGTGTGTAAATATAAAAGTGAACATAGAAGTCAAAACTTAGAGGCGACAGTGTTTCATGCTAGATGCAATTGTCAGGCCATGAGTGCTGTTATTTTTCTCGGCTATTTATATATACGGGTCAGTGGTGCACCACAGACACGTATATATAAACAGCCTCATGGCCTGATGATTGCATCTAGCATGAAACAGACTGTTGCCCCTAAGTGTTGACTTCTATGTTCATTTTTATATATATATATATATATATATATATATATATGTATGTTGATGTATATAATGTTCCACAGGGATTAACAAGTTTTTAAGAAATTAGTTAATTGGAATTTGAAAAGCTGTTTCCCTGAGAAATACCCATGTTGGAATTAAAAGAATATAAGTTATAACAATGAATTAAAGAATTAAAGAAAAGACTATACAAGACAAATGCCTTAGGTAGAAATAAAGGGTTCTGTTGTGTTGAGTAAAGTTCTCACAAGTATGCAATGTAGTCAAGGAAAGATAACTCCACTCTCTGAAAGTAGAAACATTCCCACTTATTTACAATCTAATTTGTATATCACCAGAACCTTAGAGGCTTTATGCCCTTTGTAGATCTGCTACTTCTATGAACCACTCTAGATGTGTACCGCTTATCACATGGTGATTGCCTAGATTCCTCTTTATGGGGTATCTCAGTCTTTATTTGAAACTTCCTTGTGTTCCACATTATCACTAGACACACTCATTCTCTCTTCCCTTTCACTCTCAAAATCTTGGTGATAATCCTGATTCCTCTCTTCTGCACCAGGCTCTTCCTCCATCTCAATATCTTCCAGCTCTGTTCACGATCTAAACTAGTCTTAATTAGCTAACACACCCTGTCCATTCTTTTGTTAATATTGCTGTACTAAATCCTTTTTGCGCTACAAATTGTGCTTTCTCAGGATTCTAATCCTTTTGTACCATACGTTCTCATTTGTTGAGAAGGACATGGTTATTGGGGCTCTAATTTGTCTCCCCATCTATTCCGAGGGGCTTTGCATTCTGCACACATGCAGGATCATCCTGTAATTTAAAAGCAATCTTGGTAGATAACTTTCTCGGCGGCAATTCCCTGGAGAGAATGCTTTCAATACAACCTTTATTGTCTGAACCATCCTCTCCATAATTCCATTTGATGAGGATGGTATGAAGGTGTTTTGTATAGTCTACATCCAATCCATGTTAACCATGTACACAAGCTTTCTTCAGCAAATTCTGACACTGACGCCAATGTCTTAGGTACTCTGTTCCTCAAAAATACTACTCTTAACACCTGTTTTTACAGTACTTGCCTTTCTGTCTTAAACTTTAACCACTTCAGGCCAACTTGAATATGAGTCTACTAGTAGCAGGAATAGGTCTACATCTTTAATGTATGTATGATCCATGTGTACTCTTATCCCTGGCTCCTTTTCTTTTGGCCATGAATGAATCTTCATTTGCCTAAAGCTCTTTATCTTTGAACACTTAGGGCATTTTCTGACATAATCCTCCACATCTCACATATACCCCAGTCATCAGGATTGTAGTTTCAACATTAGTTGTATATTAAAGACACCACCATGTATGTTGTCATGTACTGCTTTAATAACATCTTTTCTTAACAATTTTTGTGGCACAATAAGATCTTCAATACATATGACTCATCTTTCAGTTGTTAATCTGTGCCTTGCTTCCTTAAAAGGCCTTTCCGCCATAGATCAATTGCACCATACTCTTTTTAATATAGGATCCTGCTCAGTTTCAAACTTGAGCTGCCTGAAGGATAACACATCTGTCTGTACCCAGTGCAAATTTCTGTCCTCACAACTGTCCTTTCTTTCAACATTCTGGGTATTAAAATTCAATCTTGACGATGCGTCGTGTGGAATGGCATTTCCTTTACTATACAAAATGTCGAAATTGAATGCCATAAGCTTAATCACCCACCTCAAAATTCTGGATGACGTGACTTTAGGCAACTCTTTCCTCAGGTTGAAAATGAATTCTAAGGGCTTGTGGTTCAACTTTAGTAGAAATTTCTTGCCCAATAACAAATTGTGTGCCTATTCAGACAATTGCCAGTGCTTCTTTTTCAATGTTAGAATAATTTGTCTCCATTGCTGTCAACTTTCTGAACAAATACATAATAGGATATCCCTTTTGTGATAAGATCACTGATATGGGACGCTCACTAGCATCAGTAGTTAGTGTGGGTTTTTTGTCAGGTCAAATACCTTAACTACTGGCTTGTTTCTCAATGCTTCCTTTAGCTTTTTGAAGGCCACCTCCTGTCTTTCAGCCCACTGAAATTTATTATTCCTCTTTCTCAAGTTCACAAAAGTTTTAATCACATCGCTATATTGAGGTATATATTTATTATAAATTTTAGTCAAACCCAAGAAAGATTCTCTTTCTTATTTTTTGGTGTACTTATTTCTGATATTTTGCTAATAAGTCTGTCATTTGGTGAGATCCCATCTTTAGATATTTGATACATTAAGTATGAAAATTTCTCGCAATTAAATTTACACTTATTTTGATTGTCATGCCTGCATTACTCAATCTCCTCAGAACCTGTTTTGTTTTATTCTTTAGCTCCTCCTCAGCACGAGCACCAATTTCTTGACTTCTACCAACGCCGCTAAATATCTTGTCCAAGTCTCAACAAGCTCAGGATCCTCTAACAAGGTTAGATATCCTATTGTAGACACCATGTTATTGTGTTGTGTAAAGTTCTCACAAGTACACAGTGTAGTCAAGGAAAGACAACTCCACTCATGAGTGTAGAAACCTTTCCACTTATATACAATGTAATTTGCATATCACCACAATTTCAGTTCAAAATTCTAATCACCTGAAGAAGGCCAGATTGTACAACAGCTGAAATGTGAATCTGGCAACAAAGATGAGGACAATAGTTCAAAAAATGTAAATAGGGTAAATAATTAGAATACCTCATCTCAGAAATATAAATAATAAATAATTAGAATACCTCATCACAGAAATTGTTTAATTTTATATTTTTATAATTTCATTGTTATAAAAGGCATTTGTGTAAAACATCTAAGAAACATAAACTTAGCAAATGTTACCAGTGATCATATAATTTAAGATATTAGACATATTTCTGTTATTATAATATTCAACATTACTGATTATTTTGTTAGGCAAGTATTTTCTTGAGTTTAACTATTCCATCTAAGCAAGGCAATATAAACCACAAAGATGCAAGGGGTTACTGAGTGTGAAAGAAACATTATTGGGGAGAAAAGACAATAACAGATTAGGATTCAAT
The DNA here is from genome assembly GCA_964036315.1 of Acanthosepion esculentum. Classification (NCBI taxonomy): domain Eukaryota; kingdom Metazoa; phylum Mollusca; class Cephalopoda; order Sepiida; family Sepiidae; genus Acanthosepion; species Acanthosepion esculentum. The sequence continues at coordinate 40,992,310 of OZ038499.1, read as the reverse complement.
GAGACAGATGACAATTGACATTACATTTAAATTTCTCCACATCATAGTTTACAGAAAAGTAAGAAACCAGAACAGAGTTCCACAATTGAGGAGTTTGAAGGGAAAACTATTAACATAGAACTTACAGTTATAGCTAGCAACAGTGAAATTATGAGACTTTGTTCCCAATCTAGTACTGCACTTAAGTTCATGAAATCAAGTTAAAGAGGAAAGCAATATTTACTTTGTATAAATACAAAAATGTGGCATAAGGTCAAATCGGGTATGGGGAAGCCTGGTCTTTTTCTGTCTTATAATTAAACCTAGCTAGCCACAATTACTAACCCAAACATACTTACACCAAAACAAACACATTCTTACTTCTCATTCTTACTACATCCACTATAATATCTCAAAGTCTCTATGAAGTTCTAACTAGTCCCCATATATACAGTTTTTGTCTGTTGGGGGGGAGGGGATAAAAACAACAAAGAGTAAAGCTCTTCAGAACAATTACCATGAAAGGATTTATAGAAAAGACACAGAGAAACTACATTATGGCAGTGGGAAAATGACTGAAGTCGAGATGCCAGGTCAGGTCCGATAATGTTGCAGATTCTTCTTTGGATTTTGTCAAGAATCTCTAGATATATAGCCAAAGCACCAGACCAGACATGGCAGCAATATTCAATGAATAGTAGACTTAAAAATGTGCAAGATAGATTTGGGCGAGAAAAATTGTTTAGTGTGACATAATGAAATAACTTTCTTAGCAGCAGACCTAGCAATTGATTCAATGTAGTCATTCTACTAGACGCATGTCAGGGGAAAACATGTGACTAAGAATGATGAATTGCTCTACTGGAGGTTAGCATCAGCCATGCTAATGAAAGGCAAAAAGGTTCTCTAATTTGACTAACAGAGAGAAGTTCCATTTTTGCAACATGTTTTGTTCGGCATTAACTATCTGTATCATTATTATACATTAAGTAACTGCTGGTTAATTCTTTCTGAATATACTAATCCCTAAATTTTGTCTGAATTTCTGGGATAAGGAGTTATCATTATTTACACTAGTTATATTCAGACAAATGTCCTCATCTTTGATGTTTTTATCCAATGGGACAATTGCCCAGTGGGTTGTTATATAGGAATAAAGTGTCACTGCCAACACTTGAGTTTGAACATAGATCACCAAAGAGTAAACACAGGTGATCCCATTACTGAATTAAGTGGACCATGTGACCATAGACAAAACGCATATATGGGAGGTAGCATGTGTCTAATTGATCGCATTTCTATTCTATCTTCTATTATGATTTGGATATGCATTTCTAGTCTATCCTCTATTACTATACAGACTGCTATACTATTTCTTTATTCAGATCACTATACAGGTTACTTGTCAAGTGAGTATTATCGAGCAAGTATTATTGAGCAAGTACTATTAGTGCAAGATTATACAAAGGCGTTTGACACATAGTTGTATTCGCGATTACAAAGTCTCTGCTGTAACGAGCATTACAAAAGTGACAATGAGTATTCAGTGACATTACAAAAGTGGCAACAAGTGTTTGTTGACATCCCAAAATGGGTAAAAGTATTGGTTTGTGAATTTGGTGACATAATGGTTGAGAGTTCAATTCCTGGGTTGGGTAGTGTGTACTTGCACTCAGTGGAAATGGGTGAGCAATAAATGAACAGTGCTATAAATAAAAACTAGATGATATCCCTAGTGGAATGAGAACAGTCAATCCCCATAGATTAAATAAAGGGTTCAGTTTGGAATTCCCTGAAGGTTACTTGGATCAATATATACCTGAGGAAGGCAGGAGAGCGGAATGGCTGAAATGTGGTAAAAACAACAAAGACAAGGTCAATAGTCCAAATACAAAAAGTGTAAGTAATACTAATCCCTGTTGAAGATACCTGCTCAGACAAATTTATGATTTTTTGACACCTACTGTTAACACCTGTGGTTTATACTAGAAGCATGCCAAGCATAGTTTCTAGGATAGAGTGCATAATCTGACATAATCAGAAGTTGAACAATAGGAGAAGATATGTCTACCTATCACCCGGTTCACACTCCTCCCAGATCTTTTGAACAGGAATCTAGAGTTTTATGTCTTGCTTCCTGTTACTTCTAATGTCTTTTCCTTCTCTTTCACTTCTGGTGACCCCCTTACATTTTGGTGGGATTATCAACTTGCTTGGAGTGATGCCTCTTACTCTTTAACCCTCTACTTCGAGCGGCTCTTGGGCCTTGTGAATTCATGCTAGTATAACCATTGACGGCTTCCAAATGGTTTCACCTGCCCAATTTCAATCAAGCACTTATGAACAGTGCCACATGCTAAACAATGAGGAAAATGGGTATGAAAAGGATAATTGTGCTTAAAATCAGAAAGAAAACTGTTGAAATTTCTGAAACACATAATGAGGAAAGAGGGCTTGGAGAATTTGGCACTCACAGGATATATTGGAGGCAAAAGGGGCAGAGAGAAACACTGATTAACCAACTTAATGAACTTGCTTAAAGGGATGGCAAAATAGGGGCTGGGATGCATAATAAGTAGATAAACATTGCTTACAAAGAATAGGAAGTTGTGGAGGGCCATGATCACCCACATCCTAAAGGGATAAAGTGCAGAAAAGAAGTGAAAGTGCATATGAATAGGAACGTCAATGTCTTTATGCCTGTTTCTGAGCAGATATCTTTATGAATAGGTCTGTAATCTGTGTGTGTGTGTGTGTGTGTGTGTGTGTGTGTGTGTGTGCTTATTTGTCCGACTGATGCCATATCTGGGTAGGAATATTATAAAAGCCTGAAATCTATCAGGAATGAAAAGAAATCATGGAAGTTACTATCAAATGAGTTTTGAGGATTTCTTCATTATCTTGTCCACATCTCCCCAAATGTCTTCAACATCAAAAGAGTCTTTGAATGAAAGATCACCTAATTACTGTGGTGTATTAACTTGCCTTGAGAAAAGTAATAAGCTGATGCCTATCACGAATGTTAGACCAATGCAACTATTTTCTGGATTAAACAGGAAACAAACCTAAAGTAGGAGAAAGAGAATTCCACAGTGAAAGAAAGAAAGAAAGAAGAGGGGTAGAAAGAAAATGTTTAGAAAAAGGATGTAGAAAGACAGAAATGGTGTAGAAAAAAAGAAAGAAAGAAAAGGTTTAGAAAGAAAGAATGAAAGAAAGATAGAAAAAGTTTAGAAAAAAGAGGTTTAGAAAGGAAGAAAAAAGAAAGAAAAGGTGTAAAAAGAAAGAGAGAGAGAGAAAAGTGTAGAAAAAAGAAAGAAAGAAAAGGTGTAGAAAGAAAATGTTTAGAAAGAAAAGATGGAGAAAGAAAGAAAGGAAAATAGGTTTAGAAAGAAAGAAGGATATAAAAAATAAAGAAAGAAAACAAAGGTTTAGAAAGAAAGAAGGATATAAAAAATAAAGAAAGAAAACAAAGGTTTAGAAAGAAAGAAAGAAAGAAAGAAAGAAAGAAAAGCCGTAGAAAGAAAATGTTTAGAAAGAAAAAATGGAGAAAGAAAGAAAAGAAAGATAAAAGAAAGAAAGAAAAAAGAAAGACAGAAAAGGTGAAGAAAGAAAGAAAGGTTTAAAAATGTAGGAGAAAAATAAGAGAATTCAAATGAAAGCAGTAAAAGAAAAACAGAAATGTATAAGAAAGAAAGAAATAGGACTGGAAAAAAATGAAAGAATAGAAAGAGTGCAAATGTAGAAAATACTAAGAAAGAAATGGCAGGTTGGAAAGAAAGAAAAGAATCTAAGAAAGAAAGATGGACAATAAGAGCTGAAAAGAGAAAGAAGGCAAGTAAGATCTTATGAAAAAAAAGATAATGAAAAGTTAAATAAAGCCAAGCAAAATTTTAAAAGAAATTCTATAAGAATAAAGAAAAGAATCAAAGATTTATCACTGACTTAGTGTTAAGCTATTAATACCAGAAAAATGTTTGTAAAGACAAAAAACTCAGCTGAACTTTACAGCTAAAATTAGCAATGGAAACAGGGTTATTACCACATGGCTTGCTGAATAAAATTCCTGCAAACCAGATCCATCTTAGAGTCTGCTAGCTTAATTAGACAGAGCATTTTTGTTGCCAACCTTCGATCTAAAGAGACTGGTAACCTGTCTCTCCCAGTTATCGTCATTTAATCAGAATAAATCATCTTTTCTGGTTGATGTTATAAACATGGAAAGTATTTAAGTTGATGCAAAAGTTATCAGCATCTTTTGACAATATTGTTATTTGTATAAATTCATAGCATCATTGTTCAGTCTCTATTTTTCCAAGGTTTCTAGTTTCTTTCTGATGTTAAGTATAAGAGTCCTTTTTGTTTCTATTTCCTCTAAAACTTTGTCATTGCCCACATATTCAGTCCATGGTATTCTCAGTATTCATCTATAGAACTAAATTTCTGTTGCCTCAATCGTCTTCTTCATCGTTAAGGAAATTGTCCAGTATTCAATGCCATATAGGAGTACTAATACACTTAAATACCTTTTTCTTTGTTTCTACAGATGAAAAAACAAAATAAAAATAGTTTCTTTTTTTTTACCTGGAGCAAAACAAGATCTTTCTTTTTTTTCCTGTATCCCAAAAATACTCACCTGAAAAAAAAAAAAAAAATCATAATTAAAATATATATATATATAAGAAAAATGAGAAGGAATATCAAACATTTTTAACATGTGTCATTTTAAAATATGAAATTTTGCTTTTGCATTGTACCCTCGTTTTTTTTAAATTTAAGTTTCAAATATAAAAATATTGTTGACATAAAACAACAGCAATAAAAACAAAAACAAAGATTATCAGGAAACTAAATGAAATTGACTGATTATTTGTGTCCAAACACATCAGATGCCAGAAACTGTTTAATTTAGCATCCCTATTATCTTCAGCATTTCCCTCTCGGTGCATAATTATAGCCAATGCCTGCATTTATAAAACATTATTTTAGTCTGAGGATGTCCTTTTAAATGATGTAATGCATTATCTAACTTTTTATACAATTTTTTCATTTTGTTACTACATATATATATATATATATATATATATATATATATATATATATATATTAGTAGTAGTAGTAGTAGTAGTAGTAGTAGTAGTAATGGCTGTTGACTCATAAAGCAAGTATGACCATCACTGACATGTCCAGTCCATCAGTTAACCCACCCCCACAACACTGCATTCACTGGTTGTATGAAGGACAGTGGCTCATAAAGCCAGCCATTGATCTGCATTTCTTGTTATATATACGGCATGTCAAATCATCTCCGGGTGGTGGAAGTTGACTTTGAACATCATTACTTCCAATGTGTCTTTTTATATGCTTTGTTGAGCCCGACTTGGACTTGCACACTCTAGTGCAGGTCAGGCATTCAAAGTATGCCAATATGAAATCGTAATAGACTGTTGGTGTTGGTGCAATTTTTGGTGACTGAGCCGACATGCCTTGGACAGACATATCTGATTGCATTGGGCACATGGCCAGGTTGGCACCTCATGGCAATTCAGGGATCCCTTCCAAACTCCTCTCTTCAGTTCTGCATATTTTTGTGACGCCTTATGGAAGATCTTGACACCATCAGCAATACCAGCTCTCCAAGAAACCTGTTCTTCTTATGTGTGTTTATATATCTATATCTATATATATATATATATATATATACACACACACAGACATACATATTACATATATATATATATATATATATATATATATATATATATATATATATATATGAAGAAATATAGTTTTAAAGTGTGCTATATTTATGGGATAAAGTGCTCAATATCAGAGATATGTAAATATAAATCTAAAAGTGAACATTGAAGTCAACACTCAGATTATATTTCGACATGTTTCTCATAGAAAATGTTAAAAATTTCCTTTCCTCTTTTCTCTGCAGCGATAGCCTAGGGATACAATCTCTGACTGATACCAAATCAGTCTGGTTTCGATCCTGGCTTGAAGCTATCGAATGTCTAGGCACACTGAAGAGCTCTGATACAGCAAAACTCTGCTTGTGGATGACAATATATATGCTCCTGGGAAATCTGGTTGATCTCATTTGAGAAAAGGGTAATTTTAAAAACAGTGGCTCATACAGCTATTAACGCATTGCTCTTCAGCCGAATTGAATTGAGCTCTTCAAGCCACTGACGTATTTCGCATAGAAAATGTTAAAATTTCCCTTCCTCTCTGCCATGTGATGATAGCTTAGGGGTAGAAACTCTGACTGATACCAAATAGGTTGGGTTTTGATCCCATCTAGAAGGAATCAGATGTCTAGCCACACTGAAGAGCTGTGATACAGTGAAACAGTCTGTCTGTGGATGACATTATATATATATATTGGATTCATTAGATTTTGATGAAGCCTCTGACTTGTTGGGACTATTTATTTTATACAATTTAAGTGCCTATAATTGCCTAGATTCTGACAGTATTGGATTATATAGAGATGATGGCTTATTAGTAGTCAAAGACTCTACAAAAATTAAGGTAGATCACATTAGGAAAATGATCCATAGGAAGTTGAAGGATTTAGGTCTTAAGACTAAGGTTGCAACCAATATTTATGTTAAAACTTTTGAATAAATACATACATACACACACATATATATGTATATATAAATATATATATATAGGGTGTAATGGATAATAAAAATCTTTATTTCATTGTGATGGTGATTTTTAAAAAAATACTCATGAACATGCTCTGTTATAATTATTTTAAAATTTTAAATTCATCTGGTGTATCTATGGAATTCTTTCATGAAACAAGCACCCCAAAATAAAAGACTAACATTGTATATCAGTTTAAATGTCATTTGGGAGATTGTATCACTGACAAAAAAAATTTAAATACATGTGTTGATTTGATGACCACAACATTCACAATACAGGAAATTATTTGATGAAAACAAAAATATACTACACCACAAAAATAATAAACAAAAACTTCAAATTCGCAAGGCCCTCTATATCAAAATCAACCAACTAACACTGAATAAAATTTATTACATATGTAGCAGCAATGTGTAAAAGTGTATTTAACCAACATTTAATGCCATTTTGTATTTCTGCTAATTTCTTCTCAGTTCTCTTATATTGGGATGCAAGTAAAAATTTCATATATATATATGTAAATGGACAATATGAATAAAGACAAAAGGAAAATTTATCTTAGCTGCCAAGTTTCATCCTCTGAGGGACTTTATCAAGGTGTAGTGAGAAGATGAACAGAGGTATAATTTATCTGAAGCTTTATTTTACTTAGAATGGAGTGTGTCCGAGCTAGACTTATTTAAATACAGAAAATGTATAAAGGGGAAATAATCCATACCACACAAGGCAAAAACAAGGATTTTATTTTGTAACAAATATTTATATGCAAGAGCAAAACTGTTGTTGGTTTTTCAAAGTTTTTAAATTTAAGAACACTTATAAATAGTCATCAGGTTAGCCAAAATAACATCAAAATAATTACAACCACATCCCAAACTATTATGGATATGATCAGAAATAACAAAAGAAAATTAGATACATAGTACATGTGATATTATGTACATATGAATATATCTAGAAATCTACAATCAAGATCATGCAATAACAACTGTTTGATTGAACGTATTTGAAATCATATTCTTTTAATGTCGAAACATCTATCAAAAGTCTCTTTAACATTTATCACTTTGTAGTATGTCACTTCATTTGCTGTACAAAAAGTTCATCCTGCCACTGAAGGTGCCTCTGATCTCTGAATAATAGTGTGTTTGAATTTCATAGTTGTGTTGCCATATCCTGCTATGGCAACAGAAAACAACTGAGTGAAATTAACGATAAGGATACTGCAATTGAGAAACCTCGTAAGAGAATGCAGAAGAAATGAAGTAATATATATAATGCAGAGTTCTAAAAGTTAAGAAATAGTTTGTATGATCCTACACGATGCAATGCTGCTGCTGTTCATTGGATATACATCAGCATGGCTGATGCTAACATCTAAGATAGTAACTCTTTGCACCTTCTCAGTCTAATGTTTTTCTACTTATCTGGAGTGGAATGATTATATGGAGTTAATTGCTAAGTCTGTTGCTAAGAAAGTTGGTTCACTGTGTCAATTTTTCTCACCTGAATCACTTAGCAGTATCCTTATTGTTAATTTCACTCAGTTGTTTTCTGTTGCCATAGCAGGATATGGCAACACAACTATGAAATTCAAACACACTATTATTCAGAGATCAGAGGCACCTTAAAAAGTCTATCATTTATCCATGCATTGAATATTGTTGAAAAGAGTTAATTAGAAAATGAAAATACTTTTTGTTGTAATGGAATGTCCCACACGCCCTATCCCCTATGAGGACTGACTATATCAGTAGCTATATATGGTGAGCACAGGATATACCTGGGGGCTTGCTTTCAGGAATTAGTCTAGAGTTGGAGATTCATCTCCAGCTGTGCTGGTCAAACCCTCTGCTGCTGGGCAGAGAGGATCCCCAAATGAGGCTATGTTGAAGAGCAGAGTCTCGTCTCGGGAAACAGCTACCCAACCCCGTTTTATACAGGGAATTTTTGGCCAAGCCTATGGGCTTGGATACCTCACATTAAATTCGGCCTTGCTTTTGGGAATTACTAGCTTGCTAACCAATTCCTTGTCTTTCAGTAATGTATTATCTTTTACAATAAACCTTTCTTTCTTTCATCTATGCCTGTTATTGCTGTTCCTTTCACTCAAGTACCACCTTTGTCTGTTTGTAACCTCTTTAAGGATACAACATTTTTGATATACCCAATATTTTCTTTGACCTAACTTATACAATATTTTTCTTTTTTTCTCTCTCACTCTCTCCCATTCTTTTTTCTTTTTTTATTCTTTTTCTCCTATTTCAATCTCTCTCTGTCTCTTACTATCTCTCCTTCTTTCACCATTTCCCACTTTCTTTCTCTTTTCTTTCCCTGTCCTTATCTTTTTCTCTCTCTATATCTTTCTTTCTTTATTTCGCCTTCTTACTATCTCACACTTTCTCTTTATTTCCCACCTTTTCTCACTTTTACACTTTCTTCTTCTCTCTCTAGCATTGTGTGTTTTATTGTAGCAGCTCCTAGATGACAGATGTCCCCTTGGTCCATTGACGAGTGAACTCTCATACACACGCACATACACAAATGCTTGTATCACACACAGAAACAAGCACACTCTTAATAGCTAAGTTTTTAATGTCTTTTCGTTTACTTTCAATTGTGTACACATTAATGTAATTTCTTTGTGTTAATACATGCATTAATTGTTTTTTTTTTAAATCCATGCTTCGTGTTTATTTTTAACCGGGGCCGTACTTTCTATATAAAAACGGCCACACCTTACCACAATAGTGGTGACTCCTGCAGTACTATAAATATTATTTTTAACAGGTACACATGTTTGAGGTGACATCAAAAGTGAATTTTCTAAGAGAGTAAAATGAAAGCCACCAGACTAGATAGAGAAGTCATACCAAAGAAAAATGTGTTTCTTGAAAGGAACCCAACCTGTATTCTCTTTTTCCATCAGGGACCTATTTAATATATATATATATATATATATATATATATATATATATATATATACATATATATCAGGTTGGTAAACAAAAATAAATATACTGTTTAATAAATAAATGGAGTACCTACTCAAATATGAATATCCACTAAAAAAATGTTTAAGAAATAAAATCTTTCAGCTTAATAGATAAAAAATCCATACCTTTGTTTAGAAATATATATATATATGTATGTATATATTTTCTCTTGTCTTTTTATTCATATATGTATATATTTAGGCAGTATATCTTCATTGAAACATGTTTCATTGAATAACATAGATATACTGTGTCTATTCAATTTCATACTGATCCTTTCCAGTTCTCTAATCAGTTTCTTGGTATTGTGATGAAATTCATCAAAGAAGAGGCAGTTGTTTTTTTTTAACCCAGGCATTTTTCACCATTTCTAAGATCATCTTCAGGGGTAAATTACAATGACAATCATGCTGCTGCAACTGCGATAAAATCTGCATTACTTACATTGTCATTGTGATTTTTAAAAACATGCATAAACACGCTCTTATTTTAGAATTTTTAAATTTAATTCTTGTAGTTATGGAATTTTTTACAAAACAAATGCTATATATAGCGTAGCTTAGATGTAGCACAAGTCTGAAAGTAAGGGGCACCCAGCAAGGATCAAATTCACCACTCAGTCGTAATTGTTCTAGTGAGACAAGCTTGTTAACCATTACACCACCTTGAGGTGCCCAATATATATTTCATTAACAGTATAATATAAAAAGTAGAACCATAGCTACTTAAGTTTCACCCTCAAAATGAAGGCTTGTTAGTCCAGGTTCGAATTTTAGTTTACACTAAAATTTGAATCTGGACTGACCTATCTTTGATCCTACTTTTTATTCTTATTTTACTATTATTTCAACTTTGTATATTCTAATTTGTACTGAACACTTTTTATTACTAGTTTCACTGTAGTTGCTTTCAACAAACTACCATTGCTATATATATATATATATATGTGAAAATTTCTCAAATTTAACTTTTAGAGAAGACAATATTTGTAAATAAATGACAATAAGAAAACAGTATATATATATAAATATATATAAACAGTATATATAAAAATATATATATATATATATATATATGTGTATATATATAACTTTCTCTTTCTCTCTTTCTCTAGTAATTTCTAACCAACTGCTCTCAGCTTCTTCACAAGCAAGTGTACAATTATAATTTAAATAAACAGTTAAGTCGAATGACAAGGTGCTTATTAAACATGAAACAAGTTCTATTGGCAGTAATAAAAGAAGATACGGTCAGCTCTTCCCACTCATTAGCAAACAAAAAGCCTCAGTTATCAACAAGTAGTTCAGCCAATCAGAAGACAGTACAAGTCAATGCACTGGCTCGGAGCAGCAATTGACTGGCATTTCTCAAAAAAATCATCTGCACTTAATCAATAGTCATTGTAACAACCTGCTTTATCTGTCTGTCTTTTTTTTTAGTTTTACTGCCATCAAGTCTTCTGTAACAAGGAATCAATACCACAAGAGGCTTTTTGCGGTATAGAGTATAAAACATTCTTTGTAAATGGTGTCAGAAAATGAAAAAAAACATGCACTTAATGCACTCAGATGTCCATATGCACATTTATATGCTTCTTAGGCTTGATTCAGTATGCAGGTGAGTGGAATTGAACAATTTGAGTTTGAGCTTTTATCCCAGGTAGTTAAGTTTTTTTAGAGTGAGTAGCCATGGTTAAATATAGATAAATGGCAGAAGTGTCGAACAAACAAAATTGACAAAGTCCATAATAAGTAATAACAAGAAAAAGAAAAGAACAGGGCAAAAAAATAATATAATGCAAGCAAGCAATATATGCAATGGCAAATTAACAGTAATATTGCAAAAGGTTCACAAATTAAGAATTGGGGTTGACACACAAGAGCAAGTTTGGACAAGTGAACCTAGCATTCTGATTTCAAGACAAGACAGATTGGGACTGAGTCAGATGAAACCGAGAACTGGCCTATTTTATTGGCTAGGAAGAAATCTCAGCCTGCATTTGTGTGCTTCTGTCTTCAAATTGGGGACTGGAGAATTTTAGACTAAGATGTTTTAAGTTGCTTGTCAAATAGTCACAAAGTGCATCAAACCTACACAGCAAAAGTACTTATGTACACACTGCTTAAATAAAGACTTGTGATTTTGGTTGGTGTAAATGGTTCAGAAGTAGACTGCTGTACACAAGGTTTTAAGATCTATAATAGGTGTAATATAGGGTAACGTTTATCCTCTAAATGTAGAAAGAAGAATCACCTTTCCATGATCTTTGGGCTGGGAACAAAGCATTGTATTAATGCTCTTTTACTCTTAAAATGAAAACATTGTCCAGGGGATTCCAACCTTTCAGCAGCACATTCCCATTTGCACTAAAAAGGAAAAGTTGATGGAAACCAATGCCAGCATCTCACTGGGCAATTTATACCCTTTGTCCTTATGTATATGTATGGGCAACTCACACTGAAAATTACTGTGTCACATCTTACCTACATGGGGTGATGGGTAAATGGCACATTTGAGTTGGGATCAAAGTGTGGTATCTGTTCTCTTTTCCTCTTAAAATTATGAGGGAAACAATTCCAACCCTGTGGCAGCACCCCCATCATCATGGTAAAGAGGAAAATTTGGTGAAAATGGCTAATAGATGCGCCAAAAGTCCTAGGAATTTATTTAGCATATTTTTGTGTCACTGTGGACACTACTCCCCTCCAACTCCCAGTTGTGGTTCAAGGTGACATTCAAGACAGAATAGTGAAATAGCTTTCTGGTTCTTTTTGCACCAGGGATGTTAGGCTATGCTGTCCCTCTTCTCAGAGGTGGATTTGTTTTTGAAGTTACCTTCCAACCTTTGCCTAAAGAGGCAGGATTCACAAGGCAGCAGATGGTTTGAATTCAGTGTTTTCTTCTCCTAGACAGGTTGACACTCAAAGCTATACAAAATAGTTCCTCCTGTTATTTTATCCATAGCTGTGTTCACATTATATTAATAAACTACTTCACTCTCTTAACCTTCCATTTCAATCTTCATATAAACTGACATAAAACATGCAACAATTATTCCCTCTCAGACTTGAATAGCATTACTTTAATTAAATAACATTTCTCAAAGCCTGAACACTGTACTTTGTACAGCAGGTACTATGCTATTTACTTTGAGCTCCTTGATAAAATATAAAGAAGAATCAGCGATATTATTGGTCCTGATCTGTCAGCTTGTCTTCAGTCACTTTTCCAGCACCGCAAGGTTGCCTCTCTGTGCCTTTTCCATAAATACTTTCATGGTAATTGTTCAGATAAGCTCTTCACTATGGTACCTAGACTTTTTTAATTTAATTGCAGTTCTAGACTGGCATTGAGATCTCGTCAATTCATAGTTGAGTTGGATAGATATAGCTGTAAATTCTATGCTAATAGTTTCTTTTCTCACACTTCATACTTGTGGAACTCCCTACTGGCTCCATGCTTTCCAGCCAACTTTAATCTGCAAAAATTTGAATGCAATGTCAATCACTATCTACTGTCTTTCTGATTTCTCTTTCCTTTTCCTGTTCATTATTAATGTTTCTGTTCCTAATTCTTCCACACCCTGTAACCCCTTGTGTCTTAGTAGCTTTACTGTTTTGCATGGGGTGATACCAGTTAAAAAAAAAAAATTAATGTTATTAGACATCATAGCGACTGCTAGCAACATTGCTTGGAACAGCTGCTGTGTGTTAAGGAACTTCATTTTTTTTTAACTATTGATATATTTATACATTTTAAATTTGTATAAATATTTCAATAGTTAAAAAAATTCTTTTTAGATATGGTTAAAAAAAACCCTTTTTAAACAACATCTAAAATATTATCGTTAGATTTACGTTAGAAATATTCAAACACAGTTGCATTCCACATCTCACGACGGGCGCTACTTGAAAACAAACTTCTGAATAGTTATTTAATTTATTTCTGACGAAAGATCAGGGCAGATCTGAAATATCAAATATATATATATATATATAAAAAATATAAATAAATACTTTCACAAAAAACATTCAATTTTTTTTAATTTGCAACTTTTCAGTTGTTTTCTCCATATTATATACATATCAAGAAAGTATACATGGCTTCTCATTATGCTATATATATATATATATATATATATATATATATATATATATATATATATATATATATATATATATAAAAGTGGGCATGGAAGTCAGCACTTAGAGGCGACAGTCTGTTTGATGCTAGTGCAATCGTCAGGCACTAGCATGAAACAGACTGTCACCTCTAAGTGCTGACTTCCATGTCCACTTTTATATTTACACACGCTCTATCTCTGATATTGAGCACTTTATCCCATAAATATAGCACACTTTAAGACTATATTTCTTCATATATATATATATATATATATATATATATATATATATATGTATGGGGGAAGGTTTTGGAGCACAATTAGATGAGATTATAAAATGAGAGTATCAGAAAATAAAAATGCTAAAACTATAATAATAATTGATGTATTCTCTATGAGTACCTGATGATGATGATGATAATAATAATAATAATAATAATAACGATAATAGTGTCCCAGGTAACATCAACATACAAGTTGCCCAGAAGATCGCCCTACAAGGAACATCCTATATACTAAGAAAAGTGCTATCAGTTAAATGACAATTCTCCTATAGGGCTTAAGGATCATAGTTTGGACACAGCTCTACAGGATACAAAGCAGGAAACGTAACATACACATACAATAATAATAAACCAAATAACTGACGTAGCTCGTCCCATATTTTTAAACAGTATAGAGAAGAGCTTGATTTAAGAAAAGAAAAAGAAAAGAAAAAACAGTGTTTGACAATGTTAAACAATACTTTTTATTAATTACAAAAATATATATATATATATATATATATATATATATATTTTTATACTTGAAAAAATTTTTTAAATATAACTTGAAGACAGACATACTGTCAAAATATTGTTTAATATTGTCAAAATATTTTCTTCACTGGTGTAATAATAATAAAAATAGTAGTAGTAGTAAAAAGAAACTGTCTAGATGTGTAGACATAATTAAAGATAGTAATAAAAACGGACACATAGATGGATCCTCAAGGACACATGGCCCAGTAGATAAAAGTGTTGGATGGATCCAGTGACTTGACCTAAAGAGTTGTGTGTTCAATACCAGAGCTACTGCGGTGGTGCACAAAAACTTGGAGAGCTGAGTTAAAGGGAGATAACTGAGACATCCGGAAGTGGCATGGCATATGGAACGAGAACAATCTACTACAGTTGTCAAATAAAGGGTTCAGTTTGAAATTCCAATCACCTGAAGAAGGCTGGAATGTACAACAGCTGAAACATCATGAATATGGCAATAAAGACGAGGACAACAGTCTGAACAATGTAAATAATATAAAGAAAATCTTACCATCAAACTTATGGTTACATCTAATAATTTCAACTGTAAAATGATGATACCTAACTGCCAATCTAGTACTGCACTTAAATTTGTAAAAACAAGGTAACAAAGAGGAAAGTTCATCAGAACAATTTCGATGAAATATTTATAAAAAAAGCACCAGGAAGCTACATTATGGCAATGGGAAAGTGACTGAAGGCGAGATCCAAGTTCATCAAGGTCTATCCAACTATTAACATTTAAAAAAAAAATCTGCAGCTGTTTTAGTTGCTATTTTTGTAATCCTAAATTGTTTATATATATGTGTGTGTGTGTGTGTGTGTGTGTGTGTGTGTGTGTGTGTGTGTATAAACCTCACAGCTTCGGTACCTGCTATGTTGACCTCACAGCTGTATATGACCACATCAAAAGATTTCCTGTTTTCTTCCATTAGAAGCTGTCTTCCAAGTTTTGACTTCACTGAATGTATAGATCTCAAAGTTGAACAATATCAGTCAACTAAGTTATGAATGTCTGGTAGCAAATACTGAATCACTTCAGACTTCTTACGGACTACAACAAATAGAAAATGATATTAATCTGACATCTATCTTGTAAAATAAAATTTCAAACTAATAATGGTTTTATCGATAGAGTCAGTCTTTTTGTGCATATATATATATATATATATATATATATGATGTGAAACAGGAAAACTATCTAATTGCACTGCAATTTGAATCACTTGATACACTTTACTATCTGTTGTAGCATATCTATGGATGATAATGGGCATATCCCCATTCACATAAATACAGTAGTAAATACTGTATGTTGGTCTGCAGTTGGAGATTCGTCTCCAGCTCTGCTGGTCAAACTCTCTGTCTCCACACAGAGAGGATCCCCAGATGATGCTATGGTGAAGGGCAGAGTCTCGTCTTGGGAAAAAGCTACCTGACCCTGTTTTATACAGGGTCTATGGGGAATTTTTGGCTGAGCCTACAGGCTTGGATACGCCACATTAAATTCAGCCTTGTGCCACATCTGACCACATGGGGTGGTTGATAGATATCCTGTAGTTGGAGATTCAGTGTGGAATTCATTTGACTCACTACTAGCAGTTGACTATTTTTCTACGCACTCCTGGCGAATCTTATATGTGTTGTTCTTGTCCTAAGTATTATTATTCATTACCAACCTTCATGTGATTATTCTATTCAGTAACCTTCCCTAGGTTACAACACTATCAAATTTGATTTTATCTTTCAGCATTTCATCTTTTGTCACTTCATTTCCTAGTTTCTAATAATTTTGGCCTGTTAACTCTGATTTTATAGAATTTTTGGCAATATTTAAACTTTGTGCCTGCAAAAAAAATAACGTGCAAAAAGAATGGTTATTCCCTTGACACCACTATTACTGTATATACACTTTTGACTCCTGTTGCAATGTTTATCAACAAAATCATAAAAATATGTGAACCAAGTACAATGAGATATTTATTATTTAAAAATTATTTGAAAAGAAATCTTTTTTTATTCAAAAATTTAGAAAAAATTACAAAAAATATATAAACCAACTACAATATTTATTATTTTACAATTTTATAAATAACTATGAAAACAACTTTTTAATTCAATTTAATAAATAAATAAATACTATTTATTATCTTTGTTGTCAATTCTCAATGAAGAATATATATAAATCCATTTTCATATTTTGGGTTTTATTAAAATTCTAATTATCAATTTTTACAAGCAATAGTAATAGTGGTGTCAAGGGAATAACCTGACCTTTTGACAGACCATTTTTTGTGGGCATGAAGGTTAAACATTGCTGAATTTTTTCTTTTTTTTTGCTAAGGTTCACCCACTTCAAGGCTCTAGGGTCACTCAAAGTAGAGAGCTACTATTAAAATGGCTATGATTAATGAGCTGGCTGATATGAATGAAAGAGAAGGTGGTTGGAAGTGAAGATTATGAGGATAAGGAGGATAGATAATAAGTGACCCTTGACTTGAAGTGGTTTAGATTAGGTATCAGTTCTTAGAAAAAAAAACTATAGTAGCATGGTGTATCCTGGCTGTAAAAGTCAAAATGGTGGAACTAAAGAACAGAAATTATGTGCTGTGGAAACAGCTATAGAGTAGTAATAGGCATGTGTTGCTGAAACCATAAGAAGGAGGCTTCCCACACAAGACTGTCTAAATGATTTTTGAATTCAAGTTTCATTTGTGCAGCTATTTAGATCTGTGCTGACCAAGGCGAGCCTTCAAGTCAGAGAACATCATCTGTGGTCTGACCCACACAGATAGGGATTGGCTCTGCCAGGTTTGCTTAACCCAAAATGTGCTATGCATAAATGAATACCTACCAAGATATACGGAAGGGAGCTAATCAGCTTCTCAGCTGCACAGTGACCTAATGGCCACACCCAGTCACGGGACAGATAATGATGATACCTATGTTAAAGTTTGATCATGAAACTGAAATTAGGGACAGATTTCCACTGCTGTAAACTGTTAACAGCAACAAGTCAACATAGAAATAACTTTTTTTTATAAACCCAATACAAGGCCCAAGAGCCACTCAAGGTAGAGAGTTACTGTGTGGTGTTGTATGAGCATAAGATAAGACAAGAAGTGAAGTTCATGCAGTTATGCAGGAAAAGTAACAAATAACCCTATTCTTAAAGTGGCTAAGATTGTAGTGATCAAGAAAACATCTTGCTGAGAGCCTGTTCCACAAAGCAGCAGTTCTTGGGAAGAAGCTGTGGAACTCACTTCTTGCTAATGGATTACAAAGAGAATGGATATGATTTCACACTCAAAACTCTAGAAGCTATTATTATACAAAATAAACAGCCCACATTAAACAAAATATCATTCACCACAAGGGAATTTATCTTGAAGTGCATATGATAAAAATAAGTGTATACGATATAAAAAAATAAGAAATAAAAATAAATTGCATTCTTTTTGTGTGGCCTCGTTTTCAATAGCTGTTACATATGACGTTATCTTAATCTCTTATAAACATCCAGCTGCCCATAGAATATCAGGATAAAAACAAAGGAATTCTAATTCACGCCAGTTCTTGATAATGACTGTGAAAGTCAAATGTACTGGAACAAAAAATAACAAAATATGAACTTCGAACAGTTTATCGACAACTTCAAGCAAAATACTCAACACCTTATCTGAAAATTGGAAAAAATTTTTTTTTAAATTAGAAAGACAGACTTTGTTGGTTCTTTTTAATCAAACTTGTTTGGATTCCACACTTCTATACATGGTATGGCAGGTCCCAGTTGTAAAGGTTAGGGCTGCTGGGATTAAGGAACGTAGCTCATCAGAACACATACCCTGGTAAAAGTGATAGTGCATAAAGAGACTCACAAACATTTTATCTATGGGAAAGGGTTTGTAGAGAAGAAAATAGTTCATCACCCAGATGGATGCACAGACACTTTTGAACTCTATTAAGATAGCCAAGTGAGTATTGGGCAGCTCAGATATGGCAACACTACTCCATTTTTAGCCTGATCTGGCTCTTGTAAATATAGAGTCACATGAAAACGCAAAAGAAAAATTAGTTTAATCTCATGAGATCCCAGCTTTGCTTCAGGCATTGGAAAATCTGGAAAGCCTATTCCTGACAACGGGTTTCATCGTTCTGCTTATATTCTTTTAAGAATAGAATAAAACCTGGAATTATTCACAGCTAAATTCAGAAGCAGATTATGGACACAACCTTTTATTGTTAAGTCGCAATGGAGTGTGAGTTGGTATTATTAAACAAGGAAAGTATAGTAGTAATTTTGTTACCACTGCTTGAGTGAATAAAGTCATTTTGGAAGAGGGGGCTTGCTCATGGACTCCCTCGCCCTTTAATCTGACTTCCATTCAGGCATGCTATGATGAAGGTGGCTGGCTTCTGCCTGTCACTGATGACAAAGGATATAGCAGCAAATTGGTTGCCACTGCCTGGTTTGGGACAAGTGGATTGCTCATGGACTCATTCACTCACTTTGATCTCTATCTTTCATTCAAGCATACTATATTGAAGGTGACTTGGTATTACCTGTCAAAGCTGACAAAGGATATAGCAACACTTTTGCCATCATTGCCTGGATTTTTTATTTCATTTTGGCAGAGTGAACTGATCATATTCACACATTAATGTGTTGACTACTGTAGTGATAAGATCACAGTCAAGATGACTGGAGATGGGACAGAACACTTGAAGAGTTACATTTATAACTTTTTTAAAAGGTCCTGGAGAGGAAATTTCATTAGTAGTTTCAACCAAAATTTAAATTAAACTATACTTGCCAATTCAGTTTTTTTTTTATTTTTAGTTTTTTTAATTGTTTAAGATGGTAACTACTATATCATATTGAAATTTTAAACATATTTACTGTTAAAGTGAATATTTTTATTTTAAATTTGGTATTATTATTGTCCCATAAAGGGGATCTGATAAAAAAGGGGATCTAATAAAACTGGGGATGCATAACAATTATCGGTGCAGAAAGTGTAAAGTCTTTTTCATTCTTTTTCTCAAGGACACATGATACAGTGGATAAAGGTGTTGCTTGGATCCAGTGACAGGGCTCAAAGAGTGTGAGTTCAATACCCAGTTAAAGCAGTGGAGAACTTTCAAAGGGAAATTGACAGGAGATAACTGATAACTGACATCCATTAAACATTGCACGTGGAACTAGAACAGTCTACCCAGTGAGCGAAATAAAGGTTTCAGTTCGACATTCCAACCACCTGAAGAAGGCCGGAGCATACAACGTCCGAAATGTTGTGATAAACATGGCGACAAAGATGAGGACAATAGTCGGAATAATGTAAATAATGTCTTTTTCATTACTTTTGCGTTAATACCGTTGGGAAAGGCACAAATCCATCTCTTCTCCCCTCAGCTATGAATTAAATAGTAGAATAAAGAATTGGGTGGCAACCAGTCTAAAAAAAGTATGTTTGAATTCAAAACCACGGGGAAGGCGACAAGAAACCACCCCACTCTATATCCCAGGAAGTCACGCCAATTCACAGAAAATAAAGAAAAAAGTAGTCTATAGATTGTCTATATCCTGAAGGGACATGGCGCATGAATAAAATTAGCAATTACCTATTTTTAAGTATGTAACAAAGTTATATGAAAAGATTTATTTCATCAGAATAAAAAGAAAAATATCTAATAGTGTGTACTTTGAGGGCCAGGATCATATATAACAAGTAGAAACTTGGCCACAACTGAATGGCGCATTTTTTTTCCTTCTGGCAATGAAAACTACTTTGTATCAGAATTGGTTTTATTGATTTACAATTTACACATTATTTGCGTTAGCAAAATCAAGGAAACTAAAAATAATATAGCAATAAATTAATCGGTTAAAAGAACTACTGAAATAACAAAAAGCTGTAAATAGATCCCGAGCGTGAGGTTAGATGCATTGATTTTGCACTGCGGCAAAAAGACCCCAAGCAGCTGGTGCTTGTGTGTCCAGGGAAAATTGTAGCCACATATGAAATGAGCAGATCAATCCCTCAAAAAAATTAATAGAAGTAGATAGATTCACCTATTGTCCAGTTAATACTCCTCCTCAGTCTTTTGAACAGGAGTAAAGGTTTATCCCTTGTTTAGGATTGTGTTTCAGGTTCTTTCTAAAGTCTGCCTCAGCTCTATACACCTAATGCTTGTTCTTTCCTGTACTAATATAAGTTCACACAATAAAACTCTACCTTGAGTGGCTCTTAGCCCTTGTATTGGGTGAATATTAGTAAAAAAAACATTTTCTTCAGCAAAAAAATACATGGCTTCAAGACTTTCAATATTATGCATATGTTGTCATCAGCAGAAGCTTTATAATTATTTTCTTTTGTCTGAGTTTGTAATGTAATGAAACAACAGGTCTGTAGGGATTAGTCCACCTTGTCAACCAAAATGCCTGCTAGGTAGTGTTCCATTCGAGACTATAAAAGTAATGGACATAAACACTTTTTTTTTTATCTCATTTTGCTCCAGGATGTAATAGCAACAACATGGCACACTTCTTTTTTTTTAATCCTTTCACCCCAAGCAGGGTGATAAAGCCACTAAGATGCAAGAGATTACTGAGTATAAAGGAGACTAAGAAAACATTGCTGAAGAGAAAGGACAATAAAAAGAACATGATTCAAGGAGAAAGAAGGTAATGGTTGATGTTGCATTAAAATTTAGGAAGATCATTGTTGACAGGGAAGCAAGAAGCTGGAAGACAGTTCCACAGATGAGAAGGGCAAAAGAAGAAACTATTCGAGTAGAACTTACAGTTAGCAATTCCAACAGTAAAATGATGAGACCTAGCTGCCAATCTAGTACTACACTTAAATTCAAGAAGTTGAGGGACCAAAAAGAAAAGCTTGTCAGAACAATTGCCATGAAAATGTTTATAGAAAAGGCACAGGGAAGCTATGTTATGGCGTTGGAAAGTGATTGAAGCTGAGGTACCAGGCCGAGACCAATAACATTGCAGTTTATTCTTTGGATTTTGTCAAGAATCTCTAAATACATAACAGAAGCACCAGACTAGATGAGATAATACTGCCTAGGTAGTCAATTACGTAATTTCAACCCAACCATGTTGACATCACACGCGCACTATGCTAATCCCATAAAATGTCATTTTCTCTCTTCTTTTGTGAACTATGTTGGTCTTTATATGAATATATTGTAGATACCCATTGAATTAATTTCTCTTGAAAAGGTTTACCTTGAATATCATCATTTTAAACAGCAACAAGTCATAACTCTACATTCTCCAAAATGGTGTCCAACAGCAATCTTGTCCCTTTCTTTCCTGTAGCACTACCTCACTACAGGTGCCTCTCTTTCAGCCTTTCACTAAGTGGATAAATCACCTTATGTTGCATCTCTATTCTTGTTTGTAATGGTATGCATGATAAACAGCAAAGGCCCAGTGTACGTTCATGAGTTAGTTGTTTATTTTGGGAAGTTTTGCAGTAAACATAATTTGGATTGTAAATATGTAACATTTAAGAGGATATCTTTCCTTAGGTGTTTATAAATTGTGCTTGGTCAGCACAGGAGATTTTTGTGGCCTAGCTGACCAAGCATAGAAATGAATACAATATAGGAACCAGAAATAAGGAGTGCCAGAGAAAAGCGATAATAACAACGAAAATTGCAATATGAGCTCTGGTAAAAACATAAAATGATAACAGCAAAAAATTGCAATATGAGCACTGGTTAAAAAGGGTTGCTGAAGACATTAGGTTTATAATACCCAGAAATTCACACACAGATGTCCTCAAGGCACAGTGGATAAAGGTGTTAGTTAGATCCAGTGACAGGGCCCAAAGAGTGTGAGTTCAATACCTGGTTAAGGTGGTGGAGAATTTGTAGAGGGGAATTAACAGGAGATAACTGACATTGTTGGTTGGTCGGTTTTAAAATATGTCAACCTTTGTTGGGTTATTTAATTTTGAATTTTGTATCGGGCACCCAGTGAGGATTGAACTGAAGGGACACAGCACATAGAAGAAAAAGAAGATTAGGTTTTCTTTGAATACATTCATTGCCCCCATAATTATTAGAAATGTAAGTGCGTTTATGTTATGGTGAAACACACCTAGTCTATAGATAATAGACTCTCCCACCTAATATAAGCAGGAGTCAGTGAGGGTCGACTGGGGAGTCGAATACGAAAGTAGTCAGCTACCACAACTAGATTACTCTGCGTAATACTTATTATAACAAGTTCCTAACGTTTTTGTACGTTGAACCTATTTAGGACCGAAATTAGTCCAAATACAGTTTCCACTGCAGAAAGTAACTCTACAACAGTTTATCAGTTTGATTTAGTTAACTCTCTTATTCAAGTTGTTATCTTCCTCCAGGATTTTGAGCTGGACATGCAGTAGTCAAGCCAAGGATTATATCGAACACCAAATTCTTCGTTGTGCAAATAAATGGCATAGATTTTTGTTTTGTTTACAGTAAGTTTCACCCTGTATAAGGCCTGCGGGCCACTCGAGGTAGAAGGTTATGTTAAGAGGGAGTTTATACAAATAGGCGGGAAAGGTAACAGTTAACTCTAGACTTGAACAGGTTAAGATTGTAGTGATCGGGGAAGCATCCTCTTGGGAGTCCGTTCCACAGAGCAGTGATTCACAGGAAGAAGCTGTTTGAGTGGAACTTACTTTTTGCTGACAGAATGGCATCTGCTCTGAATAGCTATTTTCACTGGTGCCTTGACTGCATAAATTTAAGCATGCTACTAGGTTGGCATCTCATCCTTTCACTGTCAAAACAGTTAAATTTAACTGCCTCTTCTACTCCAACAGCTTCTTCTCTTACACTTCCTAACAGTGGAACTCCCTTCCTCTTACTTGCTTCCCTGATAACTATAATCTTTAAAAATTTGAATGTAATATCAATCGACATTTTCTGGTGTTTTGATCCCCGTTCTTCTTTTTATCCTTTTCTGTTCTCCTTTTTATTCTTTCCTCACCCACCCTACCCAGTCTTTTCCCTTATTTACACTCCCTGTAGTACCCTCCCATGCATACTAGTGGCACTCCCACCTTGAGGTGAACTGTTTAAAAAAAAACAAAAAGAAAGAATACAGAGGGAATGTGGATGGTTTGCTACTTTGTAAGTAGTATTTTGATAAACTTTGATAAATTGTGTTGTTTTGTTCTATGACACGTGATCAGTAGTCAACTTTTCCAATTGTTTGGTGTATGCCATAACAGAAATTTTCATTATAGCTTCACAACCTGTCAAAGCTAGAAGGTAGTCATTTATTTCATTTTCTCTTGGTTGACTTTCAAGTTTGTATCCCTAGTCTGGGCTGCATAACATTGGATCCAAGTCTTGACAAATTCTAGTTCATCTAAGCATCTTAAATATCCTATCAGTGATGTCATACTTACAAATACAGTCTTTTTGACTACTTTTAGGACAAGATTTTAACCACAGATGTTACAATTGATGTTGACCAAAAATGCTAGTGACATTACCAATATGGCTTCTTAGATATAAAGATTTCAGGGCTCTGTGATCATTCAGATGGTTCTCTTCTTTTTGCCAACAAGAATTAAACTAAATTGGTTCTTTCAATTAACTGATTCTCCCAACAACTCTTTACAATAATAAACCTTTAAAGATTAACACACTTGACAAATAGTAATCCTACTATTTAAGTAACAAATATTTATTAGCCTCCAACTGAAAAAGTTAGAATGCTATGTTAAATCCATTAATAACCTATGGAATTTAATTACCCAATTAGCTCCTTTAGTGTGGCTACTTCTATAATATTGCGCACTTAGCAAAAATGATATCAGGTCGTCCCATAAGTTCTGTTCGAATTTTGAATAAAGAAAACAAGTGACCAAATGTTACATTTAATTACAGATTCAATCAACAATGTATTTTCCCTGATTATCTATGACTTCCTTCCATCTATTAACAAGTTTACTAATTTCATTACTGTAAAATTCTTTTAGCTTAGATTCGAAGAACTCACAAATGTCAGTTTTAACCTCTTCCTGTGTTACAAAAGCTGTTTCTTCCAACTGATTCTGTAAGCTACAAAACAAATGGTAGTCTGAAGGAGCAAGGTCGGGAGAATAAGGTGGATGAGGAATTTTCTCCCAACCAAGTTCTTCGATCTTTTGTGACGTGATCCTTGCTGTGTGTGGTTACTCATTGTCCTGATGAAACATCACCCGTTTTCGATTCACTAGAGCAGGTCTTTTTTTCCTCAAAGCTTGGTTCAAACGCTCTAATTACTGACAGTATATTTGAGCATTAATTGTTGCATTAGGTGGTAAGAATTCAAAGTGGATTATTCCTTGGCAATCCTACCAGATTGAAAGAAGAACCTTTTGCCCATGAAGTTCCCTTCTCGGCTGTGGCTGGGGTCTTTCCCCTTTACCAAGCCACTGTCTACGATGCTTAACATTTCGATAAAAGATCCATTTTTCGTCGGCAGTCACAAGTCTATCCAAAAAAGGTGAAACAATTTGGCAAGAATGGAGAGAAGAGCAGATGTCAACTCAGGATTTGAGGTTGTTTCAGACAATTCATCAGGCACCCATTTTCCAAGTTTAGGAACTTTTCCAAGTTGTTGAAGATGACGATGAACAGTTGTATGGTTTGAACTGAGAACCACTGCCAATTCCTCAACTGATAAAGCAGGATTTTCTTCAAGGGCTGCTTCAAGAAGCTTTTCATCAAACTCAACTGGACGTCCGGTTCAATCTTCATCTTCAAGGGTGAAATCTCCACCTCTGAATTTTGCAAACCATCTTCTGCAATTTCTTTCATTCACACATTCCTCTCCATAAACTGAGTGAATGTTTCTAGCCGCTTCGGCTGCTGAGTTTCCTTTCTTGAACTCATAAAGCATTATGTGCCTCAAATGATTCTTGGGTACTTCCATGTTAGCAGGGTTTTAATCAAACAAAATTTAATTTTATTGTTCTCTGAAATAAAATTTGATCAGTTTAAATGCATCTAAACATAAAAATAATGTTCATCTCCATTAGACATTATAAAATACTGTTTAAATTTTGTTCATTTTAACAAAAAGTTAAAATTTGGACAGAACTTATGGGATGACCTAATACATCAGGGATATTAATTATCTAAGCAACTATAATGTTTTAAGATTTTGTAATTAGGGTTTCTTTTCTCCTGAGTAATTTTACATTTATCAATCTTCCACCAGCTGTGAATTAAATAGTAGCATAGACTGGGTTCTCTTGCCTTGGTGGCAACCAGACTAAGAGAAAGAGACTCTGAATTCAAACCTCTATATATAATAGAACTGGATGTTTTAGCCTTAGTGAGGTAACTAGTCTAGGCAAAGGAAAACTCAAGATTCAAACCTCTGTAAATAATAGGGCAGACTGGGTTCTTTAGCAGAGGACAACTAGACAACTAGTCTAGGAGAAGGAAAACTCTGAATTCAAATCTATGTAAATTATAGGACAGACTGAACTTTTTAGCATAGGGCAACTAATCTAGGAGAAGGAAAACTCTGAATTCAAATCTGTGTAAATAATAGGACAGACTGAACTTTTTAGCATAGGGCAACTAGTCTAGGAGAAGGAAAACTCTGAATTCAAATCTGTGTAAATAATAGGACAGACTGAACTTTTTAGCATAGGGCAACTAGTCTAGGAGAAGGAAAACTCTAAAATCTAATCCTTCTAAATAATAGAGCAGACTGGGTTCTTTAATATTTGTAGGGTAACCAGATGAAGAGAAGAACAACTTTGAATTCAGAACTCGCCTGAAGAGAGATGGGTTTCATCAGACTACCAGTGGATGTGTTTAGGGCAAGATAGCCCTAGACTCACCCAATGTTAGTATGGCTGCTTTACATGTGATGAACTTATAACCCTAATGTGATACAACTTGTGATTATGATTATGACTTTTAAGGAATAATGGCAAATCAGAATGAAGGTTATATAAGAATTTCAAAATTTTATTTCACTATGTCTGAACTGGATTGATCCAGTAAGGGAACTAAATAGAAAATCATTGATCATAAAACATTCCTGTCCAAATCTTTTATAAAATAAAACATTTTGTATACTAAAAAAATCAACCAATACAAGGCTTGAGAGCCATACAAGGTAGATGGTTACTGTGAAAATTGTTATGATGAATGAAATGTCATATGAGTGAAAGAGGGGTAAAATCATCCCACCTAAAAGGGGCCACCTACAATGATGATGCTTGCAGATTGAAGTTCTTCCTATTAAGAGAATTTTGTAGTAATCCAAATAAGAGATAATCTGAAGGAACAAAGTCAGATTAGTATGACAAGTGTAGTAGGACACCCAATCTATGCTGCACCAGTTTCTGTTAAGTCTGTAAAGTAATGAGAGTTGTGGCATTGTCCTGAATGAAGAAAAAAAAACACTTGGCATTTCCAGGCACTTTTCATTAATTCTTTACCTATGTGTTTTAAGGAGATGGGTGATCATGGCTCTCCATGGTTTCCTGTACTTTAGAGCTCTTAGTAAATTCTGTCTTTTTTGCTATCTCTCCTAATCCCTGTTCTGCTAACAGTTTACACAAGCTTGTTAGGTAGGTTATGCACTGCTTTATTCTGACCCTCTTGCATTCAATATGTCCTGTGAGTGTCAAATTTTCTAAGCTCTCTTTCTTATTGTGTGCTCTAGAAATTTCAACTATCGTTTTCTAATGAATAAGTGTCCTTTTTGTTTTGATTTTCTCTAAAAATTCATCATTAATTACATGTTAAGTCCATGGTATTCTCAGCATCCTTTTGTAGATCCACATATTTGTTGCTTAAATCTCTTCTTCATCTGTGATGAAATTGGCTGGCATTCACTGCCATATAAGAGGACTGATATTATATAATAATAGTTCATTACCCTTTTCCTGTTTCTTAATATTTTGCTTAGCTTTTGGAAAGCTTCTTTCACTATTCCAATTCACCTTCAGATTTTGGTATCATATTATTTGTCCTCTGTTAAAACACTTCCAAGATATTAAATCTTTGTACCTGTTTAATTTTGATGTCTCCAATTTGTAATTTTTCATTGATTACTGCATTAATTGATCCAGTTGGGAACAGTACTTGTCTGAATCTAACATTTCATTTGGCAGACAGAGTTCATAATATACAATGACATTCCAGTCCCACCGGATTTAAAACATAACTTTTTTTCAAATGCAGACCAATTTTGAAGTGATTAATAGTGACTTATTTAATATTCTCCAGGATATTTTCACTTCACATTGTTGTAAACAATGCATTTTTCATCATCTATGATTCTTCTTTTCAAAAATGTTGAGCAGAGAATCACAGATGAAAATGTGGTTCATTAATTTTTTCCTGTTAAACTGTGAGATACCCAGACACCATAGTGATTCACATATCCAGCTATTTTCAAATACCCTACATCCTTTTATGACATAAGTTGAGTATCTCTATCAAGATTTTGTGTCATGTAACCTGGATTATTTTTAACAAGAATTTCAATTTGGTAATTGTTATATTCCATGCTAATAGGAATATGGAACGGGCAAACACGGTGGATAAATAGTAACAGATTTATTGTAGAAACCAGTACAACAAGCAAGGAAGTAATAGTTATGCGAATGGTCATCACAAGTCAGTACAGTTGCGTGCATGCTGCTATTGGAAGGCTGCTAGTTCTCGCAGATCCCAGCTTGATTCTCTCATCTGCTGTCCTCACGGATACTTATAGGTGGTTACCACCTATAGTGCCACCCCTCATGGGGGTGGCTGGTTATTCCATCACATCAGTAATCATCCAATTCTGAATTTAGCAGGCTGCTTATGAACAGTACTCTCAGCTATGGCACCATCCCTATAAATGGTGCATATCTTTTTTGCTCTTTGTCCAGCATTTTTCCTTTCCAGAAACAAAAGATCATCAGATGACCAAAACGCATCTCTTTTTCCTCCATTTTCACTTTTAATGTAAAAACAATTAAAATTCACACAAAAATTGTATAGATAGTTGCACTGAAATGTTAAATATGTAAATATATATTTTAAATTTCAGTCATGAGTAAAACAAAATCACTATAAACCTTTGCTTCAAGTCGATATGAGGATTATGTAAAAGGATGTTTATTTTGGAGTTTGCCAATGTTAACCCATTAAGCACAGTTGAAATTTCCATCATTGGCACTTCAGCCATAGAACTGCCAATGATGGAAATTTACATCATTCAATTAATAGGTTACTTTCTCTTCTCAGAAAGGTTTGCATTGTTATGGATTCAATTCAATCCCGGACGGCTGCATGTGAAGAAGATTAAATCTGGGCTTTGCAGACGTTAGGTTCATATTGTCAACACATCAAATACAGAATAAATACAGCCACAGGCAATAAATAACAACAGAGAAGTCAGTTATCATGAGGTGTTGTCAAGTAATTTTTCTGGCTTGTATATGTGAATAGATGCTTTTTACTAGAAGCCTGTCACCAGGCAACTGTATAGGACTAATAAAAAGGTGCTGTTTTGTATAATGTCAAGTTTTGAATACAAAATTAGAAGGAAAATAAAAAAGAAGAAAATGCCATAATTGTGACTAAGTCCTACTTGAGATTCTAAAAATAATTCTAGAATTTTGAATTGTTAAGAAAGAAAAGTCCATTATAGTCATGACTATATTTATCTATATCTTTTTGTATGCTGCACAGATGGATACAGATAAGTTTACTTGTGTGTGTGTATATATATATATATATATATAAGCATCCAAATATATATGCGTATTTGTAAATATTTATACTTAGATTAAGTACATGCAGAGAAAATTTGGGTGCCAAATGGACGGGTTTGGTTTTTGTTTTATAGCATATATTTCTGGATTATTTAATGCTGAATCTGGCTTTTGTGATAAATAGGTAGACATAGGTCCTGTTTGCATGAAATTTAAAAAGGTACACAAAGATCCTGTTTGAATGAGAGTCAAAAAGCGACTCATAGTTGATGGTTGTATGAAATTCAAATTCATAGGTCTGGGTTGCATAATAGTCAAAAAGTACACTGTTGTAGCATACCTACAGACAATAATGGGTATGTCCCCATTCACATAAATATAGTAGTAAATACTGAATGTTGGTCTGCAGTTGGAGATTCGTTTCCAGCAGTGCTGGTCAAACTCTCTGCCTCCGGGCAGAGAGGACCCCCAGACAAGGCTATGTCGAAGGGCAGATTCTCATTTCAGGAAGCAGCTGCCTGACCCCCATTTTATATGGGGTCTACAGGAAATTTCTAACCGAGCATACGGGCTTGGATACACCACATTAAATTTGACCTTGTGCCACATCTGACTGCATGGGGCAGTCAGTAGATATCCTGCAGTTGGAGATTTGTCTCCAGCTGTGCTGGTCAAACTTGCTGCCTCCCAGCAGAGAGGATCCCCAGACGAGGCTATATCAAGGGGCAGTCTCATCTTGGGAAACAGCTACCAGACCCCATTTTATATGGGATCTACAGGGAATTTTGTCTATGGGTTCAGATACTCCACATTAAATTCGACCTTGTGCTACATCTGACCGCGTGGGGCAGTTAGTAGATATCCTGCAGTTAGAGATTCATTGTGGAATTCACTTGTAGCAGATGGCTACTTCTTCTATGCACCACTGGTGAATCTTATATATGTTGTTCTTGTCCTAAGTATTATCTTTCATTACCAACCTTCATTTGATTATTCTATTCAGTAACACTCCCTGGGTTACAACATACACAAAAGTCTGGTTTACATGAAATTCAAAAAGGTACTCATTCAAACAGAGCGTATAAGTATTTTTTGACTCTCATTCAAACAGGACCTATTCCTGTTTGAATGAGAGTCAAAAAATGCTCATAGGCATGACTGTCAAAAAGGTACTCATAGATCCTTTTTGAACAAGATAAATAGCTTGCCAATGATTTGGATTGTTATAGTGTCATGTGTGGGTAGTTCAGTGGTTGTTGGTGCAGAATTTAGAATCTATAGGCCTAGTTCAAATTTCAGCCTAGTCTGTTATATCCACTTTTTCACAAATCTCCTTGGGAAAGGCATGAATCCATCCTTTCTACCTCATCTATGGTTTTAAATAGCAGGGTAAACCGAGTCCATCCTTCAAATCTATAAATCAACCATTTGCCCTTGCATGGAATACTACTGCCATATATGGTCTGGTGCCCCCAATGTTCGTCTTAAGGTCCTTAACAAAATCCAGTGATGGATATGCAATGTGAATGGCCCTGATCTGGCATCTCATCTACAGTCACTCTCTCACAGTCATGTCATCGCCTCCCTCTGTCTTTTCTACAAATACTTTCATGGTAACTGCTCCTACTTTTGCTAGTTCCCAGACTGCATGAATTTAAATGTTCTACTAGAATGGCATCTCAGTCCCACCCTTTCACTGTCAAAATGGTTAAATGTAGCCATCTCTTCTACTCCAATAGCTTTATGTCTCGCACCTCCCGTCTGTGGAATTCTCTTTCTATTACTTGTTTCCCTAGTAGCTATAATCTCCAACTATTCAAATGTAATGTCAATTGACATCTCCAGATGCCTTGATCTATTCCCTGTCCTTCTCTTCATCCTTTCTTCTATCATACCTCTTGACCCACTCTCTGTAACCCCTTGTGTGCTAGTGGCACTCCTGCCAAAAAAGGTCTAGTACCACTCAGTTATTGCTTGTCCTGTTTCCACTGAGCCTATGTCTGCAATGCTGAGGCCAGGCTACTCAATTTCTGGACTCAACATTGTTCCTAATGGATTAAAAACATTGGTTCATGAATTTGGTGACACAGTAATTGTGATTCTTGGGTTGGGAAGTAAAGACTTAGTTCAAAATTCCCTGAAGGTTAATTGGATCAAGAGGTATCATAAAAAGGCCAGAAGGCACAAAGACTAAAACCTTGTGATAATCACAACAACAAAGATGAGGGCAACAGTCCAAATGTAAAAAAATGTAAATAATGATAACTCCTCATCCCAGGTGTGTATAGGTTTTGTACATACGTATGCATTTGAGCAGGTTCATTTTATGATATGTCAAACCTCATGTCATTTAATGTTTGCATGGGGCACCTAGTGTGGATTGAGCTGATTACTCAGTAGTAATGGTCAACCTTGCTAATCTTATTAATTATCACACACACACATGGTGAAATAAATTATTACATGGAACCTTAAAGTGGTCTGTTTTTTCTTTAAATTATTAGCTCTGAATTTACATTGAACTCTCAGGATTTCATCCTCCTTGGGACTACCTATACAGATTACCAAATTTTTCGTAACTTAACTATATATATATATATATATATATATATATATCAAACATGTTTGGTCAAATAATATGGATAATTTAATTTTTCAAATTTTCAAATTAGGTGTTTTGTGTTATTGGTATATTTGCCAAAATTAATATTTATTTTATATTACAGTGTAACCCGAATATAAGAGACCCGGATATAAGAGAAACCCGGATATAAGAGAGATTTTCTTTGGTCCCAAATTAGAGCCATACTTACCTAAACAAAATAGACCAAACCCGGATATAAGAGAAAACCGTGTATAAGATAAACCCGGATATAAGAGACTTCTCCAGTCCCGACAACTCTCTTATATCCGGGTTACACTGTATTTACTTTCCAAGTACTTTTGAATATTGTGACATACATTTTCAATAATTGTTCTGTGTATATTTATGCAACTGTTTTTTAATTTGGGTGTTCTCATGATTTATGGAATCAATTTCTAGTTACTGAAGGTAATGTCATATAAACAATCAAGGCAAAGTTTTTTATGTGTTTTTTTTTTTTTAAACAAACTTATATATATATATATATATATATATATATATATATATATATATATATATATATATTGAGTTAAAAATGAAATTATTTGTAGACCCATCAATTTTGAATATTTTTATCCATTTCTTAGAATCTAATTCCATATGATGCCAGGTATTTTATATGTTAATAAGCACATAAAAAGAATATAAAACTCAATTTTCAAAACAATAGATTAAATACAGCAAATTTGACAGGAAAATCATGGAAAATAGGAAAAGACAAAATTATTTGTACAGTAGAAAATATTTTAAATTGATTGATTTGTGTAAGTATAAGTAATTTACATAATTATTTTATTGGTGAAGCCTTCTAGACTATATATTCAGTAGAATATTTGTGATAATTCCAGCAAAGAACTACATGTGGTGCATAGATTGTCACCATTGTTATTCTTAGATTAACAACATGATGGGGGAGACAGAGGAGCTTAGCATTGACTTTAGACAAAGAATTATTAACTTCCACAAGTTGGGATATAGTTACAGCACTATTTCAAACCAGTTAGCTATTCTTAGATCTACAGTATAGTCCATTATGAAGAAGTTTAAACAGTTTGACATGACAGAGAATTTTCCTGGGCATGGAAGAAAACCCAAATTATCACCGAGAACTGCACAAAAACTGTGTTGTGAGATTAATATAAACCCAAAAGTTGTTTTGAAAGACATCACCAAAAGTTTGGATAAAATGGGTATCAACATAAGTACTTACACAATACAATGTTGTTTAAATACAAATGTGTTGTATAGAAACCAACCATGATGAACCCTTCTTCACAAAACATGTCACTTGGTTTAATTTTGCCAAAATTCTTGAAAAAGAAAATTACTTTAGGGAATAAGTACTATGGTGTGATCAAACAAAAATTGAGTTTTTTGTATGTAATGATGTACAGAAGATTTGGAGCAAGAAAGGTGATCTTTCCTCCTAAAAAAACACAGTGGCAACATTAAAACATGGAGGTGGCTTGATGATATTTTGGGGTTGTTTTAGCTCAAGGAGGACTAGACAATTAATCACAAGAGAAATAATAAAATCTGCAAACTGTATCAAAATTCTGAATGAAAATCTACAATTATCAGCACAAAATCTTCATCGAGGTCAGTGATTTACTTTCCAGCAAGATAATAATCCCAAACATTCATCTACATCAGTGACTGCATGGCTTCAGAAAAAGCAGATTACCGTTTTGTTATGGCCTCCACTGAGGCCTATTGAAAATTTATGGCAAGAATTGAAAGTTTGAATATATCATCAGTTATCTAAAACCTTCAAGAATTAGAATTTGTAGCCATTGAAGAATGGAAGAAAATCCCAGAAAAGACTTGTTCAAATCTCATCAAAAACTTTAGAAAATGATTGCAGCAAGTTAAAAGGTGAGAGGCCATGCTACTGACTATTAAAATTGTGAAGATTGTTCAATTTATTCTATTTTTCATACTGTACGAATAATTTTGTCTTTTCCTATTTTGCATAATTCGCCTGCCAAATTTGTTGTATTTCACTTATTGTTCTGGAAATTGAGTTTTATATTCCCTTTTTGTGCTTGTTAACATATAAAAAAACTGGTATCATATGGGAATTAGATTCTGATAAATGGATAAAAATATTAAAAATTGATGGGTGTATGAATAATTTCATTGTTGACTGTATATATATATATATATATGTAATACTAGTTTGTAATTGGTAGGGATAATTCCAAGGAGGACATTATTATATTTTTTATACCAATATATGTCTGGATGGATTGATTCCATTTCTTGAAAATGTTCGTCCTGAAGAAATAAATTATAACCTATATGGATTTTTAAGGTGTTTTCATGATTTATCATTATATATATATATATATATATATATATATATATATATATATATATATGGTATGTTTAACGTAAATGTTATTTAATACTGTTTATTATAAAACAGAGCATTTGCTTAAATACTTGTATCTATAAAAAGAACGTTAAACATATCATAAATGCCTTTAAATAAATTGTCGGAATATGTCCAATTGAAAAATATATATATATATATATATATATATATATATATATATATATATATATATATATATATATATATATATATATATATGCTTCTAGGAGAGTTTTGTTAAATTTAACTGCCTGTCTGTTTAATTTTCATTGTATTTTTTAAAAT
The DNA here is from genome assembly GCA_964036315.1 of Acanthosepion esculentum. Lineage (NCBI taxonomy): Eukaryota > Metazoa > Mollusca > Cephalopoda > Sepiida > Sepiidae > Acanthosepion > Acanthosepion esculentum. Next base: position 40,957,699 of record OZ038499.1, on the reverse strand, counting down.
TTTTGAATAAGTTTTAATCTGGTTAAACTGTCTGAAGTTGATGTTTTTGTTCAGTTACTAAATATATCAGCAACAGTGACATCTTAGAGAAAATGGGAGAAAAATGACATCAGAAAGATAGTTTAAATTTCTAGGGCACATAAGCTTGAAAGATTTGATACTCACAGTATATATTGAGAGCTCAAGTATTTCACAATTTACCCATGAATCATACAGAAAGACGTATTGAAATGCCACTTTTCAGAATATTCATATATGTCATAAATTTTATTAAGTGTGAAATGAAATTATATGTCCAGATTCCACCTATTGGAAAAATTACTTTTGTTCCAGCCCAATATTCTGAACTGAAGCATACATCTACTGCACATATAATTATATAAGCAAACGTGTATAAACATGCCTGCAATAAGACAGTACCAAAAGGACGTTTTTTTCACATTAAAAGCGATGATTAGAATTGGAATAATACCTAAACATAAGATGAAAGTGAACTTACACATTTGTTTTTGTTCTCAAGAATTTACAACAAACATATTAAACACTCTTCATTATATAGTTAATTTACAATAATAATTTTATATTTACAACATTCTAAAAACTAATTCAATTAAAACTAATGCAATGCAATATTTATCACTTACCAATTTATAAAGAAAGAAATCTGAAAACAGTTTTTTATTCATAAATTTATAAACATTGACAAAATTATTAAAATATTCAAACTAATTATAAGGAAATTCTTATTTACTATTTTTGAAGTTTGAATCAATTTGCAATTAGCTGGTGTTCTGCCAACCATTCCAATAAATAATATAATAAATACATAGTGTAAATAAGCAATCTAAATAAATCCTGTTTATTATTTTTCTTGTCAATTCTCAAGAACATAGAAAATATATAAATTTCACTTGCATATGTTTAGGTTATTATTCCATTTCTAATAACCACTTTTTAAAACAATAAACATTACTGAAGAGTGAAGGTGGTTAAAAATGCAGTTTCATGGGAAAAATTATCCTTTTGGCATAATATCTTATTGCAGGTATGTTTGGCCATCTTTGCCAATATAATCTTAAAAATATAAAATAAAAATATATATCTTTAAAATATATCTTAATTATTTTACCAATACTGGTTGGATAATCCCAATTTTATTGGGAGAAAAATTGACTTGCATAATAAAATTTGAAAAAGTGTATGCATTGAATGTATGTCAAGTGCCACAGACTCAGACACAAATGGTTTAAAAGATATTTTTTATAATAGAAATTACATGAAAATTAAAATGCACATTTGTTTGGGTTTTTTTTTTTTCATCATTTTAGCTTCAACTATTCTCAATGACTCAGTTTTTACTTATGATGTCTTACATGAATTTATCACTTCTCCACACAACTAGCAATTAATATCATGCCAGGCTAGGCTCTCTGGTTTTGGTTGGTAACCAATCTAGGATAAAACCAACTGTGAATTGAAAACTATTTGGGTGGAGGGCTAGCAACTCTACTCTGTAAAAAAAAACCCTACTTGCTTCAGAAACCACAGCATCAATATCTAACGCTGTGAAACTGTGACTCTAAACTCTAGAGGTGTGTGTCCAGGATTAACAAACATATAACTTAAGAAAGAATGGACCAAGATGATGCAGGATATTTTTCAGCAGAAATTATAGATTGATTTAAATAACAGCTTTTCCTCAATGTTTTCCACCTTCAAAATATTGACATAAAAACACTTTTAAAATTATATACAGAAACAAATACAACAGAACAGAAAAGAACTTTATATATCAATTTATTGTTAGGCAAATGAATGACAAAGTGTAAAAAAATTCTATGTAACATGTTTCATCCTTTAGACAGACTTCATCAGACTACACTATTTACATTATTCAGTCTCAATGTTTATTTATAAAGAAATATTCAGTATCTGCCTATATTTCTGAGATGAGGTGTTATGTACATTATTTACATTATTCGGACTATTGTCCTCATCTTTGTTGCCATATTTATCACAACGTTTCGGCCGATGTATGCTCCGGCCTCCTTCAGGTGGTTGGAATGTCGAACTGAACCCTTTACTTTGCTCGCTGTGGTAGTTCGACATTCCAACCACCTGAAGAAGGCTGAAACATACATCAGCCGAAACTTTGTGATAAATATGGCAGCAAAGATGGGGACAATAGTCTGAATAATGTAAATAGTGTACATAATACCTCATCTCAGAAATATAGACAGAGGTCCATCAGACTAATGTTTTTTAATTTTTTTTTTTACAGTAAGGTTTGCCCTGTACAATGCCTGGGAGCCACTTGAGGTTATGTCAAGAGGTAGTTTATACAGATAGGAGGGGAAAATTATAGTTAACTCTAGATTTGAACAGGTTAACAGGGACAGATCCTCTTGGGAGTCTGTTCCACAGAGTAGTGGTTCATGGAAAGAAGCTGTTCAAGTGGAACTTACTTCTCACCAATGGAATACAGAGGGAATATGGGTGGTTTCCTACAATTTAAATGGTATGGTGGGTCCTAGCTACATTAAAATTAGACCTGGTGGAACCAAGAAATGTAGTTCATCTGAGCACTTTCCATGGAAATAGCAATAGAGTAGTGAGAGGCTCATCACATCCTGCCTGTGAGAGAGAGGTTGTAGGGTGAAAAATAATTTGTCATGCACAAGGAATCAGAGACATTTTTTAATTTGTTGTATAGGGATAAAGTGTTGTTGCCAACATTGGAGTTTGAACAACGATCACCAGTGAGCAAACACAGATGATTCTATTTCTAATAAGTAGACCACGTGATTGTAAAGGAAATGTATATATGGGAATTAGCATGGCATCGAATTGATCACTCTTTCTGCCCTATCCTCTATCTCTATACTATTCACTATACTATTTCTCTATACTCATCACAATACGCATTACTATTTGGTGGTTACTTTTCAAGTGAGTATTATTGAGCAAGTGCTACTAGTGCGAGTGTTATCTGAAGGCGTCTGACAAAAGTATTGTTCAATGGTGTTACTATAGTTGTATCTGTGATTACAAAGTCTCTACTACAATGAGCATTATGAAAGTGTCAACAAGTATTCATTGACATCACAAAAGTGTCAACAAGTATTCATTGACATCACAAAAGTGTCAACGAGTATTCATTGACATCACAAAAGTGTCAACGAGTATTCATTGACATCACAAAAGTGTCAACAAGTATTCATTGACATCACAAAAGTGTCAACAGGTATTCATTGACATCACAAAAGTGTCAACGAGTATTCATTGACATCACAAAAGTGTCAACGAGTATTCATTGACATCACAAAAGTGTCAACAAGTATTCATTGACATCACAAAAGTGTCAACAAGTATTCATTGACATCACAAAAGTGTCAACAAGTATTCATTGACATCACAAAAGTGTCAACGAGTATTCATTGACATCACAAAAGTGTCAACAAGTATTCATTGACATCACAAAAGTGTCAACGAGTATTCATTGACATCACAAAAGTGTCAACAAGTATTCATTGACATCACAAAAGTGTCAACGAGTATTCATTGACATCACAAAAGTGTCAACAAGTATTCATTGACATCACAAAAGTGTCAACAAGTATTCATTGACATCACAAAAGTGTCAACGAGTGTTCATTGACATCACAAAAGTGTCAACGAGTGTTCATTGACATCACAAAAGAATTCTATCTCAACTGGAAAGTGAGGACCGAGCAGCTCCCACCCAAATATGACAACAGTAGTCCATTTTTCAAAGTTATGATGCTTGCCTCCATTGGTAGTTGCATAATTAAAAGAAAAACTTGTAGTTCCAACGAATAATTTATTTCATGGAAATATTTAAACTAGTTGTTGCTAGCCTTGGTCACTCCTTTAATTTGAGTAAAACTGTGCAAAGGAACTAGAAACGCTTACAAATTCAAATCATAGAAAAAACTGAGTTGATGACGTTTACAAAATAATAGCATGCAATTTTTTTAGCAGGGTCCATGCCTTATTCAAATCAAAGTTAGGATGCTTGTTTCTGTTGGTAGTTGCATAATTAAAAGAAAAACTTGTAGTTCTAATGAATAATTTATTTCATGGAAACAGCTTGTTGAAATATTTCCATGAAATAAATTATTTGTTGGAGCTACAAGTTTTTCTTTTAAAGTAGTCCATTTTTACCTGGTCTGGCTCTTGTAAAGGTAGAGGATAGCATGAGGAGTCAGGTACTTACTGGAATGGTACAGGGAACTGACCATTTTACCTGCATCTTTAAAGATGGATCATATGTATGAGTTTCACTTCAGGTTACATGTGAGTTTGGGTCCCAATATTCTTTAAAAGTGCTGTTCATCATGACTGGCATTATTTCAGGGTTTGAGAGACAGTGATGGATTTTGAGGCATTGAACGTAACCAGCCATTTTTTTTCCTCGCTTGGCAGTAAGTGTTAGATTGGAAGGGAGGTGATGGAATTATATATGTGTAGGAAGAGCAGGAGAGATATAAAAATGCAGGTATTGTTTATAATTATGTACTGATAAGAAATACTGAAGATATTAAATTTCATTTTTCTTTTTTTAGAAGTCCCTGGGCATGTCTATTTAATTCAGTTTTCTTATTCTTTTGTCTTTGATTTTATCACTTTAATTATTAATTACCTCAGACTGTGATAATAGAAGACTTGCCAACATAGATGAAATGTTATAAAAACCTGGATGCAAATTTACCATTGATGATCTTGCAATCAAAGCACTTTCTATACATTTTCGCCTTAGTAGATATTATTTACATTCAAGCTATATTTCATATTGGTCATTGTTATCACAATATTCCCATCATTGGCCTTCTTCATGTGTCTATTGATCTGTGTAATATTCAGGTAATTTTGAACTGAACCCTTTATCTATAGATCTTGTTCAACAGTTCGTACCCTAGTGATATCTCACCTTGTTTTTATATAGTACTGCTCAGTATTGGCTTGCCCTGTTCCAACTGTACTTCCTGATGCCACTAAATTCATGAACCAGTGCTTTAATCTTTTTTTTCAAATCATTTCACCCCAGGCAAGGCCATAATGCTACTAGGACACAAGGGGTGACTGGGAGTGAAAGATAATGAGAAAATTTTATTGAGGAGAAGTGAGGAGAAAAGACAATAAAAGAACAGGATCCAGGAAGACAGATGTCAGTTGGTGTTGCAGTTAAATTTTGGAAGATTGTTGGTGGCAGGGAAGCAAGAAATTGGAAGGGAGTTCCAGAGGCCAGAAGTTTGAGAAATTAAAATATTAGAGTAAAATAGATGGTTGCATCTAGCTTGCTCAACAGTAAAACGACGAGACCGAGTTGCTAATCAATTAGCATGCTTAAACCCATGCAATTAAAGTACCAAGGAGGAAAGCTTATCAGAACAATTGCTTGTTGAAAATGTTTGTAGAAAAGACAGAGGGAAGTCACAACACTTGGTGAGAAAGTGTACATTCTGATAGATCTTTGTTGCATAGGAGTGCATAATGGATTTAATATTAGCTAGTTTTAACCAATTAAAATTTCATGGTCTTCCTATTTTAAATTTTCTGGTGAATCTTAATTCTTCACTTAATGATTGAATAAGCTCATGGCAAGTTCTGTGGCAAGAAGATATCCATAGAAATTCCCCTATCACATTGTTAAATATTTGAGCTTAACAACTTTAACAAATTATTGCAATAACAATCAAATATGAATGCTGGTCATTATTTTAAGAAGCAAGAGTGTACAAATGAAAAGATTTGAAATTGACAACTTTCTCCCTTTCACTGAAACGGACATTAAAAATTACTTTCCTTCTTTTTCTGAAACCAAGTAGCGTCTCTGATATATCTTTGTCTTCTCATGCAATCAAAATGGAATAGTCCATTATTTATGAGGTATTAGCAGGAGATGCTAAACACTATCTTTCTAACTTTCTTTTTTCCACTGAAACCAAGTAGCTTCTCTGATATATCTTTGTCTTCTTGTGCAATCAAAATGGAATAGTCCATTATTTATGAGGTATTAGCAGGAAACATTAACATTCTAACTTTCTTTTTTTATTGAAACCAAGTAGCTTTCTAATATATCTTTTGTCTTTCTACACAACCAAAATGGAATGTTACATTATTTATGAGGTATTGGCAGTGTGTAACGATCGTGCAAACTAACAAAGGGAGGGATAAGTACAATTATTATAATATTATAACTGATGCTCTACTTTCCCTGCGTTAAATATATATTTACAGAATATGAATATAACTTGTACAAGAAACTCGCATCTGATTTTCTTCCAAGTTGCTGCTTTTGTAAGTTATTTGAACAGCTGATTTATGGTAACAATAATGTTTCCTTCTTTAGATTAAATAAACATGTAAGAAGAGGGTACTGATACCAATAAAAAGCAACTAATAAGTTTTATCTTTGAAATATTGCATAAGAAAATGAAACAATTTAATGGGTGCAAATTGTCTATGAACAGCAACAGACGGATGCGGCCCAGCACTGGACCACGTGAGAGATGGAGAGAGAGAAAAAATGAATGAGAGAGGAAATAAATTATGAAAGGAAGTTGAAATGGATGAATTCCACAGATAATTAGGGTATTTTGGAAGTAAAAAGAAAATGTAGCAAGACAAAAAATAGATAAGGTATCTTACCAAGCCATATGAGTTGATGGTGCAAACGCCAAATTTCTTGAGGGGACTCCAAGTGGTCAGAACTGGCCATAGAGGGGTAACACCAGTGATGCTGTTTATGTCGCAGGATGAGTGTGGTGGTTGAGGAAGGAGAAGTAATGTATGTACGATGAAGGTGGCAGCATCACATATTGGAAAAGGAGAGGCAAGGAAAGAGAGATAAACCAGAAGAGTAGATATGAAGAAAGAGTTACAGACTGTAAAAGGTTTTGTAGAAAAGAAGGAAATCTCAAAGGTGGGAAGAGGATGAGAAGTGAAAGACAAAGAGAAAAAGAAAGGGGGGGATTGGAGGCTGTTAGGTTGTTGTACATTACACTCCGGGGTGGGGAAAAGCTTTCAGTATATTTGGATGAAGCTGCCAATGTGTTCGGACTCCCGGAAAGAGGTGAAAGAGAAAAAAGAAAAAGGAAAGTGGAATAGTGAGTTGCAAAATGTTAAGAGAAAAAAAAAAAAGAGAAAAGACATAGATAAATACAAATAAGCAGGAAAAAAGAAGTAAAACAAAAAAATAGAAAATAGTTTTGATTAAATGAATGAAAAAGAAAGAAGAAAGACAGATAGGTTAGATGAGGTTACTCTTGCATAGAGAATACAAGTGCCGGCACAATTAATTTATGAGCTTCAACTTTCTCTCCTGGAGACTTATTAAGTGTGGCAAACTTATTATTTTTCAAATAATTTTCTCCGTGTCACAATTATTTTGTTTTATATTTATTAGACTTTTATAAAAAAAAAAAAAATCCTGGGGGAATGTTTATTCGAACAAGCATGTTTATTATATTGAAAAATATTATTGAGCTGAAAAATTCCCACAGGCATAACTATTCCAGATGGCACTTGTATTTGCTACAAAAGAGTAGATGATTTTTATGAAATGTTAACCCTTGTTGAACTATTTATTGTTAATATTTTTGTATAGGGTACCTAGTGAAATGTTAATCCTGGTTAAGCTAGTTAATGCAGAATTTTTTTGTATAGGGTACCTTGTTGGACAGTTTAATGTTGAAATTTTTGTATGGGGCACCTAGTGAAATGTTAATCTTTGTTGATCTATTTAATTTTAATTTTTTTGTATAGGTACCTTGCTGGACAGTTTAATGTTGAAATTTTTGTATGGGGCACTTAGTGAAATGTTAATCCTTGTTGAACTATTTAATATTGATTTCTTTGTATAGGGTATCATATTGGGCAGTTTAATGTTGTAATTTTTGTATAGGGTACCTAATGAAATGTTAAACCTTGTTGGACTATTTAATTTTGATTTTTGTATAGGGTACTTTGTTGGGTTACTTAATGTTGTAATTTTTGTATAGGGTACGTAGTGAAATGTTAATCCTTGTTGGGCTATTTCTTGTTGAATTTTTTGTATACAGCACCCTATGAGGATCAAAATCACAACTCAGCTGAAATGGTTAACCAGACAAGCTTTGTTAACCATTACTTCACACTGATTGATGATTGTTCAGTTTATGACATATCAACCCTTGTTGGGTTATTTAATGTCGAATATTATATGGGACACCTAGTGAGGATTGAACTCACAACTGAGTAGTAACATTCAAGCAGACTAGCCTTGCTAACAGTTACTACATGC
>OZ038499.1:40819394-40944394 GCA_964036315.1 Acanthosepion esculentum | reverse complement strand
AAGCTTTGAAAGGCATGTGACATTTGATCTATGTGAGAGGGGAAAGTAAGGACTGGGCTGCTCCTGTGCAAATATGACAGCAGTACTCCATTTTAGGCCTGATCTGGCTCTTGTAAACATAGAGAATAAGCAAGGGGAATCGGGAACTTACTGGTGCACTACAGGGAACCGACCATTTTCCCTGCATTTTTAGTGATGGATTTGCAAGGTGCACCCATATATGTAGTATTTGAGAATTTTGGAGATGTACCCTTATACCGTAATATCCTTAGTATAGATATTCACAAATGATCAGAATATACTCTTAGGCAGATAAGGATTGAAAAATTAATTTAGCAGATCATTACTACTGTGTTTGCTACTTATTTATGGCCTTGTACCAGACAAAGATAAGATTTGTAGTAAGATACCTCATTATGAAGCAATGATTAGAGCACTGGTCTAGCAGATCATTACAGCTGGATAGTTTGCTCTTTTTTATGGCCTTGTGCCAAACAAAGATAAACTTCATAAAAAGATACCTCAGTAATGATTTGAGAGCTGCTCTAGCAGATCATTAAAACCGGGTAGTGTTTGCTCCTTATTTATGGCCTTGTGCCAGATAAAGATAAGATTAGTAGAAAGCACTAATAATAAATGTGTGTGCATATGTATATATGTGTGTGTGTTTGCATATACAGATCCATATCAATATACTTTTATATATAAGTATACGAGTGCATATGTATATTTTCAAAAATCATATTCCCAATGAGGATGAAACTCACAATGACCTGCAAGACTAATTTGCTAATCGTCTCTCTAGAGGATAAATAATAATCGACAAGAAGAGAAAGTTGAAATGGTATGGCCATGTGACAAGAGCCAACAATCTTTCCACTGCCTTCCCATGAGAGTCCACCTTATGCAAAAGAAGAGGATGCGGACAAGAGAAAATGGGCTGACAAATGAACTGGAAGATCCCTTCACAGAGATTCAGACATTGGCACACAACAGAAACATATGAAGAGAACTGGTCAGGCACTTAGATGTGTAGCGATTCTATGAGCACATCTAGTCATGCCTCAAATATGCTCTTCATCTGTGTGGAGATTGTCCAATATCCACTGCCATATAGGAGTATCAATATTATCACTTTTAATTACTCATTCACAGTACTCTTAAAGATACAGTTGCAATTGTTAGTCTTATTAGTATTGTGACTTGTTTCTCTCCACTTTGTTCATGGATTTTAGAAGCTTTCCTCTTATAATAAAATATTTATAATTTATGTAATATTATATATATATATATATATATATATATATATATTCCATTATTATATTATTTATTAGATTTAAGCTTGTTTTTTTTTGGTTTTTTTAAGCGTATCACCCCAAGCAAGGCTGGAGGCCACTATCACGCAAGGGGTTAAAGAAGGGTTGGAGGAAGAGCAGATAGGAGTGGTAAAGGCGAGGATGTGGAGAAAGAGAAAAACAGTGGGTCGATCAAGGCAAGGGGGTTACAGAAGATTTGGAGCGAGAGCAGATAGGAATGAAAGATGAAAGGATATGGAGAAGGGAAGTGGATAGATCAAGGCAACTGGAGATGTCGATTGACGCTACACTTAAACTGTTGGAGATTGTATTTGTCAGGGAAACAGTAATAGGGAAGGGAGTTCCATAGGCGAGATGTGCGAGACATGAAGCTATTGGGGTAGAAGAGACGTCTACATCTAACAGTTTCAATGGTGTAGGGGGTTCTTAGATCTTTAATCTTTGGAGTCTTGATGTGGTTGTAGATAATGTAGTAGGAGTTTATTTTTGTGCTATTTATTTATTTTATTTTCTGTATACTTTTTTCAGTCCTAACATGTGGTAATTGAAAGATTTAGGCCTGAAGTTTTTAGTTCTTTAGTGTTTAGTGTCATGATGTGGTTGTAGATAGTGCATCAGGTCTCTGTATTCAGCCCTTCAAAAAGTGTGGTTGGTTCTGCACAAAGCCTTCACCACTATAATCAAATCATATGCACTGGTGTCTGGGCTGTCAGTTCCTAGGAACTGAGCTGCTTGACCCTCATACGTCAAATATGACGGGAGAGTCTACCATATATATAATAGACTCTCCTATCATTTTCAACCTGTGAGGGTCAAGCAGCTCAGTTCTTCAAACCAACAACTAGACTAACCACACATATCATTTGATTATAGGGGTGAAGGCTTGTGCAGAACCAACCACACTTTTTGGAAGAGCTGAATACAGAGAACTGGTGCACAGTGTGGCACAAGGTCCCCAAATGAGCACTCTGCAGGTTTTGAATGCAGAGTTGTCCTTCTCCTAGACTGTTCACCACCCAAAGGTTTATAATCCAGCTGGGGGGAGAAGAAATGGATTTATACCTTTTCCAAGGGTATTAGCATGTAAGTGAATATAATGAACTTGGTCCTCTGATTCCTCAATCAGAGCCACTATCCACTGTGCCTCCAGTGACTGATGTAACCCTCATCTGCTTGATAGGATGCAGGAAGGCTTCCTCCTTTGGGAGTGAGGAAAAGGGCTTGTTGCTTATGTGTGTGTGGGTGTATATATATATATATATATATATATATATATATATATATATATATATATATATATATATATATATCATAGGATCTATTGTACTTTTCTCCAGGTTCCATCTCCCCATCCACATTCTCCTGAACACTGTAGAAGATAAGTGAAAAGATGCCGCTGATCAATATTGACTAATTAGATGATCGGCCTCTATGGGATCATACAAAGTGTGTAAAACATTACCTTTCCTTTCTCTCACTTCATTATTCAGCCACAGAAAAGCAAGGACAAAACTGCAGCATGAATGTTAATGATATTGAAACAGATACTTGTTAATTTATTCAGAACAACTGAAGTGCAGCGTCAGTGCTAAAAGTTTTGAAGGCTGTTAAAATGAGAAAACTCTTAGAAATAGCACATTCAAGTAACTCCCATTTGGAGCAGTCACAAAGGTCAATTCAACCATCGTGCAATGAATAGGCCTCGCTCTGGAAGAATGGTCTAGTTGTTCACTGTTAACTTCTGTGTCGAGTAAGTATAAGTAAGCAAAAACTAGAAAATTCTTGATGAACATTAAAATTTTAAAATGATCACCAGTGCAGATCATTGGTGCAGAATGTTGGTTTTTGCATTCAAAATGAATGAACGTTTAGCAAACATTGTTTTGGAAGGTTTATTTTCTTTTGTATGCAAATACAAATTTGTATCTTTCTTGAGTTCATAAATTGCAGCATGTTCAGATAAGAAGAGAATGAAAACAAGAGAGAGTGAGTAGTTAGTAGTCTTCTTAACTAGTTCTTTGACGCTTAGTGGGGTGAACTGGTCTGTCTCACTTTCTGGCAAAAGATTAGAGTGAACTGACCATAAAGCCATTTTTTCCTATGATTATTCTGAGGTCAGTAAGTGGTTGTGGAGTGCATGTAGGATTGTTCTTTGCTTTGGTACAAGAACATTGATCTTTTGCTTCACTTATCCAAATATCTGGTTTCATAAAATAACTTAGCTGATTGACCTGTCCTTAAGAATGCTGGTGTTAATGTTAATGAGTTGATAAATAGGCAATACTATTCAGGAGATTTAAGAAATATTTTTTATATTTAATTTATTAAACTTTACATCTCCACACTAACTTTCAAAGTTGTATCCCCTGGATCCATCTTAATTTTGAGTGTGATAAGTTTTTGAAGGGTGGGTATATTACTAGCACCATAACTTTTAGTGTTTTAGAGATATTGTTATAAAATTTTCAGGGTATTTGCATGAAAGGATGTTGAAAAGATTTTGAGAAAAAATCATGAAAACTAAAAGAAAATATGATGGAATTGATAAAAATGAAAGCCTTGTATATATAAAAGTGGATCTGTTGTCCAGTAAAACAAATACAGAGGTCACCTGGGCAAACCTATCAACAAAAGCTTTTTTCCAAGCTCTGATTTGTGAGTTGGGCTTTGCTGTGTCACTTAATTTGGTTTTCACATCATTTACATACCAGTTAGTTACCATTACCATTAATTATATTTTAGTATTCTGCTTCCATTTGATTGTATTATATTATTATTTTTAATTCAGTGAATACTATTGGTTGAAAAAGATTTCAATGCATTTTCTATGTAATAGTTTCTTTCGATGGCAAAATGTTGTGCAAAAAGTGGATCACAGAAGTTTCTCTTTAAGTCCGATTTCTGATTGGTTAACAAATATAAAAAAATACATTTCACTTGTTTTCAACTATGTCCGAATTGAATCAACCTAGTTTCTGACCTGAGTTAAAACATAAATTGCACCAAGAAATTTGGAGCCTACCACGTGGTTTACATTAATTATAAATACTTGGACATATCTTGGTCTTTTCTCCTTCTCAGACCCACAGCAATGTAGCACTGTGGAGAGATTGCGTTTGTCCCTTATGAAAAGTCATGACACACCCACATACGCACACACATACATATGAACATCTGCGAACATTCACTCCTTCAATCACAGGGACAGAAATGCTTAACATAACATTGTGAGTAACAAACTGTTTAATTCTCTTACAAGTTACAATACATCTTACTAAAGTTCTCCAAACTCACACACTTTTAATACACATCATAGTTTATCAACAGGAACATTTTCCTCACTCAAAATTCTAAGGAGAAGTAAACTTCAGCATTTCAAACACAACTGAATTACTGTCTGTACAATTGTTGTTATGCATATATAAATTCCATTTACTTATTCAAGCCTTTCTTGTTGAATATTATTCTTCTTGTTTGCTTATTCCTTGTTAGCACATTTGTAAAGTTAAAAATATTACGGATTGAATCGAGGCCGTTCAACCCGTAACAATTTCAATCGTGTTTTCTATCTTTTGCCACATCTCAGCTAAGCTTAGAAAATCACCCTCAGAACAATTGCCATGAAAATATTTGTAGAAAAGACAGAGAGAAGCTACGTCACGTCGGTAAGAAAGTGACTGAATTCGAGATGCCAGGTCAGGATCGATTACATTACAGATCCTTCTTTGAATTTTGTCAAGAATCTCAAGATATAGAGTAGGAGCAATAGACCAGATATGGCAGCAGTATCCAATGCACTGTCGAATGAAAGAAAGATTTAGGACTTTGTTTAATTCTCTTACAAGTAACAATATATCTTACTAAATTTCCCCAAACTCATACACCTTTTAATATACATCACATTTTATCAATAGGAACATTTTCCTCACTCAAAATTCGAAGGACAAGTAAATTTCAGCATTTCAAACACAATTGAATTACTGTCTGTACAATTGTTGTTATGCATATATAAATCCATTTACTTATGCAATTTTTCTTCTTAAATGTTATTCTTCTGGTTTGCTTATTCCTTGTTAGCACATTTGTAAAGTAAAAATAGTATGGGTTGATTTGAGGCCATTCAATCCATTACTGAATAACTACATCAGATAGATAATGACAAAAAACATCTACCTCACTAGCTTCTTGATTAACATTTATAGGTCTGGAAGTATAGGAAAACTCAGGTAATCATGGTTGATTGTATGCTTGTGATGGTTCGAAAATTCCTCCTTCTTGGTCAGGATCACTTTCAGTCTCACTGTCAAGTATATCACCAATATCTGCATGGGTAAATCCGAGAAATTCTTCTTTGTCACTCTCACTGTCCATGAAAAGTTCCTCTATCAACATAACAGATCCCCACATTGCGTCAGGAGTCGCCACTGTGAGTAAAGATTGTGGGGAAGATACTGATTAACTCTGGACATGAACAGATTAACATTAGTGATCAAGGTAGCATCCTCTTAGGAGTTGGTTCCACAAAGCAGCAGTTCAAGTTGCTCAAGAGGAACTTGCATCTCACTGATGGAAGACAAAGAGAATGAGGGTGGTTCACTACTTTTATTGCAATGTGGGATAATTGAAAACAATAGCAATAAAAAGAAAACCAAACATGATGAAAAGCCGACTCAAGTCGGCTCAAAAAAATTTTTTAAATTCAAATTTAATTCTAAGCCTCCCTGGATCTCCCGTGTTTCACTTGATGTTTAATTATAACTGGCATTTGTTGTATTTCTTTCCTAGCTACATGTATAAAACTTCATTGTTAAAACTATTTTTATTTCATTTATGAATGTTGGAATCCAGTGAGCTGAATTCAAATTCAAGTCAAATTTGTTAGATTCCCTTTTAAGCAAATACACTAGTGTCAAAAAAGTAGACACATGTTTGGCTTAAACTAGAGTCAATAAATTAAGTTGTTATAATTATGCATTGTTAATTTTCATGAGGCCCATCTAGGACATGACCATCATTGGACATAACCATACTAAACAAGTGGTGTGTGAAACAAACTTATTAACCGTTACATCAAGAATCTAATATGTTGACTGAGTGAATACATGGCAGAGTGGTTAGAATGTTAGCGTTTTGCCCCTGAGAACCATGTTATTGGTCCTGACCTGGCATCTTGGTTTCAACCATTCCATGACCATCTGAACATAACTTCCTGATGTAATGGAATAACCAGTCACCCCCATGAATGATTACACTATAGGTAGTAAGTACCTATAAAGTCAACTGTCTATGAGAGACTCGGGGAAGAGTGAGAGTGAGAAGACGCAAGCACGTCCGACCTTCCAATTAGGGGCACCCACTACTAGATTGACCTGTGTGTATAACTGTATCGTATTTCATATTGTACTGGTTGTGTACAATAAACCTTTCTTCTATTATCCACCTGGTGTTAAGTATTTATTCCCTTAGTACGGAATATAACACTTCCTTAGCCTTTTCTATAAATATTTTCATGGTAATTGTTCTGATGAAACTCCCCCTTTCTGGTACCTCGACTTTATTAATTTAAGCACAGTACTTGATTGGCAGATAGGTCTTATCAATTAACAGTTGAAATTACTAGATGTAACTGCAAGTTCTATGCTAACAGTTTCTTCTCTCACACTTCTCATATATGGAACTCTCTTTCAGCATCTTGTTTTCCTGTCAATTACAAAAATTCAAATGCACTGTCAACCATCATGTTTTGTATTCTTAATATCATTTTTTTTTATTGTTCTCTTTCCTTAATAATGTCCTAATAAATTCTTCTCATTCTCTTTTGCTTCCAGTAGCTCCTTGCATTTTGGTGGCACTATCATCTTGCTTGAGGTGAAATTATTTAAAAAAAAAAGATATTGAAATAAAGAAAACTGTGGACAGCCATCATTGACTATGTCTTGAACGGACATGGTATTTTAAAAATACAAATATATCAGACAAATTTAAAATGTCTTCTTTATTTTTCTTATTCAGTCATTTTTAAAACAGTATTTATCAAACCTGGGGAAATTACCCACAATTGAGTAAAAGTAAATTTCCATTGGGTAATGACAATATATAATTAAAATTTTCTTGGTAATTCTGTTGAGACACAGAATTGTAGACCTTCATTATACTGTACTTTACACCCTGAACTGAGCTTATAAATACTGATTTGCCAAAATTACCCCTTTCACTGGTGCTAGGTGTAACTGTAAGTTATTTTCTTATAGTTTCTTCTCTTGCAAGTCTTGTCTATGGAAATTTCTCTTGGCTTATTGTTTTTCTGTCAACTATAATCTTCAAAAATTACTTACTCATATATTTTCATATTCTTTCTCACTCAGTAACTCTTAGTAGCTTTATTGCCTTGCTTTAGGTGAAATGATTAAAAAGAAGATAAAAAAATAAGTAATTATGTACATGGTATTCTACTCTCCAAATGTTCTCAGAATATAAATAAATTGAACAATTTCTTCATCTCTCAAATGACTCAATATTAATCCTGACTTTTCACATATCACCTGAAATCCCGATATATACAAGGTTCTACCGAAAAGTTAAATTCTGCAGCATTTCTTGTATCTTTCCAGATTTTTTTGACACATTTCTTGCATTCGTTTCAACAAGAAATAAAGTATATCATTTTCTACAAATTTTTTCTTTCTTTAAGAGAGCCATTTTGTGCCCAAAGTTTCTCTGGTATTTCATAAATAAATATTCCTGTTTCAGTGTTTGGTTATCTGTCAGCTGTATAAATGCTAATCTTTTAATCTTGGCAAACAGAATCCCAAGAATGTTTAGGAAATTATTATTATTTTTTTTTAAGTGAAATCTTTGCAGTAATTTAAACGGCACTTTTTTTTCCCCCCCGACAAGGACAAGCCTCACAAAAATTACTGACAAGATGATTTTCTGACATCTTAAAAAATCCCTGATTTTTACACAAGACATTTTACTACAGAAAAAGAGAAAGTATCTTACTATAGAAAAGAGAAGTTATTTTGCTCTGGAAAAGAGAAGTTATTTTACAACAGAATAGAGTAGGTATTTTAGATGAAGGGCTATCTAAGCATTACTGGGAAAATCTGAATCTAAAAAAAAATTGATGTAGTCATGTTGCTCAAATTTGTTAGCCATTATAAAGACCATAAAAGTGTTCCAACAGACTGGATATCAATAGATATTTTTTGTTTTACAAAAATCTTCGCAATGTACAAGGCCCAAGAGCCACTCAAGGTAGAGGGTTACAGAGAAATAGGTACAATTTATGCAACTATATAGGGAAGATAATAGTTAACCCTAGACTTAAACAGGTTAAGATTGTAGTATTCAGTGAATTGGTTTCATGATACAATTAAATTTACCATGGAGCACTCATACACATCCGTCCCTTTCTTAGACGTTATGATAAAATTGAACAAACATACACTTTCTGCCAGTCTATACAACAAACCCAGAAACCAGCATAAATTCCTACACTTTAACAGCTGTCATCCCCTTAAATTAAAAAAATCTATCGTATGCAGCTCATTTCTAAGAATCAAACGCATATGCTCAGACCATCTAGATTTTCTACACAACATTAATAACTTAACAGAACAATTCCTAAAATGTAAATACCCAATAAATATAATAAAAGAAGCACTATATAAAACTATCTACATAAATCATAACACACTTCTCACATACAAGAAAAGTAAAAACAACAATCGGATTCCCATGGTTTTTAACCATAATCAATATTCCCACACATTTATTCACAATTTAAAAAAGGATTACAAGAACTTCCAGTTAAACAAAAAGATCAAAGACATTTTCGCTAAACCACCCATTAATGCAAAAAAACAATCACCTAACCTATCAGCTATCCTCACCTCTACCAAATATCTAAACAATACAAACAAATCAGGAAATTACAAATGTAACAAACCTCATTGTTTAGTTTGCAAACACTTAACAATCGATAGTGTATTTTCTGTACCCAGCATCAATATCAAGATACACCCACCTCGACTCACCTGTGATAGCCATAACATAATCTACTATTTATTCTGCACAATATGTCCCAATAGTGGATATATTGATGAAACTGGAAATAATTTTAGATTTCGCTTCAACAACCATAAACTAACCATACGTCAAAACAATCCTTATTCCCCCATAGCTGAACATTTTAATCAACCAGGACACTCATTAGAAAACTGTAAATGTGTATTGATAGATTCTGATTTCAGTTCCACATACACACGCAGAAAAAAAGAAAAATACTGGATTTTAAAATTAAATACATATAAACTAGGGTTAAATAAAGACTTGGGTATTTTAAATCTTTACAAATATTTCAATAGTTAAACAAAAAATTTTTGTTAGATATAGTTAAAATTTTTTTTAAACAACATCTAAAATATCACTACAGTTAGATTTACGTTAGAAATATTCAACCACAGTTGCATTCCATATCACGTGACGTCTGCGTCTCGCGACGGACGCTACTTAATGTAAACAAACTTCTGAAAACAGCTATTTCTGATGAAAGATCGGGGCCGATCTAAAATATCAAATATATATATATATATATATAAAAAAATATAAATAAATACTTTCACAAAAAAAACATTAAATTTTTTTAAATTTGCAACTTTTCAGTTGTTTTTTTCTATACTTTATATATATATATATATATAGATATATATATATATATATATATATATATATATATATATATATGTAATAATAATAATAGCTGGCCACTCATATTCGAGGATACCTATCTACTATAGCAGCTAGCCAATCCCTATTGCAGACGCTCGCTCAGGCACATTTGTGCTTATTCAACATCCACAGAGCCCACCTGTGGTTTATACTGCAACTCTGCTGAGCAGACCTTAGTTACAGTTTTTCTGGGAAAGAGCCTGTTATCTAGCATGATCAACAATTTGAACAAAGACAGCCTGTTCAAGCCCTTGCCCACGATGACTTGTGACTTCATGCTAGCACAGCTATCAATGGCCCCAAGTGTTCCATCTACCCAAATTCATTCACAAGGCTTGGGTCAACCCATGGTATGGTTTTCAGGAACTTTCTAGAGCTTCCGCATGCTGGGATCGTCCCTCCTCCAGACTGATAATATCAGTAAGTCTCCTTCCTGAGAAATCGACAATGGTGAGATTGGGTGTGTGGCCGAGTGGTTAGCATGTTTGCTTTTTGAGCATGAGACCCTGGTTTGAATCTCACCATGGTCTATATATATATATATATATATATATATATGTGTGTGTGTGTGTGTATTTAGGCAGCAAATTCTCTTTCAGGAACATATCTGATTGAATAAGTTACAAATGAGTTGTACTTATGTAATAAAAGTGATTCTTACTGTTACAGTGCATTTCTTGCCTCATTTAATTGTAATCTATAGAAAAATATTCATGATTATGAAATGATTATGATAAAATAAGCAGACATAACATTTGTAACTTATTCAGTCAGACATATATATATATATATATATATATATAAACAGATATTTCAAATAATCTTATTTCTCCCTTTCAAGATATGTGTGTGTGTGTGTCTGTCTGTGAATTATTTCTCCAGATGTCTGCTGTTTTGGCTACAAGTTTTTATTAAAAGACAACTTGTTTTGTTTATGATTGCTACGATTGCTCACCTCCTGAAGGGACACAGCACAGAGAAACAAGATGATGTAGTAGTAGTAGTAGTTGTTCAACTGGACATATGTACTGATAATTATTAATTCAGGCCATGATGTCCAGTTGAACAAGTACTAATATTACTACTACTACTATTACTGCTACTACTACTACATCATCTTCTGTTTCTTTGTGTTGTGTCCCTTCAGGAGGTGAGCAATCATGGCCCTCCAAGATTTTAATGTATTTTGTAGTTCTTAGTAATATTTGATTTTTTTTCTCTTGTACTCCCTGATCGACAAACCATTTAAACAAGCTGCCAGGGGAGATGATGTGCTGTTTTCCTCTACCTCTCTTACCATTAATATGTCCTGTGTGTGTCAAATTTTTCAAGCCCTCTTTCCTCATTATGTGTCCTGGAAATTTCAATTGTCTCTTTCTGATCCTAGTATAAGCATCCATTTCATTTCCATTTTCTCTAAAATCTTCCCACATATTATGCAGAGAATACTACTATTACTACTACTACTATGAATAATAGTAGTAGTAGTAGTAGTAGTAGTAATAATAATAATAATAATAATAATGATGATGATGATGATGATGAGGAGGAGAAGAAGAAGGAGGAGAAGCTTACTGTTAAAATGTGCTTTCTCAATAATGGAATAAATGCCAGTACCAGTGGGATTACCCTTTTTGCTAAGTAAACTATCTCATGACAAACCATGTCTCACCTCTGGTCTCTTGTTTGATCCAGAGGTGGTGGATGAATGTGTATGTACAGATACCAAAAGGAATAATACTAATACTAATACTACTAATAATAATAATAATAATATCTTTTTCTTACAATACATTTTTTTAAAATTAACATCTTATAATTTTTTAAATCTATACATTAATAATTTTCAACTTGAAAGAAATGAACTAGGTTTTTGATATCTCCGTGGAAGTTCTACCTTTGAGTAAACCTCCCGTGGAAGCATGTCTATTCCATGTCTGACAAGGTTAGGTATAACTGAAAAAAAATGGAGTGTCTGCTATTATACCAATCCATGGATCAGTTATAACAAATTTAGAATAAGAGGTAAGAATAGGAGAACATAGAATGGGTTGCATGAGGGATAGTTTCAAACAACACTTCAAGTTGATACAAAACCAAAACATTAACCTAAAAACTTAACTCATTTTCTTAACCAGTTTTGGCATATTGAGACGTTTATACAGATGTTATGCATGATGACAAATCCATTCAGAAATATCCAAAATGTTAGCTGTATACAGTCGCTTACTCAGATCAATGGTTTAAAATGGCTTTGAGCAAATGAAGACTTTGAATCTTGTGAACTGGTATTACAGAATCACAAAGAACTCTACCAAATGACAAAAACTACATCACTTGAGGACTTTCAACAGCAGCAACAACTAAAATGGATAGTACATGTAACTTGAAGAAAAAATAATGACAATCAAGATGTCATTCCACACTACTTCAAACAAAGGGTTAGGAAGGAAACCTAGATCAATACAGGAACGAGCAAAAACAGTTACTGGACTTGAGAAACCTACTTTCCTAAAAAATTATTTTAAGAGAATGATTTTATAAATTTCAGCCAATAGTAATACTGGTTGCTTTATCAATGAATGATGAATGTTTCCTTATAAGGAAATGTCAAATATTACCATTACCAAATGGTTAATATTACAGTGATATGTAAATGACTGCCTAATTAGCAGAGATAAGGCATAGACACTATTTAAGTGCCCAAGTAGGAAGGAGAAGGGCAGAATATGATATGCAAATATTAATGACTACCACTGGACTTAGAAAATAGGAAGGAAATAAAACTTCATAACAGTTACCATTACCAAGAAATGCAGAAGGATTATATAAAGATTATTATAATGGAACGTCTAATATTACCATTACCATTGCTAAGAAATGTGAAAGGATTATATAAAGATTATTATAAGGGAATATCTAATATTACCATTACCAAATGGTTAATATTACCATTACCATTGCCAAGAAATGCGAAAGGATTATATAAAAATTATTATAAGGAAATGTTTAATATTACCATTACCAAATGGTTAATATTACCATTATCATTACTAAGGAATGCAGAAGGTTTATATAAAGATTATTATAAGGGAATGTTTAATATTACCATTACCTAATGGTTAATATTACCTTTACCATTGCCAAGAAATGCAAAAGGATTATATAAAGATAATTATAAGGAAATGTTTAATATTACCATTGCCATGTGTATCAATATCCTTCTGTTTTTATCACAAGACTTTGAATTACATATTTTTTATGGAAATCACAACAAAAAGAAATAAAACTAAACCAGCTAACAAAAAAAACCCCACCACACCACCATTCAATCTTTCATTCTCTCATATTTGCGGTATCTATCCTAACTTCTGCAACATAAAATCCTTCACCTGGAATGGTCACCAGATATCTTTTCTTTTTGAATTCTTCCATTGTGACCAATGAATTCTTGGTTCCTGTGTATCTTCCCCTCTGCGAAAAAGATTACAGAATTTACATGCATGGCATTGGTGTTTACATCTGGGATAATCTGCCAATGGCCAGATAATTGTCTCTCAAGGTCACTGACTACTCTCTCATGTGCTTCTGTCTTTCGTGACTAAACTCTATCAACTACTTCTTTTTCCTTTATCGCTGCCCCTCTTTCCGATTACTGACAGTATAGAAAAGGCACTTTCCCTCCATCTATCTTCAAAGGTCTTTGTCTTTGATGACTTTAATGCTCACTACGACATGTGGCTGAAACATTCTAAAGGTACTAATGTTGCTTTGCTGGTATACAGACATTAAATTTTTCCATTGCCCAATCCCTCACCCAAATTGTGGACTACTTCACTTGTTTCCCTAGCCAAACCGAGAAACATGTTTCTCTATCGGATCTATTTCTTGCCTCCTCTCCCTGCTCTTGCCAACTTTCACAACACTGCCCTCTTGGTAATTCGGACCACTCTGTGGTAACTATTGATATCTCCTTCCAAGGATCCACTAAACAGAAACCGCCCACCATCCATAAGACCTCTTTCTGGTACCAGCATGCTGACTGGGACTCATTCCAGGATTTTCTTTGTGATGCCCCTCAGACTGACATCTTCAACCTCACAATTGAAAAATGCACCATTGAGGTTTCTTCTTGGGTCAAGCTGATATGGATGCTTTCATCCCTCCTTGGAAATACCAAGTAAAACCAGTATCCTCTCCGTGGTTCACACCAGTATGTTCAATCACAATAGCATACAGGAACTACTATTTCCAGCTATACCAGCAGGACAGCTCTTATCATAATAGATGTCTATTTGCTATTGCTCGTAACAAATGTAAGCATGTTGCCAAAGAAGGTAAATCTCAGCAATATTATTAGTCCTGATCTGGCAGCTCAGCTTCAGTCACTTGCCCACCACCATAAGGTTGACTCTCTGTACCTTTTTTTATAAATATTTTCATGGTAATTGTTTAGATGCTCTCTACACTATGGTACCTAGACTGTATGAATATAAGTGCAATACCAGACTGGTAGCAAGATCTCATCAATTTACAGTTGAGCTATTGAGATGTACCAGTAACTTCTATGTTAACAGTTTCTTATCCCACACTCCTCACTTGGGGAACTCCCTCCTAGCTTCATGCTTTCCAAACAACTTTTATCTGCAAAAATTTAAATGCAATGTTAATCGCTATCTATTGTCGTCCTGATTGTTCTTTTCTCTTTCTACTCATCAGTAATGTTTCTGTTCCTAATTCCTCCACACCCTGTAACCCTTTGCATGCTAGTGGCCGTACTGCCTTGCTTGGGGGTGATATTGATTAAAAAAAAAAAAATACAGTTTTAAAACACCAGAGATATATATATAAAAAAAAAAAAAGAAAATGACAACTGTAAGTGTTGTCACAGAATAGGCATTAATTTTTGTTTTGTTTGCTGAGATATCATTTTCAGGAAAACATCGATGAAAAGATTACTCTTTCCACTATGACACTCTGCAATTAGTTCTGGCTTATGAAAAAGAGAATGTGGAACCAAGTAAGCTGTAACATATTCATTACTTTCATTTCTTCATAAAGACACTGAAAAGACACAGCACATAAAAGAAGAAATTTTAATTTTTTGTTATCTCTCCTATGCCTCTTGCCAAATTTTCCAAACCTTCTTTCCTCATTATGTGCTCTAGAAATTTCACCTATCTCTTCCTGATGTTAAATACGAGGGTCATTCAATAAATAAGTTGAATTTTTCGGTATAAGGACTTCTAATACAGATAGAAGCTTACTCTTTTTTATTTTTTATTTGTTTTACTTCTTTTTCACATGGATTTAATTTCTTTTGCAGATTTAAAAAAAACTTTGAGAGTTTTGGCGATTAACAAAGATGGCCGACCAAGAAGCATGCTCCAGGATTGAACAGCAGTCAGTTATCAAGTTTTTGGTTGCTGAAGGGTGAAAACCAGTTGAAATTCATAGGAGAATGTCAACTGTGTATGGTGCCACATGTTTCAGCCAAAAAAATGTCTACAAGTGGGCTAAATTGTTTAAAGAAGGATGGAGCAGTGTTGAGGATGAAGACAGGCCTGGGTGGCCTACAGAAGTGAGGTCTCCTGAGGTGATCGAATCAGTCAATGACCTCATTCAGTCTGACAGAAGGGTGACAGTGGATGACATTGCAAGGACTTTGAGCTTATCTGTTGGGACAAACGCAGGGGTCATCAGTCAGAAGGAGTCATCTTGCATCATGACAACGCAAGGCCTCACACAGCAGCCCAAACGGTGCAGACCATCAATGAGCTGGGCTGGGAACTGCTCCCTCATCCCCCTTATAGCCCAGACCTTGCCCCTTCAGACTTTCACCTGTTTGGTCCCTTGAAAGCGTTCATGAGAGGCACGAAGTTTAAAAGTGACGATGAAGTCAAAAGTGTTGTGAGCGACTGGCTGAGACATCAGTCTAAAGATTTTTACGCTGAGGGAATACGGAAGCTTGTGCACAGATGGGAAAAGTGTGTGACAGTGCAGGGAGACTACACTGAAAAATAAAAAAAAGTAAGCTTCTATCTGTATTAGAAGTCCTTATACCGAAAAATTCACCTTATTTATTGAATGACCCTCGTATAAGTGTCCTTTTTGTTTCTATTTTCTCTAAAACTGTCATTTCTCATATGTTCAGTCTAGCATCCTTCTCAAGAACGACATTTCTCTTGCTTCAAGTCTCTTCTTCAGCTGTCAGGAGGTCATCCAGCATTTCCTGTCTGATGACTGATAATATGTAACAGTTTAGTACTTTTTCTCTTTGTTTCTAATTAATTTTTTTCTGTTTCTTAATTCTCTGCTTAGCTTTTGGAAGGCATCTTTGACTATCCCAAAACACCTTTGGATTTCAGTGTCACACTTTCCATCCTCTGTTACAACAATTCCCAGATATTTAAATTGTACTAATTTGATTTCAGTATCTTCAAATCATAATTTGAATTTTTGTTAGAAACAAAGACAAGAGTGCGTGACTATTATCTAATATCATATCTCCTATGTGGAAGTGAATGCTGGACAACCTCCACACAGTTGAAGAGAAAAGTGGAGACAACTGACCATGGACAGAGTAGGTAAGCAACAAAGAAGTCTTAAGGAAAATTGAAACATAAAGGACACGTATACTCAGAATAAAAAGGACAGTTGAAATTTCTTGGACACATAATGAGGACAGAGGGCTTAAAGAATTTGACACTTCCAGGACATATTGAAAGCAAGATGAACAGAAGATGCTGCAGGGGCAGATCCATCATTTTAAGTTAGATGTGTTCCTCAATAACAATCTCAATTCAAAATTTAAAATTCTGTGGTCATATATATTAGGTTATAGAAATGAGTGGAGAGTGTTCACATATATATATATATATTTAGCGCCGAGTATTAGTTGTCTCGGATACGAAAGGCTGGAGAAGGTATCCTCGATATAACCAAATTCTCTCACAATGATACTAGGACTAAGAGAGGTGTTATTATCGGATTTTACTTGAGAGCTCTGCGAATCTGTTCAGCAAAATATTTAGATGACGAATTTGGTTATATCGAGGATACCTTCTCCATATATATATATATATATATATATATATATATATATATATATATATATATATATATGTTATAATCCATTGGTATATTATAATCCAAGTGAATCCTAGTAATAGAAAATATTAAAGCTGATCCACAAAAAGAGCTCAATATATTTATTATAACAAAGCATAAAAATTACATAGAATAGAACTCTAAATTTACCTCATTCGAATAGCTATTTCAACCAACAAGAAAACCTATATTGGCATTGTCAACTCAGAAGTGACAATGAGTTGACAATGCCAGTATAGGTGTTCTTCTTGTTGGCTGAAATAGCTATTCGACTGAGGTAAATTTGGATTTCTATTCTATGTAATTTATATATATATATATATATATATATATATATATGCAGAAATATAGTCTTAAAGTGTGCTATATTTATGGGGTAAAGTGCTCAATATCAGAGATAGAGCGTGTGTAAATATAAAAGTGGACATGGAAGTCAGCACTTAGAGGCGACAGTCTGTTTCATGCTAGGGCAATCGTCAGGCGACTAGTGCTGTTATTTTTCTCGGCTATTTATATAAGGGTCAGTGGTGCATTATGGGTAGTCTATTTTGGCGGTTACTTTTACCGGAAGTGGCTTATTTGTTTATTTATTTATGTCAAATTGTTTTGCTTGTTTTTTGTTTGTTTGTTTTTTTTATTTTTATTTTTATTTTTTATCTTATATATTTATTTATTTATTCTTTTATTTTGATCGGTGTTTTTGGTTAACGTAGTAAAAATTTGTTTATATAGCTTATTGTTGGTAGTCTATAATGGCCGTCATTACCGGAAATCGCTTGTTCGCTTATTTATTTGGGTCAAATTGTTTTGCTTGTTTTTATTTATTTTCATTTTTATTTTTTATCTTATATATTTGTTTATTTGTCATTGATTAAATCTGTTTGTTGAATTTGTGGTTTTTTCTGACTATTATTTAGGTGGGAACAGTTTTTAATTCATCTATTTAGGTTGGTTATCTTTATTTGTTTTTGTTTTGTTTTGTTTTTTAAACGGCTAGTTTATCGTAATCGGTTGTTAGTTTATTTATATATTTGGATGTGTTTAGATCGATTTATTATACTTGTTGTTATTTATTTGTTACACTATATCTTTTTGGCTTTCGGTTTTTAAGTAACGTAGTATATTATCTTTTATTAATGTTTTTTTTTTTTTTTTTTTTTTTTTTTGTTTTTTTATTATTATTTTTATTTGTATAACAGTTATAACTTTCATCCGTTCTTTTGTTTTGATTTTATTTCGTATATTCTAACAGGTGTGGTTTTATGATTTGTTTGGAGTAATTTATTTTGCTTATTTTATTGTTGTTTGTTTATATATTTATTTATTTTTCTATTTTAAGTTACGTAGTAAAAATTTGTTTTCATGTCTACATTTTGAGATTAGCTCGGATCTTTTATTTAATAATTTATTTTCATCTGGGAAGGTAATGATAGCTATTTTTTCCTCCAAGCAAAGTTTGCAGGTTTTTGATAGGTTGTTGTAGGCTGATGATTTTTTCCTTATTTTCCAAGATATTTTTGGTGTGGTGTGTGTTTTGTTTTTTATTTCCCAGATATACTTAGAAAGCATTGTGCTGTTCGCATATTTACTATTTGTGAAAGACATTTTGTGTACATAATTTCTTTGTTTCCATGGTCCTTCGGTTACTCCTATATATACTTTTTCTTCATTATCTGCTGATTTTGTCGTGGCTTGGTAGATTACGTTGTTTTGTAAGCAATTACCGTTTAAGGGACATTCGTTTTTTATTCTGCAGTTGCACGTGGGTTTAATTTGTTCGTGTGGTTTGTTAATAATTTTTCTGTTGTGCTTTTTTATTATTTGTGCCATGTTCTCGGTGCAACTGTAGCTGATTTTTACTGTGTTTTTGTTGAATATTTTGTGTAGGGTGCTTGATTCCGGGAAGTGTTTGTGTAAAAGCTTGAAGAATATTTTTCCTATGTTTGTTTTTACGTTTTTGCTGTACGGTGGGTTGAACCATATGATATTTCTTTTTCTGTTGGTCTTTTTTGTGTTCTGTGGTGAGTATGTGAGTGTTGCTGGGAATCCGCTATCTTTTAGGGCTGTTTCGTAGTCTTTCTTGGCCTTGTTAAATATAGATTCATCGGAAGAATTGTCGGAAAGCCTGCGGTTAATCGATTTAGGTATCTGTTTGATTATAGAAGGCGGGTGGTTGGAGTATATATGTATGTACTGTGGTTTATCATTCGGTTTTCTGTATGGTTTGTGTGTGCCTTTTCTTAGGTTGAAGGTGACATGTAAAACCATATTTTAAATCTATTAATTTATAATATTAATGCTCTGTAAATTTAAATTTACATAGAGCACTATTGTGTAAAAATAAAAATATCTATAAGAACACCGGATTTTATATCGTACTGTTCTTTCCTTTTTATTTATATATACATATATATATATATATATAAAAGTGGACATGGAAGTCAGCACTTAGAGGCGACAGTCTGTTTCATGCTAGGGCAATCGTCAGGCGACTAGTGCTGTTATTTTTCTCGGCTATTTATATAAGGGTCAGTGGTGCATTATGGGTAGTCTATTTTGGCGGTTACTTTTACCGGAAGTGGCTTATTTGTTTATTTATTTATGTCAAATTGTTTTGCTTGTTTTTTGTTTGTTTGTTTTTTTTATTTTTATTTTTATTTTTTATCTTATATATTTATTTATTTATTCTTTTATTTTGATCGGTGTTTTTGGTTAACGTAGTAAAAATTTGTTTATATAGCTGACTTAAGTGCTGACTTCCATGTCCACTTTTATATATATATATATATATGTATATATAAATAAAAAGGAAAGAACAGTACGATATAAAATCCGGTGTTCTTATAGATATTTTTATTTTTACACAATAGTGCTCTATGTAAATTTAAATTTACAGAGCATTAATATTATAAATTAATAGATTTAAAATATGGTTTTACAGCTACACAGTGATAACCATGTTTCAGAAATGGAAGCTAAGGCCCCTGAATTTAATTTTGTTATTAAACCAAAGACATTAGTTCCATTTCCTCATCAAGCAAATTTTGGAGTAACTTACTTTTTAAAATTTACGGTTGTTAACGGCACAGGAAAGATTCATAGTTTGAGGGTTTCCAAGGTTACCGATAAATCCATTCATCTAGACAAGGGGTGATAGAGGGTTCAATTTTTAAATTAAAAATTGAACCCTCTACCACCCCTTGTCTAGATGAATGGATTTATCCATGTGATAGAGGGTTCAATTTTTAAATTTTATCCATGTGATAGAGGGTTCAATTTTTAAATTAAAAATTGAACCCTCTACCACCCCTTGTCTAGATGAATGGATTTATCGGTAACCTTGGAAACCCTCAAACTATGAATCTTTCCTGTGCCGTTAACAACCGTAAATTTTAAAAAGTAAGTTACTCCAAAATTCGCTTGATGAGGAAATGGAACTAATGTCTTTGGTTTAATAACAAAATTAAATTCAGGGGCCTTAGCTTCCATTTCTGAAACATGGTTATCACTGTGTAGCGGTAAAACCATATTTTAAATCTATTTATTTATAATATATATATATATATATATATATATTATACATAAATTTAAATTTGAGTTTTCTTTTATCTATTTATGCAAAATTGTAAATTCAAACTTTTAGATTCAAAGTGTGATTATAATATATTACGATAAAAAGCTTTATTTCATTATAGCTGATCATTTCCAAATTTCTGTTTATTTTATCTTGATTATCATTTTTAATTATTGATATCAGTAAGACTGAAATCATTGCATAAGATTAGATTCACATCTATGGCGATGGTTTTAATGTTGATTTAAGTTCATTTACTTTGATGCCACCCTATATTAGCTTACCTTATCTACTTTGCAACAAAAAATATTTTCTCAGAAATTTTAAGTGGAGGGTGCATCCTTTACCCCAGTCCGGATCTGCCCCTGGATGGTAGCAGGCCATTTACATGATGAGCTTGTGTGAATGGTTTGCAGAGTGGAGTGTGGATAGTAAAAAGACAAATGTTGCTCAGAGCTAAAGAATAAGAAGTTGTGGAGAGTCTTGAAGTGACACAACACGAAAAAGAAAAAAAATTTAAACTTTTAAAAAAAATTTAAACTAGTGGATGGCATGAAATAGGTCACAAAAATTCTCTCTCATAAAATTGCCTCCTTCTATCGTGCTTGAGGTCTAATGAAATAAATAAAGGTCTAGGATTTTTCATTTGTTTTGTCCATGATTTTCACAAAGAGTGTCACTTTTTTGGGAGTTCATGTTTTTAACCCCCCACCTCAATAAACTGGCACAAAGAAAATGCTATTGTTGGGTCATGACCTGAAATCTTACTTTGCTTGGCATGATCTGACCTTTGACAAATCCTAGGCCTTTATTTAATTCGTTACACTTCAAGCAAGATACAAGGAGACAAAAGTGCAATTTTATGAGAGAGAATTTTTGTGACCTATTTCATGCCATCCAATAGTTTATACTTCCTGCTCTCACAAGAGAATTCCTAACCCCAGAGAAGAAAGTGGTACTGACTACCTAATCATAGTTGGAACAACATACATTAATACATTAACCATTCTATAAAATAAAATATGCTGTTCCAAAGTAACAATTCTTCATTGGTTGGGTTTAAAGACAAGCATATATACATACATATATATATATATATATATATATATATCAATTATGTAGTGCGTGTTCAATTTATATAACGTAAATCATTCATACGAAAAACAAATAATGATATATAATTAGCTTCATTATTTGTTTTTCGTATGAATGATTTACGTTATATATATTGTATTAAATTTTTATTATAAGAGGTTATAATAAAAACATTTTTAAATCGTTACACAAAATCTTTCATGTTTCAATACTGTGATTGTACTTCTTCAGGCAATAGTAGGTAACTGGTTATAAAATGATTTCTTAGGAAAATTTAAAAACAAATCGTTACCACTTATCTTAAAGTGGTGGTAATTAATGTCCTTAACCTCACCTTCAACTTTAGGAAATAGGTAATGATTTGTTTTTAAATTTCCCTAAGAAATTATTTTATATCCAGTTACCTACTATCACCTGAGGAAGTACAAAAACAAATGTTTTTATTATAACCTCTTATAATAAAAATATAATAATAATATTTTGCTCTACTTTGTATTGAGCACTTTTTAAAAAGTAAATGTTTCAAACTGTGTATTTTAAATCCATTTGTTCTATCTCACATTTGTGTATATATATATATATATATATATATATATATATATATATATATATATATATATATATACACATACATATATAAAGTTTGAATTTCAGTCAGATCCATTACATTCACTTAATACCCTTGGGAAAGGTATGATTCCTCTTCTTCTCCCCTAGCTATGGGTAAATAGCAGGACAGTCTGGGTTCTATAACTTTGAGTGGCAACTGCTGGTCTAGGAGAAGGAAAAACTCTGAATTCAAAACTGGCCTGGAGAGGGTTGGACTCCATTAGGCTACCTTGCTCAAGAAACACCCCTTCTACTGTGGCTGCAATACACATGGCGCTCCTACGACCCTACAGGTCACAGGATAATATATATATGTGTGTGTGTGTGTGTGTGTGGTGCACAAGTTTTATTAAAGATGACTGACGAAGTACTGTAATTTGGATTTTTATTCAATTTGTCTCATATTTCTACAAGTGTTTTCTTTTCAGGTCATAAAGTTTGTAAAAACTGTCCCAAATTGTCCAACATACTTTCTTTTTTCTTTTCTTTTAGTAAATTCATCCCAAGCAAGGTGATAATGCTACTAAGACACAACGGGTTACTGGAAGTGAAAGTGAAGGAAAAGTCTTTAGGAGAGACTCAATAATAGTATAACTTTCAGGCATCAGGCAGCGACATTAAAAGTATAGAGTGGAAGTAGAATTTCCTAAATTGGAAACAGGGGATAAACCTCTACTCCTGTTCAAAAGATTGAGGCAGCATGTGAACTGGACAATAGGTGAACTTGTGGAAAAATACAACCATAATATCTTCATCCACCTGTAAAAAACTGCAAAAACTTATGGAAGCATTAATATTTAAAAAAAAAGAAAAAGTGAATACTCAATAATATCAACTATAAACATGGCCACATCAGGCTGACTGAGTTTGGAAAATAAAACATTCCCATCACTACAGATACATATATATAAAAATCTATAGATTCTGTTAAAAGAATTCTTAATAATGACTAACAGGATAGCTGAAAGTGCTTAAATATATAAAATATTTAGACAGCTTTTACACACTATATGCCCAGAAAAGAATAAAAAGTTTAATCACAGTACCTAGTCAATCATCTTTAAATAAAAATTGTATAAAAGTGTGATTGCTACCCAAATACACAATTATATATATATATACATATTACAGTAATGGATAACGACGCACAGCTTTGTATAAATACTTGTACTAATAAACAGCATATTGTTTTGTATTTCTTGCACCCCTGACGATGATCTTGGAAGAAGATCAAAAGTACTTGGGAAATGAAAATAAAAGAAATTTAAACAGCCATAGCACATTTCTCTCATCCTTTAACATCAATACATGGAAGGTTATTCATGAGTATAAACGGATTTGTTAAAAATTAGCAGACATAATGTCTGTAATTTATTTAATTAGACATGTCTATAAGGGAATTTGCTGCCTCGATACACAAATTTTAATATATATATATATATATATATATATATATATATATATATATATATATATATATCAAACATCTAACCAGATACGTGTTAATTTTTAATAAACTCTTAATTTTTTAAACTCTGAAAAACTAATGACCTGTTTTACTTCTGTTTATAAAAATACTTGTTGCAAAATAAAATCTTTACATTTACCTAGATAAAGTCCATCTGAAGACAAACTACATTGGCTAAGATAAGATTTCCTTTTGTCTTTATATACATATACATATATACATATATATATATATATATATATATATATATATATATATATATATATATATATATGTATATGTGTGTGTATGTATATATATATATATATATATATATATATATATATATGTAATTTGGCAGCAACTTTTCTTTTAAACATGTAGTATTGAATGTTAAAGACAACATAGTCTTGCATATTTTCTTTTGAATTTTCTCATATTCTCTAATAAGACTTTTTATTTGAAAATGATTTCGAAATATGTATTGTCCATAGATGTTCGAAAGCGCTAGGTCATCATATGGACAATACATATTTCGAAATCATTTTCAAATAAAAAGTCTCATTAGAGAATATGAGAAAATTCAAAAGAAAATATGCAAG
Organism: Acanthosepion esculentum; assembly: GCA_964036315.1. Classification (NCBI taxonomy): domain Eukaryota; kingdom Metazoa; phylum Mollusca; class Cephalopoda; order Sepiida; family Sepiidae; genus Acanthosepion; species Acanthosepion esculentum. The sequence continues at coordinate 40,919,908 of OZ038499.1, read as the reverse complement.
ACTATGTTGTCTTTAACATTCAATACTACATATATATATATATATATATATATATATATATATATATAAATTTTTGAATTCAAAACCTGTGGAGGGTCGTTTGGGGAGCTTGTGGCATGTCATGCACCAGGTCCCTGTATTCGGCTCTTCAAAAGTTTGGTTGGTTCTGCACAAAGCCTTCATCACTATAATCAAATAGTTTGTGCTGGTGTCTGGCTGTCGGCTCCTAGGAACTGAGCTGCTTGACCTTCATATATCGTACCACAGGAAAATCCATCACCATATATATACATATATATATATGTGGAGATAGAGAGAGAGGGAGAGAAAGAGAGAGAGGAGGAGGTGGAGGAGGGAGAAGGATACAGGGAGACATGCCTCCAATTTGTTGCCTTGACCATTATTTATGGCTTCTATTAGTATATCACACCATTGTCTTTGAGATATACAGCATTGTTTCTAAACTCGCTTCTTTGTAATAAAAGGTAATTTTTCTCCGCTTGGCCTTTAAGCAGGTATAAGACTCAGGCTTTCCTCTCAGCATGCATTCTTGAAATGGATTTTTCTTTCATTATAAACTTTATAGAAGAATGTCAAAAAGAAAAGAAAAAAGAAAAGAAAAATGGAAAAATAGAAACTAGATCAAATTCAAAATGACTACAACCTCCATTACTGAGACAGTCTTTCTCTCATAAGTCATTAGCCCTTGGCAAAAAAGAAAAAAGAAAAGGAAAGAATAGAACTTGCTCAGTGATATACTCCATACTCACTTTCACCTCCCCAGCAATTGGCACAACCAAGGAAAATACATAAAAAAGAATAAATCAGTTTCAAATAGCCAGACCAGAAATTTTCTACCTTTACAAGAGCTGTATTTGGGCTGCAGCTGCCCCGATCTCACTCTCCAAGGTTTGATAGATCCCAAAAGAATCTCTGATCCCATGTGGATGATGAATTATTCACCACCTTCTAATCTCTCCCCGATAGGTTGGATGTGGCAAGCCTCTTGCTGCTCTATCACTAATTCAATAGAAAGTGCTCAGATGAACTACATTCCCTGGTCCCGCCAATTCAAACCTTCACAGCAAGGACACACCATGTCACTTACATAGTAGCAAACCACCCACATTCCCCCCATATCCCATCGGTGAGAACTAAGTTTCACATGAAAAGCTTCTTCCCACAAACCACTATTCTGAGAAACAGACGCCCCAGAGGATGTTTCACCGATCACTACAATCTTAACCTGTTCAAGGCTAAGGTTAAGAGTTATCTTCCACTCCTATCCACATAAAATTGCCTCCTAACATAACCCTATACCTCAAGTAGCCTTGTAAAGGATGAACCTTATTGTAAAAAAAAAATGTCTACTTTATTTTTCTCCTTTCAGTAAGACTTTATTTGCTTCATTGTCATCATCATCATAGCCATGTTTTTTTTTTTTTTGTTGAGGCAGGACATAGATTAATTTCACAGATAGCAAGGTGGGTCATGCCTAACAGAGAATCTCTATCATAATGATTTGAAGCAACATTTTACAAGGTTGGATACTCTTTCTGATGCCCAACTTAGTTACAGTAGTTCAAGTACACCACATGTTTTTATCAAGACACCATCTCTAGAATGGTTACCATTTAAAGCTTAAGAACCCAACCTAGTTATAGTTATATATATATATATATATATATATATATATATATATATATATATATATATATATATATATATTAACATATGAAAAATTTCTCAGAAAAAGTCCAGATTGGATGAAACGTGTCGGCTAATATTACAGTTTTCCTACTGTCTTTTACATTTATAAATATATATATATATATATATATATATATGCAAATATATTGAAAAATAGAAAAGAACTGTTAGGTTAATAATCCAAAGTGCTTTAGTATTTTTGTTTTTAAAAAACAGTGCTTGATACACAAGTAGAGCCTATATTATAATTATTTTTTTATTAAAAATATGATTCCATCAGTACATAGGAATTACCATGTTTCAAAAACAGAAGTTAAAAACTTCCAATTCAATTATAGAAATTAAATTAAAGTACCTAGTTCTGTTTCATCCTTACTGTTTTTGAAACATGGTAATTCCTATGTAGTGATGGAATCATTTTTTTAAAAAATAATTATAATATATATATGTATATATTTCTGAGATCAGGTATTGTAACTAATTACACTATTTACATCATTTGGACTGTTGTCCTCATCTTTATTGTCATATTCATAATGTTTCGACCATTGTATGTTTTGACTTCTTTTGAACCAAACCCTTTATCTAGTCCATGGGGATAAATTGTTCTATATATATGATGTGTGGGCCATTGCTTTCTAGAAGATGCTCATCCACATTTTGACAGGTCTTGTTCTTCCTCCTGCAGAGTAACATGCTACCTCTTCACCAGTAGAAAATCTTGTGGAGGAGCTGGTTTAGATGCCAACTACTCATCCATGTGCCAGGTCATAGTGAGTTACATGTCACCAGTAGCAAACTAAGCCTGACCTAAACACTATACAAATTTATATGACTGATTTTATATTTACATAATAAATATATTAATCATATATATATATATATATATATATATATATATTTCTCAAGAGTACAGGCCAATAGATAAAATAGGCACTGTATAAAAAAAAATGAAGCATCTATTCAAATATGGGTGTCCACTAAAAATAAGAGTTGAAGTAAGAAAAATATGTCACATTAACAAAATAAAATCCATTAATTATTTAGAAATTGTTTTAGATACAAAATTAAGTAGATATGGCTTTCAAGAAAATGTGAATATCTTTTAAGGCAAATAGATCGATTGTGACGCTCTATTAACTGAATGGTCAAAGCATGCTGGTTCAGATGGGTGGGGGAGGTTCCTGCAAAGAGGATATTGGTTTGAATCCTGTTAGATGGCACATTTTCTTTAAGTATAGAAAATAGATTTCCTATATTGAATTAAAAAATATTAAACAAACCCTCATTAATAATGACATTCCTAATTACATCTTTGATGAACAAAATAGACGAGCTATTGAGAATATTAACATAAATAAAAATGAACATAATACGTCCTCAAATAACTATAATCAAACTCAATATATACATATACATACATGCATACATACATACATACATACATACATACATATATATATATATATATATATATATATATACAGTACAATGAATCATTCATACAAAATGTAAATTAGTAAAGTTAATGATATAAAATAGTGAAATCACTTCACTAACTAAATTTTTAAAGTTATATTAACCCACTAATCACTTGAATGTTATGATCCCTATTTTTTTAAATCATAAACTGTATTAGGTCTTCCTTAAATACACAAGTACTTTCGCCGGTTCATTCAGTCATCCTCAGACATGAAAACTATATTGTTTTTAGTAAAACACAATTATATATATATATATATATAAAGTACAATTTATGTGTGTGTGTTTGTGCGTGTGTGTGTCCAAGGAACTCCTCCACTCCCACTAGTCTGATTTCAATGATTCACAGCTCATTCAAAAGCCCTAGAAAAGTTAGGTGCAGGGAATGATTTTTGTTAAGCTCAGTTTCAGGGTTGCAGATTATGCAATATTAAAAATATATATTAATATATTATACTAGCCATTATCGTTACTTTCATGGTTCAAGAAGAGTAACTCTTATTTTCCTTTTGTATCCAAAATTGCAGCTAGCTTAAAATTTTAAATCCAATTAAATCTGACATATTGTTATTTTTAATTCGTTTGCAGTTATATAAAAAACTGTTTAATTAAAAGACAGAACTTCTACTCGAATATGAGTATCCATCCAAAATAATGTTTAAACAAAAAAATTATAACATGTTGGATTTAATCCATTTCCTAAACACACACACACACACACACACACACACACACACACACACACTTTTGTATAATTTTATATATCAATAAACAGTATTTAGAAAAATATGACAAACAGAAAATCTTAACGGATAAAATGTTTCACAAAAAAACCTTTCCAATTTGTCATATTTTTCTAAATATATATATATATATATATATATATATATATATATATATATATACACACAGGTTGAGGCAAAAGTCACAAACCATAGCAATAATTTATAAAAAGTATAATTACATGAAAAGTTTATCTAATTGTTATTTAATTGTTGTATGTGTTGTCCAAAACACATTTCAAAACATATTACAATTCTGTGCCTGCCTGATTCATTAACACGTCAAAGAATTTCCTCTGTCATTTTACTGCATTCATATTTAATTCCTTGTTTAAGTTCCTTAATATTTCTTGGGTGTGTCAGATAAACAGCTGATTTCTAATGGCCCCCACAAAATATCGAAACGAATTAGACATTTCAAATATGATTAAGTAATTAACCCCTATGGTGCACATCTTTTGCCTCACCCTGTATAGTAAATCGCAGGTTATGACATTCCCAACCTATGATGATTTATTGTTGTGATGCTATCTCCATTAATCTTGTTTTGACTTATGCCGTTTGCCTCGTACATACAATGCAAACAGCACGGCTGAAGAATACATCATCATACAGCATCAGAGTGAGGAAAGTGGTGTGGGTCAGTTCCTGGTTGTACGCCATATTGGACTGTTGATGAGTGAGTGTTTATTCATGGAAAGATGCAGTTATGTTCCGACTTACACACAGAAAATCATATTACAATGAAATATAAGAATGGAACAAGTTGATGAGGACCACCAGTCTCTATATGTATTTTTATATTCTGTGCTAATAGGAATATATTCTTGAAAAACAAGGTGGATAAAATAAGTAAAGGTTTATTGTAAAAAACCAGTACAATAAGAATAAAGGTAACAGTTATGCACAAGGTTGTCCCAAGTCAATCCAGGAGTGACTGCTACTACTGGAAGGTCGGTAGTTCTCGCATAAGTCTGAGTCATACTCAGCAGATCCCAGATAGTCTCCGTAGTCCGTTGACTTACAGATACTTATAGGTGGTTACTACCTATAGTGTAGTCACTCATGGAGGTGACAGGTTATTCCATTACATCATATATCAAACAAATTTCATGTAACAAGGTTATTTTTTTAGTTTTTTATATTTTTTCCCAAGTTTCAAATAACTTATTGCTGATCCAGATCAAATGTCCAGTGTCTATATATTTTTTTCAAGTACAAAAACATGAACTTTGATCTTATTCAAAGATTGGTAAAATATAAAAAAATGAAACAGACAGATCTTGTTACTTAAATTTAATAAAACACATACACGCATAAACATACATTGATCAGCACATCATGAATGACCAAAGTACCACTATCAACATAAGACAAAAACTAGTAGATAACACCAAAATACTCTACAGTACCCAATGCAAGGAAAGAGTCAAAACTCTAGATGCTATTAGCATACAAAATAAATAGTCCACATTAAATAAAATATCATTCACCACAGGTGAAGGTATCTTGAAGTGCATATAATATCATTAATATGCATTCATATTTTATTAGTATTATAATAAAAAATTAAATAAAAATTAAAAATAATCAAAACTTAAATAAATAAAATAAATCGCATTCTTTTTGTGTGGCCTCGTTCCCAGTCGCCATTACATATGACATCACGGTAGACTATTCCAAACATCCAGCTTCTCATATTCACATCTATTTGATTATTATAACTTAATTACCAACAACTCCAGGCTTTATAAATCCCTCTATGTAAAAATAATGCCTGAATTCTCATGCCCTCCTCCCACCTGAAAGATTGCATCTTTAACACTAATAATCAAAAAACAAGATTAAATACTTAAATTGAGCACATATGCAGCACACACTTTCTTGCAGATTGACCTGTCACCTGTCAAAAAATCAGTACAATCCGTGCACTGAACAAACAAAAGTACGACTATTAACATAAGACAAATACTAGTAGATAATACCAAAATACTCTACAGCACTCAATGCAAGGAAAGACTCAAAATACTAGATGCTATTATTATACAAAATAAACAGCCTAGATTAAATAAAATATTCTTCATCACAGGTGAAGGTATCTTGAAATGCATATGATATCATTAATGTGCATCCATATTTTATTAGTATTATAATAAAATAAAAAATAAAAATTAAAAAAAAATAAATCACATAATTTTTGCACAGCCTTATACCTAAAATCCATGACACATGATGTCATGCTTGACCATTTCAAATGTCCAGCCTCACAAAGAATACCAGGATACAGACAAAGGAATTCTAACTACAACACAGGCACCACATTGGTTCTTGATAATGACAGTGAAAGTCGAAAGTACTTGAACAAAAATAACAAAATATGAAATTCGGACAGTTTACCCACAACTTCAAATACAATACTCAACACCTTATCTGAAAATTGGAAAAATATAATAAAAAATTAAACAGACCTTGTCAGTTCTTTTTAATCAAACTTGTTTGGAGATATATATACACTACAGTTCAAAAGTTTGAAGCTACCCCCAGAATTAGAATGGGATAAACTTGATAGGAGAGTGAAAAAAATGTAAAAGAGATCTTAGAGTCATTGAAAAGAAAGAATGTAATCAAAATCTGAATGAAGGGATGTGCATTCCTTAAGAAAGGTTAAATAGAACATTGCTGGGTTGTGACATTCTCTGTGGCCAAGTGGTCTAAAGCACACTGGATTGGTGGTTTCTCCTACAAAGGGGGATGCAAGTTCAAAGCCTGCTGGAAAGTTCATTTTTAATAGATGTAATACATACTCTTTAAAAAACTGATATCTATTCTAAAATTGCTATCAGCCAGAAATAAATTTTGAACAAATAATAATAATAATGACAATGATATATATATATATATATATATATATATATATACACATATGTATAAAAGTCAGGATGTGTGTGTGTGTGTGTGTGTGCGTAACGAATGTGCGGACGCAATTTTCGACGGATTTGCACCAAAATTTACATGCACATGCTCCAAGTAAGTAGAAAGGCCAAGACCAACTTTGCATTTCCCAACTCTCATCGATAGAGGAAATAATCGATTTTTTCAGGCTTCTATGGCAGTTTTCATGTAGTTTGCAGCCATTTTCTACTGGCCAGAGTGAGAGCCTATAGCTGGCTGCCACAAATAGACAGGAAGATTCTATTGGCCAGCATGAGAGCCAACAGGTGACTGACATGAATGTTAACTAGCATGCAAAAAAAAATCTATAGCTGCATTCGTCACAAGTGGGAAAAATTTAAATCTGCATGGCACTTTACTCCAATTGGCTCATTCGCTTGCTTAAACTCAATGTTGATTCTGAATCCATAGAACTGGGTTGGGTGTGAAAAAATATTTGTTGTTAACATTCTTTTTTCATTCGGTTTTTCCAGTTATGAATCCTTTTTTAAAGATGATCGTTTTGTGTTCATTTTGTTTAGTTCTTTTTTCGTAACAGATTTAATGTTTAGTATAGAGCTTAGAAAAAATTTGCAGTGTGAGATAGGCAAGAAGTAAGGCATGTAGCAACATCAGCACGGCAAAGGTCACTCCTTTAAAGGCAAGGAAGGGGAAAAATATTTTAAGTCAAGTGATAGCGATTGCTGTATGAGTCATACGATTTTTGAATCAAGCAAAGGCAACGCCAGGCCATGTTGCTAGTATATATATATATATATATATATATATATATATATATATATATATATATATATATATATATATATACACACACTACAGTTCAAAAGTTTGAAGCCACCCTCAGAATTCACATAGGATGAACTTGACAGAAGAGTAAAAAAAAAATGAAAAAGAGCTCTTAGAGTCATTGAAAAAAGAATGCAATCAATTATCAAACTTATACTTTGAGAAACTTTTGCAATGAATGCCAAAAATTTGTACTGCAGTAATCAAGGATATTTTGACTAGAGCAAAATTTAATCATAAAATGCTTTTTTTCTTTTTGTCATAAAAAAAATTTCTAACAAAAATATCATGTCTCACTTTTTTTTTTAACCAGGTATAATAATTTTCTCTTATTTAAAGTACAAAACAACTATTTCTGGGGCCACTTTAAAAAATTACCTAAATTGTAGTATGTGTATGTATATGTATATATATATATATATATATATATATATATATATATATATATATATATGCATGCATGCACATCAGATTAAAGACATGGAACTTTCATTGTTTTTAACCAAATGTGCATGAATTAAAAATTGCTGCTCAAATACACCTGCAAAAAACGGTGCATCAAATGGATGGGTTTTCTTTTGACACCACTTTTACTGTATACTCCGTTGGCAATTTTTATTGTTTTAAAAAGTTATTTTAGAGTTTTAATAAAATCCATACATATGAAATGGGATTCATATATTCTCTGTTTTCTTGATAATTAACAACAAAAGAATTAAAAACTATTCATTTTATTGGATTTTTTATTTATAAGAACAATTTTATATTTACAAATTTAAAAAAATATGTAAACCATCTACAATGCAGTATTTGTTATTTACTATATTATAAAGAAATAACTAAAGAACAATTTTTTATTCATAAATTTATAAAAAAAAAATGTCAGTGAACAAGAGAATTTCAAAACAAACACATAACCACCAATAGCTGTAATTATAAATTTTGAACAAATGCATTTTCCACGTATTTCTTTCATTTGCTCTTGCCACAAAAATTCACAAAAAGAAGTTGCAAACATATGGATTTATATTTATTATATTCTTAAAAATTACAAGAAAAATTTTAAACATGATTTATTTTTTTATCTGTCTATTTACAATATTAGTGTTTGATTATTTCGTCATCAATTCTGAAGGATAAAAAGAATGCACAAATCCAGTTCCATAAGTTTGAATTTTATCAAAATTCTAAAAATAATTTTAAAGCCATAGCAATTGCCAAAGGGATATACAGTAATAGTGGCGTCAAGGAAAAGCCATCTTTTGGCACACCATTTTGTTGAAGGTATGTTTGTTAAACTTTGTTACAGTGTGTTTATTATATGAATTGTTATGATAGAACAGGTAAAAATAAAAAGAGACATTTGTTAAGCAAGTTAACATTCATTAAAGAAAGTAATGGGCAATTGAGATTACAGACAGAGCCTTTCGAGAGAAGTCATCATTTGCTCAATTTTCAAACAGTGAACCTGTCTTCAGATTGCATAGTCAGGAATTTTGATTGACCTACCTGCAAACTACTTTATAAAGTCAAAAATGGAGAATGTATATTAGAGTTAAATTTGATAATGAAACCATATTCTACTAGCCTAATGCCTCCTTATCTCCAGATATTGTGGCCATTTTACTTTTAACTTTCAAATTTTCTTGATTTCAGATGAAAATTTAGAAATATATGTTAGTGAAATTTTCACTTCTAAAATTATAGTTTATTATTATAGTTTAGAGGATAAGGTTCAAGCAATTTGTAAATTTTCATTTAGTATAAAAACAATCACAAATAATTAAGGAACAGAAATCTTACAGAATTTCTAAATCCCTAGGAGCTTTTAAAATACACTGTGTGTGTGTGTGTGTGTGTGTGTGTGTGTGTGTGTGTGTGTGTGTGTGTGTGTAAAACTATGTTGAAGGCTTGTTGGAGTAATGGATAGTGGCTCAGATTCAGGAATCAAAGAGCCAAGATCCAGTCAGATCCATTACATTCACGTAAGTGCTAATATCCTGGAGAAAGATATGAATCCATCTCTTCTCCACCAGCTATGGGTAAAATGTCAGGAAAGACTGGGTTCTATATCCTTGGGTGACAACTGGTATAGAAGGACAACTCTTAATTCAAAACCGTATTTAGCACATACTATGCAGCTAATGAAAGGATCGTGGACATTACACAATGACTGTGCAGTGTGTATGCATGTGCGTCAGTATAAAACATTGTATAAATAGCAAGATTATGAGAAAATGCACAAGTCATGTACCTATGTCTTAGACAAGTTTATGCAGATATATAACTGCGTGTGTAGGTGTGTGTGTGTGTACTTGCACTTCAAAAGGGCAAGAATCACAAGTCACGGTAGACTCAAGGGCTCTATGAAAACCACACCTTATCCTCAATCATATCACCCACTCATCCCTGTTTCGGTATCACTGCACCCCTCCCAACCACCGCCAAACCGCAATGCTCTTTCTCCTCCTCCCCCTCCCCTCCCCCCTCTATCTTCTCCTCCTCTCTCCAACCCAGTCCTTTTTATTTATTTATAAACAGCCAGAATCTAGAACAGAGCTTCTGATTGAGTTGATTGGTCAGGTTCCATGGCAGTGTAATAGGCTGGGGAGATAAAAAAACGGTTTCTTTCTTGTAGGCAAAGGAATTATGGGAAGGGAAATGTGGGAGCTGGAAGACATGACAGACGACAAAGAATTAAAGAACTGTTACCCTGAAAAAGTATATAAAGGCACACGCACATACACATATGCATACCATATACAAGTACAGCATACTACACATACAAAAAAAATAAAAGCTTAACATACCAAACGTGAAAATATTAAAATTTGGGATTACCTCTCAGGAGACAAGACCTGGGTAGAAGATGGACTAACAAGAACCTGGTTTGAAGATGGAGTAACAAGACACTGGTTGGAAGATGGACTGACATGAAACTGGTTGGAAGATGGACTAACAAGAATCTGGTTGGAAGATGGACTAACAAGAATCTGGTTGGAAGATGGACTAACAAGAAACTGGTTTGAAGATGAACTAACAATACCATGCTTGGAAGATGGTCTGACAAGACACTGGTTTGAAATGGAGTAAAAAGACCCTGCTTAGAAGATGGACTGACAAGACCCTGGTTGGAAGATGGACTAACAAGACCCTGGTTGGAAGATGAACTAACAAGTATCTGGTTGGAAGAGGGACTAGCAAGAAAGTGGTTGGAAGATTGAGCAACAAGAACCTGGTTTGAAGATGGACTAGCAAGAAACTGGTTGTAAAATGGACTGACAAGACCCTGGTTGGAAGATGGACTAAGAGGAACCTGTTTCGGAGATGGACTAACATTAAACTTGTTGAAAGATGGACTAACAAGACTCTGGTTGGAAGATTGAGCAACAAGAGCCTGATTGGAAGATTGACTAACAAGTAGATGGTTGGAAGATGGACTGGCAAGAACCTGGTTGGAACATTGATTAACAAGAACCTGGTTTGAAGATGGACTAACAAGAACCTGGTTAGAAGATGGACTAACAAGAACCTGCTTGGAAGATGGACTGACCAAACACTGGTTGGAAGATGGACTAACAAGAACTTGGTTTGAAGATGGAGTAACAAGACCCTGGTTAGAAGATGAACTTACAAGATCCTGGTTAGAAGATGGACTTACCTGATTAAGAGAATTGGGGAAGGTGGAAAGTATTATTTTTACCCTCTTCACTTCCATCCACTCTATCACTCTGTACATGGAAGGTACTTGGGCCCAAGGCTTATTACTTCATGTAGATAGTGGAAAATCAAAAAGGCAGATATGATAATCAAATTAGTGCATTATCTGAATTTTGAAAGCATCAGCTTTGGATTTTCTGTTTTTATAATTAACAGACAACAAGAAAATTTCGAGAGTCCCCCCCTCCACTCGAAGCACACAAAAATGTATTAGATTGTATTAACTGTATTTTAGTTTTTCTTCTTCTATGTGCTATGCCCTTTCAGAACATTGGCGATCATGGCTCTCCACAATTTCCTGTCCTTTGTATCCATTAATAAAGTTTGTCTTTTTGTTATCTCTCCTAATCCCTGTTCTGCCAACCATTTACACAAATTGGTTAGGTAGGTTGTACACTGCTTTCTTCTGTCTGCTTACCTTCAATATGTCTTGTAAGTGACCCTCCAGGACGTGGTTTTATCATGACTCTCCACAACTTCCCATCCATAGTAGCTTGTAGCAATGTTTATCATTTTGCTATCTCTTCTAAAGCCTGTTCTACTCGCCATTTACACAAACTTATTAAGTAGGTTATGAACTGCTTTTCTTTTTCCCTCTTGTTTTCAATATGCCCTGTAAGTATCAAATTTTCCAAGCCCTCTTTCCTCATTATGTTCCCTGCAAATTTCAACTATCTACCCCGATTTTAAATATGAATGTCCTTTTTGTTTCCATTTTCTCTAAAACCTTGTTGTTGCTCTCATGTTCTATCCATGGTATTCTCAGTATCCTTCTGTAGAACCACATTTATGTTGCTTCATATTTTCTTCATCTGTGATGAGATTGACCAACATAACTATCTGACCACTTGAATTATTGCCTTATTAATATCTTACTTCTTTTTAGAAAAGTATTAAAAGCTCTAATCAACAAATTGGTTAAGCATCTTACTTCACCTGACCTCCTTTCAGATAAGCAATATAGCTTCCGTTTTTCCAGGTCTATCGTCAATGTATTAAAACCATCACTGAATTTGTCTATCATGCTTTAGATAAGAATGGTGACGCTTAAGCTGTGACCCTGGACATCTCAAATGTATTTGACAGGGTTTAGCATAATGGCCATCTCTACAAGCTCAAGGGCTACAGTATCGATGGATGAATATTTGGCCTAATCCAATTGTTCCTAATAAATCTTGTAATGAAGGTCACTTCACACTTCTTGTTCATATATTAATGCAGGGTCCTATCCTCAGACCTACACTCTTTATTATGTTCATCAATGACCTTCCATCATCAACTAGTAATTCATGCAGATGACATAGCCATTTAGTCTTTGTCTTAACTGTAAGTCCAACAGATCTGACAAAGTAGAACTGGCAACTGCTCTCAAAAGGGACTTCCAATCAGTGGTTTAATTGAGGCAAGGAATGGACTTACAAATTTTAATGACTCCAAAACAAAAAAATGCTTTTTTTTAATCACCATAGAGAACTTTTTCTGCCTGCCATCAGCACAGCTGATACTAAGCTTCAGGAGAACAACACTTTGCTCCTTCTCATTTTCCATTGACATGAAGTGGAGTGATTATATTGAATCAGTTGCTACATCTACTGCTAGGAAAGTTGGTCCATTGTTGTTATATAGGAATAAAGTGTTGCTGCCGACACTTGAGTTTGAACATAGATCACCAGTGAGCAAACACAAGTGATCCCATTATTGAATTAAGTATATATACATTTCCTCTATGGTCATGTGATCTGGGAATTAGCTTGGCATCTAATTGATCGCTATTTCTATTCTATCCTCTATTACTATACTGACTGCTACTTCAATTATATCCACTATTACTATACGAATCATATATTCGCTATACTATTCACTATACTATTTGGATCACTATATGGATTACTATTTGAGCGAGTATTATCAAGCAAGTACTATTAGTGCGAGTGATATTTGAAGGAGTCTGACACCAGCATTGGTCAACAGTGTACTGTAGTTGTATCTACAATTACAAAGTCTCTACTACAACAAGCATTTTGAAAGTGACAATGGGTATTCATTGGCGTTACAAAAGTGGCAATGAGTGTTTGTTAACATCACAAAAATTGTATGATAGCAAACAATTCTTCTCATCAAACTCCCTCTTGCACATTTATAAACCTGCCATTTGTCCATGCATTGAATACTGCTGCCATATCTGGTCTGAGGTTCCTACTACTTATCTAAAGATTCTTGACAAAATCCAAAGAAAGATTTGTAATGTAACTGTAGTGAAAATTTTGTAATTTTCTGGCTTGTAAACAATTACTACAATCCGTTTCCTTTAGTCAACTTCTCCACTGAATGCAACACATGTCTCCTATTCAATACAACAGAAACCATTCTGCCTGTCACCTCATTATGTCCTTTTTATATCTCCTCATTGACAGCCAAAATTTACATATGTGTAAAGATAATCTCGCGAGAGAGTATCCAACTCCAGGATCTATTTGTTTCAAATGTGTAACTTGCAAAGCCATCATTTTTCTTTTCAGACAGTATACAAGTGAGACACATTCAATTCTGTTTTCATCCTGGAGGCAAGCCATTTTCTCTAGCGTTAATTTGACTGTTGCAAAAAAATGCATGTAACCCTGGGCCTCGATGCCCTCTATGGTAGTTCCCTACAGCAATCAATCCAGATCTGGCATCTCAACTTCAGTCACTTTCCCACTGATATGACATAGCTTCCCTCTGTCTTTTCTACAAATATTTTCAGGGCAATTGTTTTGATGAGCTGTTCTCTTTAGCGCCTTGTCTGCACGATTGGCAACTGGGTCTCACTGTTTTACTGTTGAATTACCTAGAAACAACCATCAGTTCTATTCTAATAATTTATTTTCTTGCCTGTGAAACTCCCTTCTTGCTTCTCTGCCAACTAAAATTTTTAAAATTTAAATGCAACGTCAACTGCCATCTTCTGTTTTCTAAATCCTGTTCCTTTTTTGCCCTTTCTCCACACTTCTCTTCACTAAAGTCTTCTCATGCTTTTTCACTCCATGTAAACACCTGTGTCTTAGTGACACTGTCACCTTCTCTGGGGTGAAATGTTTAAAAACATTATATATATGTATATATATATATATATATATATATATATATAAAGGGAAGAGGTTATAGTTGTTCCAACGAGAGAAAAGTGTAAATATTAAAAAGAAGAGAGAAACTATAAATGTTTTCGGTTGTAATATGCATTTTAAAAAAAAATATATATATGATGCTTTATTTACCATAATTTTGAAACACACGTTTTGGGTCTCACAACCTTCTTCAGGCAAAGAGTGGATATTTCCACATATTATTAAAATGAATTAATTTTCCTTATGTTTTTCGATGTTAAACATATCCACTCTTTGCATGAAGAAGGTCAAGAGATCTGAAACACGTTGCAAAATTATGGAAAATAAAGCATAATATACATTTTTTTAAAAAGTCCACATTACAATCTAAAACGTTTGTGGTATCTCTCCTCTTTATATATATATATATATATATATATATATATATATATATATATATATATATATGAGAAACACAGTCATATTCTGCTCAAGTAGTCTTAATGAGAAGGAAAAAAAATGGTATGTACAAATTAACTTACACAAGGCCACAGACATATGCATATAAACATGTCTTTATGCAAACAAATAATAACCCCAATTTGTTTTCTATATGCAAATTTCATAAACTTAGATCATCCTTTTTATCAGTGAATATATTAACATATATTTGTCAATTGTTTAAAATTGAAGATTATCAAATATAAACTTTTTGTCAAAACAGGTTTGAAAGTAAATAAGCATTCAAAAGTTTAACTAACAGCTTTAAAGTGAGATAAAGTTGTCAAAAATCAACTTTATTCATAAATCAAATAAAATACCTTGTAATAAATGACATCTTTCATATTCCACCAGTCACAAAGCCATGACTTCTGCAGATTGTGTCCTGGGTTTGGTGTAGGCACTGGCTACTCATTTTGTTATAATCACTGACTTCTTCATTTTATTTTGACATGCAAAACCCATTTTTCACCACCTGTAACAATGTGATGCAAAAATGAGAATGCCATTCCTGGTTAGAAGTCTGCTGCAGTTGTTTCAGACTTTCACCTGATTGGTCCCTTGAAAGCGTTCACGAGAGGCACTAAGTTTAAAAGTGACAATGAAGTCAAAAGTGTTGTGAGTGACTGGCTGAGGACATCAGTCCAAAGATTTTTACACTGAGGGAATACGGAAGCTTGTGAACAGATGGGAAAAGTGTATGACAGTGCTGGGAGACTACATTGAAAAAAAAAAAAGTAAGCTTCTATCTGTATTAGAAGTCCTTATACCGAAAAATTCACCTTATTTATTGAATGACCCTCGTATCTGGGCCACAGCTTATTGAATGGTTTAAAGAGCTTTTTTATTGACTATTATTCCTTAAATTAATGAAATTAAATATATGTAAATGATTTTAATATATTTACATTATGGAAATTTACTAATTACTTAGTGTTTGAATAACACCATTTCAGATTTGTGAAAGTCTTGCTCATTTCAGCTATAACTTTTTTACACTGATTTTGTGAATATACCAGTATATGTTTATAAGTGGATATATTCATAAACTCTTACTATTGGCTTGTAAAAATAAATATTAATAATAAATGGTAATTTCATTGGAGATGTGAAATATTTTAGATGTTTGTGAAATTGTGTGTTGCCCAATAAATAGACATAATTGTATCTTTATTAGATATAGTTTAGTAAAATGGAAGTCATTTTTTACACTATAATGATTTTATAGACCACAGAAAATTATGGCTTCAAAGTGGTACATGAGCTAAAAAAATGTTGGGAACATCTAATCTACAGGGTGGTTCGACTGTATTGTCACCCCTACCAAAAAGTAATGAAAACAATAGAAAAACAAGTAATACAGTAATACAAAGCATATGTACTAGATTCAGTTTATTCACTTTCATTGACCCTGTCTCACATATTAGAATATTATATATATATATATTAGATTTGTAACATGTAGTCGATATTACCTTTGTCAAATTTTCTTGATTACACAGCGGTCCTTTTATAAATGCCCTTCGGTTTTAGTTCCCCCACCCCTTTGTCTTTTCCTCTCCCTCTCTCATCTTTTGAGCTTTAAGATTATATCGTCTAGTCTAGTATATATACTCTTTTCTGGTGTATCTTTAATGTATTAGACATTTGAAAATATTCATATTTCTCTCACTTAAACTGTCTTTGACTCCCCTCTTTAAAACTTCTTTCTGTTAAATTTTAACCGCCCCTTCATCTTTAGACCTTCCTGTCCTTCTCTCATCTGTTACCCCTCCCTATAGCTTTCATTTACTCTAGCATTCGTCCCACACTCTCATACATACACTTTCACTAAATTTTATTTTTTATTCCCGGAGTTGTTTTTTCTGTTTTCTTTTTGAATTTGTAGGTCTGATGAATTGGATCGTATTTACAATTCCAATGGAATAAATTATGACCATGAAATATTAATGTTTAAGCCTTTTTATTATATCCTTACTCTGTCCTGGACATTGAGTTCTACCTGGATTTTATCCTCTTGGAATTATTTTTTATACATATATATATGTATGTGTATGTATGTATATATATTTATATATTTTAGATATATGATTGCATATGTATGTGTATATTTACCACTAATATTCTCTCTCTCTCTCTCTCTCTATATATATATATATATATATATATAAGGGTTATGATGTTTTGACATTTGTAAAATTGATTTAACTTTTGTTTAAATATAATGAAGGAGGGTTTAATTCAGTTTATTTTTTTTTTAAATGTCACCCCCAACACAAAATTCCTATAATTGTATGTAAGTATAGTAGTACTGTGACTTTCTGGAACCATCTAGAACTTGTTTTTATTTATTTGTAAGTTTGTATGTTATGCTATAGCTATAAACTATTAAAAGGGTTAAAAAATGTATAAGTGCTATCCAATTACATCATTAGAAAATTGAAAAGTAAAGATTCTAAAATATTTTGATTTTTTACCCGTATTTGGGGGTGACTTTTTTCAAGAACTAAATCAAATTAATGCCTTTTTCATTACTTTGGAACAAAGGTTCATCGATTTATCCCACAGGAACATAAGGCTACAAAAAAGTCACAACCCTAATATATATATATTTTAACAAAGTATTGGAGTTTTTTTACTTATTAATCCGAAAGATTTTTAACATTTTAAATGTTATCTTTATTGAATATACGTATTCGAGATAAAAATAAATACACTGTTTAATAAACAAATGGACTATCTACTTAAATATGAGTATCCACTAAAATTAACATTTAACATATATATATATATATATATATATATATATATATATAGGGCATGATGGATGGCTGCTCATTTACAAGTATGCCCATCTGCCAGGGTAGCCAGTGAATCCCGTTTTCAAACACCTGCTATGGTATATTAATGTTTCTTCAATACCCACACAGCCCACCAGTGAATTATACTAAAACAATGTTAAGCAGACCTTAGTTACAGTTTCTGGGAAAGAGCACATAATTTGATATGATTTATATTTGGACAAGGCCAGTACACTCAGTCCTCAGTTACAATGACTAGTGACTTTGTGGTAGCACAGCCATTTGTTTCTGGCCAGTTTTGTTTACCCAATTCCACTCACAAGGCTTGGGTGTATCTGAGGTAAATCATAGCCTTTCATAGTGAGCATTGGGGATAAAATAATCAATGAGAGTCTTCAACTTTAGATATAAGACACAGTGCAATTTTTGAGCCATTCTGAGGAAGAAAGTGAATTTTATATGCTGTCAAATAGAGTATTAAATGATAGTGGGATAATATGCAGAGAAATGGCAAAATAGGACAAAAATCTTAATGAAAGGGGGAAAAAAATTCATATGAAGAAGTTAAAAGCCAGAACATCATCACTATTATTATTATTAGTAGTAGTAGTAGTAGTTGAGCCATGTCTATTAAAAATATAAACGGTCTGTTGAGCATGCAGACAATAGATATGATAAAATGCAGAAATATGACTTTGATCAGAAAATATTTGTGGTCAGTGGTACGAGTTACAACAAGTGGAGCACAGCAAATGACAGGCAGTCTGTTCTACTTATTCATCATTCCATATCTCATTCACTGCATTGAGAAGGTTGGTGGGGTGCTCCAGCCCCCTTACTATTTGCTGGAATTTAAAACTAAACAAAAGACTAAATTTATCTTCTTGACCTCAATCTATGACAATGCTTTCAGCTGAGCTGCATCTTTTGTCTAAATTTGTCACTGCCATTAATTCTCAAAATAAATCATAAAACTTCACCTTCCATCCATTTTTTCAAACAATAGCTTCTAAATTTCTTACATTTTTATTACTGCAAATATTTAGTGGATAGCCATTGTAGGGATACAAAAGGCGATTATCTCCCTTTGGTCAAGATACATCATGTGGCTCGTTAGTGACGTCACTTCATTAGTCAATTATGTAGCATGCATGATACAAGCTTAGGTGATCATGTATCTTTCAATACATGACTGACGAGGCAGATTTTTTCCCCGCAGTAGGTTGCCATTTCTTTCTGTGGTAGACCAGTTGCCATCTAAGGCTATAGAACCTGGTCTGTTCTGCTATTTACCCACAGCTGGGGGGAGAAAAAGAGCATGTAAGTGAATGTAATGGATTTGACTAGAATTTGAACTTGGCTCTCCAATTCCTCAATCTGAGTTGTTATCCATTACTCCACTTCATATAGTAATGAAAGTAGTCAGTCCTATAGTCAACTGGCTTACAGGAGTCAAACCAAGCAGTTGCCTTTTTTAGCCTAGGCCAAAGGGCCTAAGCTGTAGCTAAATCTGCCTCCTCTAGTACATGGTAGAGCTTAGAAGTACATAGCGCCATTTTCCTTTAGGAATATATCTTCCCCAGATGTAGAAAGAAACTATCTCCGGCTTGCAGTCCTCAATTTGGGAAAATCCAAAACTTGCTGTTTCTTGTCTGTTGAATATGTCCTCGCTGTGGATATAGTTGATGAATCTAGCCTACTCGAATCTGGCGTCCTAAACATGGTTTCTCCAGAGACACAAAAGAGTCTCCATATTATATGTAAGACACTATCTTTAAATGTTCCTTTCACTCTGCTTGCTGTGTACATAGATATATGTTATATATTTTTCTCTGCATGGGACATGTGTAAATATGTATATAAATTTTGTGTATGCCTCAGTGGTAAAAAACTCTCTCTGAGAACAAAGCATGTGTGTTATTCTTTTTCCTTTCAGCCATTCTATTCAGTCTGTAAAATATGGTGTTATTATATCATGGATATAATGATGCACATAATGGGGGAAATAAATGGGAGATAAACCTTTCTTTCATAGCTCTCCTATTATATTGTATTTGAATATATGCTCTATTTTTTAGTCTTTTTTTAAACACTTATTTTATTTTATTTTTATAATATGAGTATCCACTAAAAATAAACCTGAAGTAATAAAATAAAATATGTTGGAGTAAAAAATAAAATCCATTTAAATATTTCTTTGATGCAGAAACTATCTATAGCCCTCAATCCCCAAAATAAATATAAATGAACAGGAAAAGAATGTATATTTAAAATGAAAAGATACATTTCCAGCAGAGAGGATCAGATAAAAAAAATCAGGAATCTTTCAAACATGACATCGGACTGCCCATTTTTAACACCTGACTTAGCCCCCACCCCCAAATTTAACTTCTGATTTACCCGTCATTTTATTTTGTGGCCCCATGCCTATGTGTTTTTTGTTTTGTTTTAAATGCTGTACCTTATGCTCATAATAAAAACTGATCATTTTTTTAACATTCTAAATAGCATAGTTGACTTTGAAAAGTTCTCTTTGTTCTAAAAGAAGAGGTCAAAGATCATTTTTATTTTGTGACTAAAGCCTTTATAGAATGTTTTCTCTTATGTAACTGCAACAGAATCAAGTGCTTGGCAACTCTCCTATAAAAATACAAAAAAAATATCAACCTGTAAAAAACCTGTAAAAAAGATTTCATAGGACCTGTGAAAAATATCAACCTGTAAAATACCTGTGAAAAAGATTTCATAAAACTTGTGAAAAATATCAACCTGTAAAAAAACCCATGAAAAAGATTCATAAAATCAGTGAAAAATATCAACCAGTAAAAAAAAAATTGAAAAAGATTTCATCAAACTTTTTTTTTCACCCCAAGCAAGGTGAAAAAGCCACTAAGATGCAAGAAGTTACAAGGAATGAAACAGAATGAGAATATTTTAGGAGAATGAACCTAGAGGCACATGTGATACAAGAGCATGTACTCAAGTAGGGTCAGTTAATTATGTAACCACTGTTGTCTCCTCAATAAAATGGAAAAAGCAACTTCTGGTAGGTTGGTGCCTATTAAGAAGTGGAATTATTTATCAGCTTACATACCACTACACTCACAAGCCTATGGCCATGTGTGTGTGTGTGTGTGAGAGAGAGAGAGGAGATCATACAGCAAGTAAGAATGTGGATTTGTCCGTTCACACAGAGGTATATCAAAAGAGAGATTAAACATTTTTCTTTAACTCACATATATGAAATTTAAAAGATGAATAGAAAATTTATTTTCCGAAGAGACTCTGCTCAAAACCAAAATGACCAGTTGCACAGATTTTCATCCACACACGTGAATGACGGAAAGTATAAAATTTAAATTAACAATGGTAACAGATTAATTAAAATAAAACAAGAAAAATGAACAAATAAGATTATATATATATATATCTTGATATTTTCCTTAGTTGTGACTCTGTCCTTTGATGGTGCTGCCCCTGAGCACACTCTGCCTGAAGACAGAGACACAACTGAGAGATTATATATATATATATATATATATGTGTGTGTATATATATAAAGAGAAGAGAGAAGCCGCAAACATTTTTTTATAAATATATTATACTATATTTTCCATATTTTTGCTACACGCATTTCAGATCTTTCGACCTTCATCAGACGAAGAGTGGTTATTTGCACATATCATCTAAAGGAATTAATTTTACAAAATATATAAATATATTATCTATATAGATATAGATACTGTGTGTTATATATATATAATATATATGTTCTATAGAGAGAGATATGATATATTATCTATATAATATATATTATACTAGCAGGCTTCACCTGCTTGCTGTTGCATCATAAAATAAGATATATTCATTACTTTAAATCTTTGAAACAAAAATTTTAAATGAACATTTCATTCATAAATTGGCTTGTTATAATTAGGGAAAGTTTTACAAATAGATGCCAACTTGTTGAAGGCCAAATAAAATGCAAATTTCTAACACTTTTCTGCACTATATAAGACGATATTCCTAAACTATTTTTGATATGACAATCAATACAATCTTCGAATAAAAGAACAGTAATGAAGGACAGCTAATTAATAAAATAAACTTTTAAAAAATCAATGTGCAAATTAGTTAAACCTGAAGAGTGATATTGCCTAGAAATAGATAATACATAATACAGATATTGAGCTTTTAGTGCATAAATTGCTCCCTAGACTAGTTTGTAACACATTATTTATCATCTCTCAGTTGTGTCTCTGTCTTCAGGCAGAGTGCACTCAGGAGCAGCTCTGTCAAAGGACAGAATTGCAACTGAGGAAAATCTTACTGAGAGATGCTGGCTCTGGAGAACAGCAGTCTGATGCCATGCCCTCTCATTACACCAGAGAGTGGGATTAGTGCACACACCGAGGCCAGTGCAACAGGGGCTCGGGAAATTTTTGTTCCTTGCCCAGGTGTATGCACTCGGGCTCCCCATGTCAAACCGACCTTGTGTCACAACCTGATCTTGTGGGGGGGGGAATAAATACAGATTGCTCTCTCAAGTGATTTGTAACACACTTATTGATCATGAGTGTGCTCAGAGTGGCAACATCAAAGGACAGAGTTGCAACTGAGGAAAATTATACTGAGAGGTGCCCAGCCCTGGAGAACAGCTGCCCAAGGCCGCACCCTATCATAGCACCAGAGAGATGGATCGGTGCTTGCACCAAGATCAGCACAACTAACAGTTGCGGGGGTTCAGACAATTTTTGTTCCTAGCTTGAGTGTAAGCACTCAGGCTTCCCTCATGAAACCAACCTTGTGTCACAATACAAATTCATGGTGGTGATGGTGGGGGAGTATCAAATAAATAACAGATTATGATAAAGTAGAACTGAGGCTTTATAATCTCAGAAATTGTGGGAGAATTGAGCTTCAGTTTCACATTTATTCATATAGATTCCATAATATAGGTTTTTATTTAATTAGCTATTCTGTTTCTCTAACTCTTCAAATGTTGAATGTATAACTAATTCTAATTTCTATTTTCTCATCTTTACACTATATTAATTTTATCTTATAAATTGTCCTCTGTACTGTCACCCATGAAATAAAAATAATTGTTTGTATAGAAAATAAGGATCTACGTACATCAAATTGTCTTTAAATGAAGTCACATCAGAAGAATTATTGTTGAACTTTCAAAAGGTAAGCTTAAACATTAATTCAATACTTAAATGAAGCGATCAATTGAGTTCTTCTGTAGTTTATTGATGCCTATTAAATCTACTCCTCCCTAGCTATTGTGGTGATGGCCAAACCAAGAGTTCTCTGTAGAAACTAGCTTAAATGCCACCTGATAGGGCAGCTTTTAACTTAGCTTAAAGTTTTAAGCCTCTGCAATCTTGGATACAAAAGGAAAATAGGAGTTACTCCCATTGAACCATGAAAGCAATGATAACGGCTAGTATAATATACAGTGTAACCCGGATATAAGAGAGTTGTTGGGACCGGATAAGAAGTATCTTATATCCGGGTTTCTCTTATATCCGGGTTTGGTCTATTATATATACATTAACACAGGCTCTAATTTGGGACCAGAGAAAATCTCTCTTATACCCGGGTCTCTTATATCCGGGTTAAACTGTATTAAGATATATATTTTTAACCTCACACAATCTGGCAACACTATCTAAGTTCAACGAAAATTGTTCCTTTTCTAAGGCTTTAGATTAAGCTATGAATCATTGAAATCAAACAAGTGGGAGCAGAGGAGTTGCTTGGACATGCACACACACAGTCACACACACACTGTACTTTATATATATATATATATATATATATATATATATATATATATATATATATATATATGTAAACTACATCAAAATTATGTTAAGTAATGAAGTAAAAAAGCAGAAAAAAATTAAAATAAAATTAAAATTAAAAATAAAATAACCTATGTAGAAAGAATCCTTCCAATTGGCCAGAAGTTTCAAATTTTGGAAGTTGATGCCTATGAAGAAGAGGGATTATCTATCAGTGCTTACATCCCACTACCCTCACATATTTATGGCCTGTGTTTGGGGAGGAAGTCAAACAATGAGCAGGAAAGAGTGTGAAAAATATCAACTTGTAAAAAAACAATTTTTTTTTAATGTTGGCCCACAAGTTTTCCATTGGGTGCTTACACCCTGCTACCCTCCCAGGTTTATGGCCTGTGTTTGGGGAGGAAATCAAACAGTGATTGAGAAAGAAATGTGAAAAATATCAATTTGTAATAAAAAAAAAAAAATTTAAAAAAAAAAGAGTGAAAAAAATTCGTAAAAGAAATTACTAATGTCTCCTTCATGAAAATGACAACTAATTTTAGTCTTTTTATGTCTAAAGGTCATTTATCTAAAAAGTTAACCTGCTGGTATATAGAAAGATTTTAATGAAAATGCACTATTTTTATTTTAAGGTCTTAAAATCGAGTTTAAAAACTTGAATATAGAACAAACAAGAATAGATTTATTAGGTTGAGTCATAAATTGTTTCCATTTTCATTTATCAATGATCTGCTTTGTTCTTTTCATCAATATTATGTGGAACCGGAACACGCAGCTGGCTGGCTTTCCCTATCTTTTGTAAGTGTCAGCATATGGTAGATATAGTCAATTATGACACCTTGACTATAACCACTACATATTTTTCTAGATGTTTTCATAGTGTTATTCCCTTGATTGAACATTAGTGTACTCCAAAACTTACTTATAACTGCTATTAGAGTAAATAAGATGATATCTTTGTCAATATAATTGGTTCACTAAAACAGAAATTACTTATGACTCAGCCTAATAATTTTAGCAAAGAGGTTAACCCATTAAATCTGGCATTAGCTATCTATCTCTATTTTTCATCACCTGTTAGATATAAGAAATGAGTTCTCTCTTGTGAAAGGAAGCTTGTTAATATGGATATATGATTTGCTTTGTTTTTTTCATTGAGATCATGTGGAACCCAAACACTGAGCTTATTGACTTTCCCTACCTTTTCTAAGTGTCAGCATATGATAGATTGTAATGTATTTATCATCTTTGCTAATTCTAAAGTACTTTGTCATGGATTGCTTTCCACTAATGACTTTAGAGTAGGTACCTCAAAAAAGGAGGCATGGTGGAGTAATGGTTAGCGGCTCGGATTGAAGAATCGGAGAGCCGAGTTCGAATTCCAGTCAAATCCATTACATTCACTTATATGCTAATACCCTTGGGAAAAGTATGAATCCTCTTCTTCTCCCACCAGCTATGGGTAAATAGCAGGACAGACTGGGTTCTATAGCCTTGGATAGAAACTGGTCTACTGCAGAAAGAAATGGCAACCTACTGCAGAAAAAAAAACTGTGTCATCAGTCATATATCGTATCGTATCATGCTTGGCATATAACTGACTGACCTCAAAAAAAAAAAATACATAAGGTTTAAAATGAATTTTTAAAATGAAAAATCTTGAAGCTTTTATTTTAGTTTTAATTTCAAGCTAATAGATTAAATTTAATATTTCCAATAAGCAAAATACTTTGTTATATTTCAAAACAAATTTAAAACTAATTTAAATTGATTGGAAGGAGTTTCTTTTTAGCTAAAATAGCTGATTATCTCCCTTTTTTAGTTCTCTTTCATTGCATTGTAATTGTCTTTATCAAAAAATCTTCCAAAAATAAAATATATTTTTCTGAAACTTTATTTGAAAAATATTCTCTGATTTAAATTATAATTAATCTGATTTGAAACAAATATTATTTACTTTAAGTTTAAAAATATCGCAGAAATGCATTTTTTTAACCTGACAGTGGTTGTTTTGACATGTTGACAGCCTGATAACAGATCTAATGTTGTTCTACAGAGACTTTATCTGTAAAACATAATTGAAGAAATTTATGTTAGTATCTTTTTTATATAATTTTTAAGTACTCAGTAATCTTAAAAATTTAGGAAAATATTCTCTGTAATATAATGTTTTATTGAATTTTAAAAATGTTAGTTCTAATTTTAGTATAATTATCACTCTTCTTAGTTTATGATAATGTTGTGCATTGTCATCCATACTTACAAAAATTGGCACATCTATAGAAAAAAATTAAAAATTCTTTTTAAAATATTGGCGCTTGTGGATTTGTTTTAAGCTTTTACATTGATGATAAATATAAATAAATATAGTTTTTACTTAACAATAATATCATCTAAAAAGGTGAAATTAATACAGAATTTTAAAAGATTTAAAACTTAATAAATTTTCATAATTAAAATTTTACAAAACAGAAAACAATTCTTGTAAAAATTCATTATTATTCATTTAAATATTTTTTTCTTAAGACAATAGTATTCTTAGTATATCTTATTTATAAAAGCAAGTAAAAGCTTATTTTAGTTAAATAACATCATAGTTTTACCGCATTTTTTATTTTACAATTGTAAAGAGCAGGTTTTTGGTAAATAGTGTTTTTGTTTGACAAAAACAAAATGAAGATTTAAATTCTCCAAGGAGTCCTGCTTTTTACTAATATAAATATGAAGAGGCTGAAATTTTAATTTATCATAATTTCATAAAATTAAATAAGTTGGGGTAAAAGATGCAAAAAAAAAAAATTTTTTTTACCAAGATTTTCTAAAAATAAAAAATTTCAAAAATGATTTCATTCATTTGTGAATAATTTCTGAAAATATCATTAAAATCTGACAATTATTTAGTTTTTGCAAGAATTACCAAAACAATGTTCTTAACGCCAAAAAAGAAGCTAAAAAAAAAGATACTAATCTTTGGCCCACCTTCTGATGCAAGAAAAAGAAGATTTTTAACCAAAATTTTGAATGTAATAGAAGGATTTAAAAAATTTAAGAATAAAATACTTTCACTTTTCCTCTTAATAATAATATAAACATGTTGACAATAAAACTTTGTTTTTATCAAGTTTAGGGCATTTTTTTTCATCATGGCATGCTCTTTTTTAAAAAGTTTTTGGAGGTACCTACTTTAGAGCTTCATTCTCAAAGTCTAAATGAACAGCCTGGGCTAGGTTAATCTTCCAACAATGTTTCTCCAGAAAGAAACTTTGCAAATCAATTTCATACTTTCTGATCAATTATGACTCCTTAACCATAACCACTACATATTTTTCTAGATGTCTTTATAGTATTATTCCCTTGTTTCAACTCCCATAACATTATATGATATAAATGAACTTTCAATCCCTTCATTAATGGAATTAAGAGATTTATTTGTTAATCCACCGTCTATTCTGTCACTGCTGGGCAAAAACTAAGATATGTTAGTGTACTCCAAAATTTATTTATAACTGCTATTAGATATATTGTTAAATATAACAGACAATGAATGTCTATTATGTCTGTTCATGAGCCATTCTAATGTTCGTACGTTTGCTTTAATTTCAGGTGAAAATAAAAACAAAAATTGTCCAACGTTTGGATATTTTTTTATAAAGTTGGTCCTTGATCTAAGCTTTCAGCTCACATGAGCCATCTTCAGAATGGTTATACAGACATTTTAACAAAGATATTCACCATCGAAGATAATATTTTGTTATGTTGACATAGAACATTGCTATGCAATGATATCAGTTGCGGAATAGCAGACGCAGTTCATAAGTTCAAGATGCGGTTCTATGACGTCATACCACATGAGAGACCAAAATATTAACAACAGAACATTATGTCTAGATGCATTGTAATGTGTTGTGACTAGTTTGAAATGTAATTTTGTTGAATGTGGGTTGCTTTGTTTTAATGTAGATAGCCTCCAATATCTGAAGGTTCTTTTTTACTTTGTGTATGTGTGAGTATTATTGTGTAATCAACTAATATCTGTCTAATATTATGCACATGGCTATGTTTTTCTAAGAAATGTTTAATAGAAGAACTAAGATCAGAAAGGTGACAGGTAAGTCTATGGGAGATCATGGTTGTAGTAAAACCAATATATGTAGTGGGTTCATTATTAGTATCAGAGATACGATCTCTGAATGGGCATGTAAATTGATACACTACATTGGTTTATCTAAATTGATATCCAAATGTTGGACAATTTTTGTCTTTATTTTCACCCGAAATTAAAGCAAACATATGAACATAAGAACAGCAGATGATCAGCCATAATTGACATTCATTGTCTGTTATATTTAAATAATGATCTGTTGCCCCAATACACTAAACTGCTATTAGTGTAGATAAGATGATACCTTAATTACATAATTAGTTCACCAAAACAGAAATTACTTATAAGTCAGCCTAATAATTTTAGCGAAGACGTTAACCCATTAAATCTGGCATCAGATTAAAAAAAAAAAAAAAATTAAAAAAAATTAAAATAAAACAAACTTAGTATTAATTATAGGTCTATAAAATAAAATCTGGTATTAATTATAGGTTTATAAAAAATAATAGGTTTCTACCTATATCCAAATTTTTTTAATGTTGGACCCCAATTTTTTTGTTTTATTTGTTTCAGCTCTGAAATTGTCCAGCATAGAATCCCAAAGTTAAATGAAATGTTCACGATGTTCATTAACATGCCCACGTGTGTCAAATGTGGCACAAGGCCGGTTTAATGTGGGCTTTCCGAGCCCATAGGCTCAGGCAAAAATTGCCCGTAGAACCCATATAAAAGGGATCGGGTTGGTAAACCTCCCCGAACGAGGCTCTACCCTTCGGCGGAGCCTCATCCAAGTTCCTCTCTGCCCAGATGCAGAGAGTTCCCCTCTGCCTCAGAGGCAGAGAGTTCGACCGTCTAGCCGAGTCGGCCAAAAGGACTGACTCAAAATGAAATGTTCACATTTCTGAATAAATTATTAGAAGTTTTTATAGAAATAGGATGGGCTCATTTTTAATTAGCAGGTGGGACATGCTAGTTCAACAATATTTGTTAGCCAAGGATGCAGAGTTCAATCCTTGGGAGGATTAACATTAACAATCTCCATAAAAGTCATCTGAAAGGTAGAAGAGCAGAATTAACATCCAGCTTCCAATTTTTTTTATGTTGGGCATTAATGAGTTAAAAAAAGGTTTTTATTGAAATGTAACCATAAGTTTTATGCTAATAGTTTTTTTTCTCTTGCACTTCTCACTTGTGGAACTGTCTTCTAGCTTCTTGCTTTCCAGTCAAATTTGATCTTTAAAAATTTAAATGCAATGTCAATCGTTAACTTCTATATTCTTAATTCCTTTTCTTTTATTGCTCTCACTCCTTAAAAATATTTTTCTTTATCTTATTCTCTAAGAGTCAGTTCCACTCAAACAGCTTGTTCCCGCAAACCACTGGCCTATGGAACAGACTCCAAAGAGAATGTTTCCCTGATCACTACAATTTTAACTTGTGCAAGTCTAGTGTTAATTGTTACCTTCCCCTCCTATCCATATAAACTACCCCTTAACATAACCTTCTACCTTGAGTGGCCCTTGGGCTTTGTACCGGGTGAATCTTACTGTAAAAAAAAAAAAAAACTTAGTGTCTTTATTACCTTTCTTGGGGTGAAAAGAATAAAAAAAATTTTAAATTGTGTGATATTGTTTTTTTTTTCTAATTTAAAGCACAGATGACATCATAATAAGTGTAAGTAGTGAATTTTCAAATACTTGTAAAGTTGGTTATGAGTTGTCTGCCTTTAGCAATATTACTATCCCATGTTATAATTGCTTTATTAGTAGTTGATTTTGATCTGAAAATTCAGTTGATCACTTTCTTAACAATGGAGAGTTTCAATAGATTCATTGGCCAACTTGAATTCTGTTTCTATCTTTAGATGCTAACTTTGAGTGATTTTGCCAATTTTTAAAAAATCTTGTCACATAAGTGTTGTTTATACAATCTAAAAATCACATAAGCCGGTACATACAATAGAAATAAATCTAAGTAACACCAACAGATAAAAGTTTACATATCAATAATCTCTGACTTACCTGTATGTGTCAGTATATATATATGCATATATCCAAGAATCATAAGAAAACCAAGCACTCACCTGTAATCAGAAAAATAAGAAAAGGTATAGTAATTTGACTGAAGTAATATATTTAATAATATATTATATACTGAATATATATATAATAATAATAATAATAATAATATAATAATATATATAATAATATAATATATACTGAAGTAATATATTTAATAAAACTGACAATCAGTATTAAGATTTTTTATTACAATTTTAGCATATCTCAGAACAGAGGTAGTTTCATATTTCCTGTTGGTCGATTTGTTTTTTGCAGGTTATTTAAAGCCAGGGAATAGTTTTAGATTGTTAGAATGTTTTTTTTTTAGATAATAATGGTTTAGTGATATAATTCTTACTAATTAACCCATAGCTGGGGGAAAAAGTGGATTCATACCTTTCCCAAGGGTATTTTCATGTAAGTGAATATAAAAAACCCAAAGGGAATTAGAACTCAGCTCTCTGATTAGCAATTCCAAGCCATTATTCATTACAACACCTGCTCATCCAAGCTTACAACATCTGGCATTCCCAACTGGTCACCCATCTAGGTAATGACCAAGCTCAACATTGCTTAACTTTGGTAATCATATGGGAATTTTCATCTTATTTCTGTTGCTGTTTTTATTGCAGTGCTCAGATTATTTTTTTGTAGGTTCTGTGACTTTGGTAATGTGTGATGTGGTTTAGCAGATAATAGCTCAGAATGAAACATCAGAGAACAAAGTTCAAATTCCAGTCACGTTCATTTCATTCACTTATATGATTTATTTCCCTTGGAAAAGGAAAAAAATTCATCTCTTAACCCCAACTATGGGTCAAATAGCAGGACAGACTGGGTTCTAAAGCCTTGTTTAGCAACCAGTCTACAGCAGAAATAAATGAGAGCCGACTTTCGGAAAATCTTCTGCCTAGTCAGTCATGAATCAAAAGAGCGATGATCACCCAAATGTACATCATGTATGACATTTGACTGACTATTGGACTAGTGAAAGATGCCTTTCAAAAGCTAAGCAAAGTATTAAGAAACAGAAAGATTTTGTTAGAAACAAAGAAAAGATTGCTGGATTGCTATGTGGTATCCATCCTTGAATATGGCAGTGAATGTTAGACAATCTCCCCGTGGATATGGAGAAACCAGAAGACAACTGTAGTAGACATAGTGAACCAGAACCAGAGTCAAATGGCAGAAATGGTGACCAAGACCTGCCTTATTCTCGACAAAAGAGAGTTCGTCTTTGGTTGGCATGTAGGACTTCAATTTGAGAGAAGGTGAGTGTGTCGTTTCATCAAAAGAGACTCTTCTTTGTTGTCCCACAAAAAATTGGGGCATTAGCAATTTTACATAAGATTAGCATAGTTGGATGGAATTGAGGATGGACATCCAGGTATGTTAGTACTCCATTCTTAGGTGCCCGTATGTCTAGTATGTTTATCATCCAGGTAAGTGATTGGTGACTCGCAATTATAAGTAGACCATCATGGAGCTGAGAGGGGTCTTCCATCAGGGTACATTATACGATATGTGCAGTTGTGGTAGGAAGAAAGGAAGGAATGAATGAATAAATGAATGAATAAACAAATGATGAAGCAGATACAGAGAAGAAAACAATGGTAAATACTAAGAAACCAGCGTAGAAGGAAGATTCACCCAATCTTAAATCTCGTCCCAAAACAGAGTCGCTTATTTCTTTTGACCACAGCAAGAGAAATGTGGTTTTACAGAAAAATACTGAAAATTGTGTGGACGAAGAGAGTAAACAACAAATGGCAACATAAAGAACTCTTCTACCCAATATCAGGAAAAGGCAGCTGAAATTCCTTGGACACATAATAAGGAAGTGGGGCTGGGATAACTTAACCCTCAGAAGGTATACTGAGGGCAAGAGAGAAAGGGGAAAGCAGCAAGCCACTTACCCGATAAGCTTGTGTGAATGGGTGGGTAGCAAAAATAGAAAAACTTTTAAGAGCCACACAAGATAGTAAATCGAGAAGAAAACATCTAATTAAACAGTATGGCTTGGAAATAGCCTACAATGAGACTTGAACTTACATCCTCTATCCTTGAGAGCTTGTCTGACATGAACAACACTTTACTTATTTAATGACCAACAAGCTATCATCAGAGCTGTGCTGACTCGAAGGCACACTGCAAATCAGTGTGATTTCTCATCTTCAGCAAGGCTGCTCATTTCCTTACATGTGCATCTGCTCCAACCTATTTATGTCTGTTCAACACCCACAGAGCAAAAATGCAATTATACTGAGCAAAGCTTAGATCCATTTTCAAAATGTCACCCACCAGGGCCATATACTGTTCTAAATTCAGAATTGTTGCCAATCATGGCTAGAGAGTTTAATCTGTCCTGTTATTTAACCTATAGTTGGGATGAGAAGGATTCATATGTTTCACAAGATTATTTGTGCAAAAGTGAATGTAACACACTTGCTGATTTTTTGGTCCAAGCCTTTAACCATGATACTGTCGGCACATTCACAACCAGCTGAATAAAACTAAATCTAGTCATCTCACTGCCGATGCTCTATTGTTTCTTAGCTAACTAATAGGAATTGACATAATAGTCTTAATATATATACACTACAGTTCAACAGTTTAAGGCCACTCCTGGTAATTTTTTAAATTGGCCCCCAAGATAGTTATTTTTTTTACTTTGAATAAGAGAACGTTATTGTACATGGTTAAAAAGAAAGTGAGACATCATTTATTATTATGACAAAAAGGAGAAAAACATATTTGATGATGAAATTTTGCTCTTGTCAAAATATCCTCCTTTAGCCTTGATTACTGCAGCACAAATTTTTGGCATTCGTTGCAAAAATTTCTCAAATTATAAGTTTGATAATTGATTCTATTCTTCTTTCAATGTCTCTAAGAGCTCTTTTTCATTATTTTTCACTCTTCCGTCAAGTTTATCCCATGCTAATTCTTGGGATAGCTTTAAACTTTTGAACTGTAGTGTATATATATATTTTTTTACAATCGATGTTCATCCTGTATAAAGCCCAAGAGACACTCGAGGTAGAGGGTTACAGAGTGAGATGCACAGTTTATGGGATATGTAGGGAAGATAATGGTTGACCATAGACTTGAACAGGTTAAGTTTGTATTGATCAGGGAAGCATCCTTTTCAGAGTTAGTTCCACAATGCAGCAGTTCATAGGAAGAAACTGCTTGAGTGGAACTTGCATCTCACCAATGGAATAGAAAGAGAATGGGAGTGGTTCACTACAATATGTGTGGCATGGCATGTCTTAGCCGTGAAGGTTAGAACTGGTAGAACTAAGGAATGTAATCTATCTGAACACTTTCCATGGAAATAGCGATAGGGCAGTGAGAAGCTTGCCACATCCCATCTGTGAGAGGAGGGTTGCAAGGTGGAAAATAATTCATCACCCACAAGGACACGGAAATGCTTTTGAACACTATTAAAACGGTAAAGTGAAGACTGGGCAACTCCTGCCCATATATTGCAGTTTTGTGGCCTGTCTGTACAGGAGGAGTCAAGTACTTACTGCAGCAGTATAGTGAACAGATCATTTTTCCACCATCTTTAGTCATGGATCATATATACAAGTTCCACTTGAGGTCTGGGTTGAGTTTAAGTCCCAATAGGTGCTCAAGGCATGGTGCCTCCCTGAGGGAACATTGTGATCGGCAAAAGTTCTGGGTCCACTCGGTGAAGGTGTACACATTTTTTAATCATCTTTCTTTCATTTTATTTCTGTTGCATTTTATTGCAATGCTCATTTTTTTAGATTCTGTGACCATCAAGTAAGTATGGAAATAAAGAAGTAGTCTACAATGAGATTTAAACTTACATCCCTTATCCTTGAAAGCTTGTCTGACATGAACAGCACTTTATTAATTTAACCACAGAGACCAACCCTCTAAACAAAGTGAAATCAAGTCATATAGCTGTATCTTTTTCCATCTGAATTCTCCATACCATATTGTTTACTGTCTAATAGTAGTTGATATAATAGTCTTATTTCTTAGGTGGAATTTTTCATTTATAATTTGGACTGGTTTTCCTTTCATCTTATTTTTGTTGCTTTTTAACGCACACATGATGTTGTTTTATGTTCTAAGAATATTATAAAAGTGGCATCAACTAGAAATAAAATCTGTAGGGTTTTTGTGTTTTTTAAGCTATTATGTTTGAAAAACAACAGCAAAAAAGGAAAAAGAAAATAAACCGCTATTAATGACAAAGTATTTATGTTTTAGTTTTTTTCTGAAATGGAATGTCTGTAAAGGCTGGCTATATATTCACTGACTGATTTTGCAAGTAAATCACTTAGGTACATCAATAATAATAGCGAGAATGCTTCAAGTAAAATATTTTAAAAAAATGGTCTCATGTCGCTTGTGAATCCTACTCACCAAATAGAACAGAGAATATGAGCAAATATAAGTTGATTTGATAAAACATAAAGTAAAGAAAATTAGTGTTTTAAACCATTGAAAAAGCACTGAACAAACATCTGCTCTGCTTTCAAATACTGATTACAATGGAGTCAAGTGATCTTAGTTTTCTGGTTCAGTTAGAATGTCATCAGAGTTGTAGTATCATATGCCATGCATTCTGGAGTAAACCTAGCTCTATTATGGAAAGTATTGATGGGGGTTGATTAATCTGTCCCTTGCTTCATGTATGCATGGGGTTGCCATTTTAAAACCAGCCTTGTGCCACATTCTGTTCAAGTAATGTAAGTATAAAAACCCTTTGGTAAATTTCACTCACAAGTTCAGACTCTTAAGAGCCTCAGACAACATAAAAAAAAGCCTACAATACTAGAATGATACAATGATGAGAATAAGGAGTAACAGATTATTCAAAACATTTTTTTTTTAATGTAACTTATTAAATTTCACCCAATACAAGCCTCGGGAGCAACTCAAACTAGAGTGTTATGTTAATTGCAAATGAGGTGTGTGGTATGAATAAAAGAGAGGATGGTATAAGGTGAAGATCGTGAGGATACGGTGGAAAGATAACAACTGAGCCTTGATTTGAAGAGGTCAAGATTAAAGTGCTCAAGAAGACTAAATCTGTTTCACAAGTTCTTGGAAAAAAAGCTATATGAGTGGAACTTTATTTGAAACCTGAAGGAAATGAGGATGATTCAACTCCTTGGAAGTGGCAAGATGAGCCAAAATGAAGGTCCAAAATGGTAGGATTAGAACATCTGAACATTTTCCATGGAAGGAAGAAAAGAGTAGAGACATAAACCATTGCATCCATGGGAAAGTGACACTTCTTTACAAAAAGCAGTCTGAGTGGAACATTCTTCATTATATTTGGAATGGACAATGAGGGTGATTCAACTCCATGGAAATGGCAAGGCATATCCTAGCTCTAAAGGTCTGAACTGGTGGAACTAAAGAATGAAGTTTGTCTGAAGATTTGCTAAGGAAATAGAGACAGCATAGCTTGCAGGACTGAATCTGCTGGAAAAAGGCATAGGTAATTTAGAACTCTCCACAGATTCCCTTAATTTATCGTCTGTAAAATCCAAAGTTTTTTTATTTTAATTTTTAAAATCCAAATCATCTAAGAGACAAGGGGTTACTGGGTGTGAGAGAATTAGAAAACAGAAGCATTATTGAGGAGCGAGAATATTAGAAGAGTAATCAGGAAGACAGAAGATAACGATTGACATTGCATTTAAATTTTTGAAGATCAAATTTGACAAGAAAGCAAGAAGCCAGAAGAGAGTTCCACAAATGAAAAGAGCATGAAAAGAAATTGTGAGCATAGAACTTACAGTTACATCTAGCCAATTCAACTATAAATTGATGAAACCTTGTTGCTTATCTAGTACTACGCTTAAATTCATAAAGTTTAGGTACCATAGCAGAAAGTTTATCAGTCTAGGTACCATAGCAGAAAGTTTATCAGTCTAGGTACCATAGCAGAAAGTTTATCAGTCTAGGTACCATAGCAGAAAGTTTATCAGTCTAGGTACCATAGCAAAGGCCACAGCTGAACAGTTACCATGAAAGTATTTATAAAACAGGGAAGCTAGATTATGGCAGTAGGAAAGTGATTGCAGCCAAGATGCCAGGTCAGGACCAATAATATTGCAGATTCTTCTTTGGATTTTATCAAGAACCTCTAAATATAAAGCAGGAGCGTCAGACCAGATGTGGCAACAATATTCAAAGCAAGGACGAATGGTAGTCTTATAAATATATAAGATAGATTCAGGAGAGAAAAATTGCCTTGCATGACACAGTGAACCACCATTCATTCCTGGGAACAATAACAGAACAGTTTCCTTCGCCATTGTTTACAGTTTTCTTTCCCAAGACTAGAGAGCCCAGTCTACACTGCTATTTAACCACAAGATGGATGTATGCCTTTTCAAAATGCATCTATGAGAAAGTGAACACAGCCTGATATCCTTTATACCAGTGGTTCACAAACTTTTGGGGGCTGCCACCCACTTGCATGCCAAAACACAACTCTAACGCCCCCCCAATGTATAGTCAACCTTTGATTGAATTTTCTTGGTTTCTAGTATTGAATGCCAAATGAGTATCTTAGTATTTCCCATAATAACTTTTATATAAATAAGATACACTGTAAAATAAAAGCAAGATACACTTAAGGTACAATGTGTATGTGTAGTGTATGTTATGGTTCAGATGTGCTACTACCAGACACTGGCTGCCCACTTTTTTGTTACCAACCCCCATGGATCTTTTCACCACCCCTGAGGGTGGGTACCACCTAATTTGGGAATCACTGCTTTATACTAACCACACGTCCTGTCAGAACTAAAATTTGAATTTTGAGAAAACAATCACAGCATAAGAATTTTCGGCTATGAAATGGTACTAAAATAAGATTCAGTCTTGGAATCTTTCTTGTAATGGAAGGAGAAAAACAAAACTGTCAGCAAAGGCATTGATGTTTGTACAAAGACTAGAATTTCATTAGTTATCTTACCTATCTTCACGTGCTGAAAGTTTGTTTTTTCTCTTTATTCATCAGAATGATTAACTTGACCATGAAAGTTTATGTTCTAAAAGCTTGTTTTTTTTTTCTAACAACTTAAAACTCAATACTTCATAGTTAAAGAAGAAAATAACCACAGCAACTGGCTACAGCATAAAAACTGCTTATTAAAATATAGTGAAGAAAACAGTGAATTATCTCCTCAAACCAAGCGACAGCATGCCGTGGGTATCCTACAATGGAAACCATGAGGCCAAGGCATAGTGAGTTGCTCTCCAGGAGTCTAGTGTCAACCATGATGATGGTAGGCAGGAAAGGTTCTCTATGGTGGTTACGTACTAATATATTTATAGTTCCCTACCCCCAGCTTGAGGAATTGGAGAGCCAAGCTTGAATTCCAGTCAAATCCACTTACGTACTAATACCCTTGGGAAAGGTATGAATCTTCTTCTCCCCCCTCAACTATGGATAAATAGCAGAACAGACCGGAAAGATACATGATTGCCTAAGCACGTATCACGCATGGCACATAACTGACCCTGGTGTGTTGATGTGCATGCAATGATTACTGTCACAGAAAGTGGAGCTGGTATACTGAGTTCGAATTCCATCTGAGTCAGCTGTATTCGGTTTTGCACAAATACTCTTGGGAAAGGGAGAAATCCATTTAATCTCCAGCCCCTCAAGCTAGGAGTTAATAGCAAAGCAGACTGGACTTTCTAGCTTTGGTTGGCAACTTGGTCCTCTGGCTATATATCTCAAGATTCTCAACAAAATTCAAAGAAGGGTTCTGTAATGTTATTGGTCCTAATCTGGCATCTCAACTTCAGTCACCTTCCCACCACCATGACATGGCTTCCCTCAGTCATTTCTATAAATATTTTCATGGTAATTGTTCTCTTCCTTGGTACCTCAACCATATGAAGTTCAGCATACTACTAGATTGGCAATTATGTCTCATCGTTTTACTGTTGAAATAGCAAGATGTAACTGTAAGTTTTATTCTAACAGATTTTTTTCTTGCACTTCTTACTGGTAGAACACTCTTCCAGTTTCCACTTTTGATCTTCAAAAATGTAAATGCAATATCAATTGCAATCCTCTGTCTTCCTGAAACCTTTTCTTTTATTGTGCTTTCTCCTCACTAAAGTCTTCTCATTCTCTTCTACACCTAGTAATCTCTTAGATCTTATTGCTTTGCTTGCGGGTAAATGATTCAAAACAAATGAAGAATCATAACTCATGTGCAAATCCAGTTGGGCACAGAAGCAATTATATAAAAAAAAAACTACTTGCTATGGAAACCATAACAGAAGCATCTTGCAGGTAATGCACATCTCTCATTGGGACTGTGCAAAGTCTATATCAGCTAACTATTTTTTAACCCAAAATGTAAACAAAGTAATTTTTAAGCAATTAATGAATTTTTTCAAAGGATTAATAGAGTTTTAAAGGAATTAAAGAATTTTTAAAAAGGGATTTATGGATTTTTAAAAGAATTAATGGATTTTTAAGGGATTAATGTATGGATTTTTAAAGGAATTAACTCTATTTTTTAAAGGGATTAATTTATTTTTTTAAGAGATTAATGGATTTTTTAAAAAGGAATTAATGGATTTTTAAACAAACTGATGGAATTTTTTCAGGGATTAATGGATTTTCTAAGGGATTAATACATTTTTTAAATAAAGTGTTGGATTTTCTAAAAGGATTAATAGATTTTTTTAAGGAATTAATGGATGGAATTTTAAAGGAATAAATGGAACTTTTAATTGAATTAATGTTTTTTAAGGGATTTATGGATCTTTAAGGGATTAATGGAATTGTAAAAAGGATTAATGGATAATTTTAATGGAATTAATGTGTTTTTAAGGAATTAATGGATATTTTTAAGGGACTAATATATTTTTTAAAATGAACTAATGGATTTTTTAATGGGATTAATTGTATTTTTAAAAGAATTAATGGATATTTTTAAAGGAATTAATGGATTTTTAAGGAGTTTAACAACATGTGCTTTTCTTAAATATGTGAAGGGTCAATCATTATCTATCCTCGTTGTCCTCATAATCTTTACTTCCTACTACTTCTTTCACTCATATATCACACCTCACTCATCATAACCACTTTTAACAGTAAGCCTCCAAATTGAGTGGCTCTCAAACTCTGTATTGTGTGGACTTTAATAAAATTTAAAAAAAAAAATTTAACTTGCTTTGCTGTAATGGCTTATCATAGCATAGCAGTAAAACATGCCTGGATTGAAGGTGGTTTCTCAGATTAAAAAGTTAATACAAATGCTAATCCTATTGAGACATAAATTTTTCTTAATAATACTTTTGACCTCTAAGCCAGGGATATCTATCCAAATAGGTGTACCCACTAAATATAGAAATTACCATAATAAAATAATATATGAATATATGTGTATATATATATATATATATATATATACACACACACACACACACACACACACACACACACACAAGTGAACATTGAAGTCAACACTCAGAAATGACAGACTGTTTCATGCTAAATGCAATCGTCATGGCCTGATGATAGTATTTAGTATGAAACAGTCTGTCACCTCTGAGTGTTAACTTCAATGTTCACTTTCATATTTACATACACTATATCTCTGATATTGAGCACTTTATCCCATAAATGTAGCATACATTAAAAATATATTTCTTCATATATATATATATATATATATATATATATATATATGTATGTATGTATATGATGAAAATATAGTTTTAAGGTATGCTATATTTATTGGTTAAAGTGCTCAATATCAGGTATAGAGCCTAAGTACATACAAATATGAAAGTGGATATTGAGGTCAATGGCCAGAGACAACAGACAATCTTCAGGCACATGCCCTGAAGACTGCATTTATGCATGAAACAGGCTGTTGGTATTGGGGGTTGATCTTGTATCCTTTTTTCTTTGTCCTTTCTGTCTTTCTCTTTTTTCTTTCTTCACCTTTCTTCTTTCTTTCTTATCAGATATTTTAGTTGATATCACCTTTCTCTTCTTCTCTTTTCCCTTCTTGTCTCCTTTCTTTTCTCTTCTTGTCTCTTCTTATCTCCTTTCTCTTCTTGTTTCTTTTCTCTTCTTGTCCCTTTTCTCTTCTTGTCCCTTTTCTCTTCTTGTCTCCTTTCTCTTCTTGTCCTTTTTCTCTTCTTGTCTTTTTCTCTTCTTCTCCCTTTTCTCTTCTTGTCTCTTTTCTCTTCTTGTCCCTTTTCTCTTCTTGTCTCCTTTCTTTACCTTTCTTTTTCCTTTGTTAGATATTTTAGTCTTTTTTTTGTTATTCACTCACATGACTGCAATCAAACAACAACATATGATTTTAAAGCTTGTGCACCCACCTTAAAAGTGACTTGATTTGGACTTGAATCTAATGTAATAGCAGCAGATAAATATACTCTCTTGTAAATTATTATGGTAAAAAAAAGACAAATGATAAAAATGTCTGAGCTGAGCCTGGCATTCTGCACTTCTGTTTGTTTCAAAGGTTTATTTAACATGTTTTTCCTTGACAAAGTTAAGACAATATATGCATCTATATTTTTGAAAAAAATTTCTGAAATATTATGTTCAATATGAATTCCTTTTACCAATAATGGTATATGTGTAATTTTTAATCACTAGGAAAGGAAGCTATTCTTCCAAAATGATGGCTCTATTTATTTCATGTTAGAATGAGTTTTCTTATATACAGGGTGTATCAAAGATACTTTTTAAACTTTGGCGGCAGGTTCCTCACATCAAAACAAGGACAATAGACCATATGTTCACAAATCCTTCATTTTTGAGTTATTAAGTTTGAATAAAGTTTACTGTAGATGGTGCTGTATTGCTATGTAGACTAGGTTACAATTGTCATTCGTGTACATTTGTAGTTAATCTCTCTTCAACATTTAACATGTGTAGTAATGAGTTAACTGAGAAGTGTACCATTTTACAATGGCAGGATATTCATATTCTAAGCAGGCAGATATGATTTTTACATACAGCCATGTGGATAGTAATGGATGCGAGGTAGCATGGCTGTATCAGATTGCATTTCCAGACTGAAGGCAGCCAAGTCATCCAACCTTTGCTGCTGTTTTTGCATTACTGAGACAGGATCCGTGCCACCACAAGTTATGGATCAAGGAAGACCAAGAACTGCTCGTATGCCTGATCATGAAGAACACATGCTACAGGCTGTTGGAGACAATCCAGGTATCAGCACATGTCAGTTGGCTCTAGCATATCATACATCTCATAGTACCAGATGGAAGGTACTACAAGAGCAACTCCCGTATCTGTATCATTTGCAACGTGTGCAGGGTACTTTGCTCGCTGATCACTGACCATGAGAGAACTTTTGTTGATGGTTTACTGCACCAACTGTTGTTTGTCTCTTCAGTCTTGTTTACAGATGAGGCAATATTTGAGAGAGATTGAATAACAAATTTACACAACCAACATTTGTGGGTGGTTGGAATCCCCATGGTACAATACAGGCTAAACACCAGCATTAGTTTACAATTAATGTGTGAGCTGGAATTGTAGGTGACTGTCTGCTAAATCCATATGTTCCCAATCATGTCTTACAGGAGCAGCCTATATGGACTTTATTTCAAGCACATTTCCAGACTTGCTAGAGGATGTACCCCTGCTAATATGAAGATGCACATAGTTCATGCATGATATGGCTCCAGCACATTTTAGTCACATTGTTTGCGATGACCTGGCTGACATCTACTATGAAAGATGGATAGGTAAGGGAGGATCAGTTCCATGGCCTGCACATTACCCCCAACCTCAATCATTTGAATTTATATCTGTGGGGCCACCTAAAACAATTAGTTTATGCAGCAGATATTAATAATATGGAGACAGTTCATCAATATATCATGGGAGCATGGGAAACCATTCTACACCATGTGGGAGTATTTGAAAGGGTCTGCCAGTCAATGATCCAACAGGTGAACGTGTGTGTAGAAGCAAGTGGAACATTTGTTATGAGTTACTGTGTTGAAGTACAAAGATGGCCTTTTGGACATATGTTTATATAGACATTTTATCTTGTTGTGGTGTCAGGAACCTGCCCCCCAAAGTTTGTAAAAGTATTTTTGATGCACTCTGTGTGTGTGTGTGTGTATATATATATATATATATATATATATATATATATATATATATATATATATACAACGTAAATCATTCATACGAAAAACAAATAATGAAGTTAAATATATGGCAAGAATCACTCTCGCAAACAATATTTAATAATAAAATACAATCAACCTCGAATCCATTAATGAATGGTATGATCCTTGTTTATAAATTCCGGTTTTATAAACAAGGATCATACCATTCATTAACGGATTCGAGGTTGATTGTATTTTATTAT
This sequence comes from Acanthosepion esculentum, assembly GCA_964036315.1. NCBI lineage: Eukaryota > Metazoa > Mollusca > Cephalopoda > Sepiida > Sepiidae > Acanthosepion > Acanthosepion esculentum. Next base: position 40,877,715 of record OZ038499.1, on the reverse strand, counting down.
TAAATATTGTTTGCGAGAGTGATTCTTGCCATATAATTAACTTCATTATTTGTTTTTCGTATGAATGATTTACGTCATATAAATTGAACACGCACCACATAATTGATATATATATATATATATATATATATATATATATAGTTGAATAATACATTTCAGATGCATCAAGGATGGTCTTCAGTGATGCACTGTCTTCATCGCCAATTTCGGGTTTTGCATCATATCAGCTCAAACAGAAACCCCAACCAGATTCCAGAAGGGTCAGACCGCCTCCTTGATAGTGTCATGCTATATACGTACATACATACATATATACATATAAATGAAAAGTAACTGTATATTTGTTTGTTTCTCTTTTCATAACTTCTATCACATTAAAAGAAAACAGATATATAAATAAGTGAATTTTGCCCTGATTTGAACATCTGTCCTAGAGGTAAGCAGTCAAGAGACATTTCTATTATGGCAGCATTTAAGATGTTAAAATGAAATTATAAATACTAGTTTAGACAAAGCACACTGATACTAGCAGAATTTCTTATTCATATGTAAATAATTCTGATATTACCTTATGGGCATGGTGATAGTATTTCTAAAGGATTAGTGGATTTTATTTTTCAATATGACATTTTTATTACTGCAAACGTTATTTTTAGTGGATATCCGTATTTGAAAATACACACCATTTTTGAACAGTGCTTATTTTGTCTACCAGCCTGCACACTCGAGAAAACTCAACAAAAGAAACGTGCCCATGGCAGGATTCAAATCTGGGTCCCCCTTTTCAAGAGACACCACTGTCTGACCTGGCATGCTTTGACTGCTCAGCTACAGAGATTTGAAGTAATAATATATATCTATATAGCAGCTGGCCATATATATATATATATATATATATATATATATATATATATATATATATATATATATATGTCTATATTTCTGAGATGAATTATTATGTACACTATTTACATTATTCAGACTATTATCCTCATCTTTGTTGCCATATTTATCACAACATTTCGGCCGTTGTACGCTCCTTTATCCACTGTGCACACAGTGAATAAAGGTGTTAGTTAAATCCAGTGACAGGACCCAAAGAGTGTGAGTTCAATACCTGGTTAAGGCGGTGGAGAACTTGGAGAGGGGAATTAACAGTAGATAACTGATAACTGACATCCATTAGACATGGCACGTGGAACTAGAAAAGTCTATCCCAGTGAGTGAAATAAAGGGTTCAGTTCGACATTCGAATCACCTGAAGAAGACCGGAGCATAAATGTTGTGATAAATATGGCAACAAAGACGAGGACAATAGTCTGAATAATGTAAATAGTATATATATATATATATATATATATATATATATATATATATATATATATGTGTGTGTGTGTGTATGTTAGGAAATGGATTAAATCTGACAGATTTTTAACTTATTTGTTTAAAAATTATTTTATAAATGGATACTCATATTTGGGAGTAGATTCTGTTTTTTATCCAGTAGATTTAAGGCATATCAGATCTAATGATGGTTTACCCTAGGGGACACAGGTTCAAATCCTGCCAAAGGACACATATTTTTCTAACAAGATTTCTCAAAATATTCAGGCTGTTAGATGTAAATAAATAAATATACTCACGCCGGCCTGACGACTGCGTCTAGCATGAAACAGCCTGTCGCCTCTGAGTGTTGACTTCAACGTTCACTTTTATATTTATATTTACATATGCTCTATCTCTGATATTGAACACTTTATCCCATAAATATAGCACACCTTAAAACTATATTTATTCGTATATATATATATATATATATGGTCAGCTACTCATTCCTGGACACATCAGGCACATTTGTGTTTATTCATGGAGCCTAGCTGTACTTTATACTGCAATAATTCTGAGATAGACTATAGTTACATAGTTGGTGTGGTTGACAGTTTAAACTAGTCCAGTCTCTTCAAACTCTCAGTCCCGATGACTTGTAACTTCATGCTAGCTTAACCATTAACAGCTTTTGAATAGTTCTGTTAACCCAGTTTCATTCACAAGGCTTGTGTCAACCTGTGGGCTGGTTTTCATGCACTTTCAAAACATGATGCATGCTGGGATTGCCTACTATGGCTGATGACATCACCAACCTGACAAATCAGCAATAGTAAGAGATTTGAATGTCTGTGGACCTCTGTTTATTGCATGAGACAGTATAAATACTTTTTTTTTTAAGGGCAAATGCACATATGAATAAGTTATTAAAAGATGAGAAGAAAAAATAAATTTAAAAAAAGAGAAAAGAAAAAATAGCATACTAAAAGAAGGAAAGGGAGACAAAATACATGAAATCAAATATGAAGAAAGAAAAGGAAAAATATAAAACAATGAAAGCTGAAAGTGTAAGACAAAGTTAGATGAAAGAATAAAGGTAGTAAAATAAGAAAAAAAACAAAGAAAAGGAGGAAAAAGTGAAGGCAATAAAGAAAAATAGAAAAAAGAATAAAAAAGACAAATTAAGAAAAGAAGTAGAAAAAATGCAGGCTAAAGAAAAGAGAAGAAAAGTAGAAAAAAGAATAAAGAGAAAACACAAAGAAATAAAGGAAGAAAAAGAAAAGGAAGAAAAATGAAAAATAGATAGAAAATTTAAGAAAAAAGAAAGGGACTAAAAAAAAGGAAAAATAAAGTGAACAAAAAACTGAGGAAGGAAAAAGTGAAAAATTTGAAGAAAAGAAAAGCAAATTAGGAAGAAAAAAGGTACAGTGAAAAAAAGGAGAGAAAATGAAGACAAGGAAGGAAAAGGAGGTGGAAAAAGAAAAGTGAAAAAAAGAAGCAGGAAGAAGAAGAAGAATAGAAAAGAAAGCAGAAAAAGTGAAGAAAAAAAGGAAAAAAGAAGTTAAAGGAAAAGGAAATAAAGAAGAGAAAAAAGAAACATAAAAAGAAAAGAAAAAGAAAATAAGAAAAAAGAACATGAAAAAAGAAGTGGATAAAGACAAAGAGAAAAAGATAAAGAAAGAGTAAAGCAGAGTAGAAAGAAAAAGTCATGCAAAAAAAAGGGAAATAAATGAAGAAATGGAAGAAAAAGAAAACAATGTGGAAAGGTAAAGAAAAAAAGAAGGAAACAAGAATAAGCAAGGAAGGAAAAAATTTAGGAAAAATACAGAAGGAAAAAAGATTAGTAAACTATTAACAAACAAAAAGGATAAAAAAAAATGTAGAAACAAATACATATAAACTAAAAAAAATTAAAAAATAAGATAATGGTAAGCAGAGGTGATGTCAGCTGTAAACTGAGTGAAATTCTCCCTCTCCCCACACATACACACTAACTCCAATCCCCCAACCAGTTCTCAGCATCCACAATTCTCCCAGAAAAGACTTAAATCTAACAAGGTTCTGAGGTCCACCCACAGGTTTTGTCAATGTGATGGGGTGGCTAGTTTATGTTGTTGGGTGCAGGGGTCTGTATGGTTGTAGATTGTCTCATCATAAACTCAACCTGCTCCTTTTACAATTTCTACACATTTCCTCCTTTCCACTCCTTACATCTTTACAAGAAAGCTCCATTTTTTTTTTTTTTTTTGTTCAAGTTGTCCTTGAAGTTAAGGGAAACCTCAACATTCATGTCAGCTGCACAAGAATGACACAATCCCAAACGACTTGTTTTCTTTGTTTTTTGTTTATCTGTTTGCTTTCTTTTTTTTTTATAGATAAAGCACACAGGGGTGAGTGTGTGTGTGTGTGAGACAGAAAGAGAGCAAGAGAGAATCAGGTTAGAAAGCAGACAAGAGTAAAACAATTCTCATAAAATAAAACTTTTAGATTCCATCTGCAGATATTTGGTTGATGAGGAGCAAGGAAGAGAATATATATATATATATATATATATATATATATATATATATGAGAGAAGATGATCTATAAATTTTGATATATCAGAACAAAAGAAATGAAATGCATCAGATAATTTTATTTCCACTTTGTCATTAATTTTCCTATATCCTCCCAATACACACACACACACATAGGAACATTATATATAAATTTTAACTATCAAAAACAATTTTAGGGATATATATATATATATATATATATATATATATATAGTTGGATTGATGAGAGTTTGTGACCCTGGGTTTCATGCTATTTACGTTTGTCTAACGATTACATCAATCCAACTAAATATGTTAGCTCTATCACTGATATTGAGCACTTTCCAATAAGTATCATGCATATATAATATATAAATAATAATATATATAAAAATTGCATATATACATATATTTCCCCCTACTGAGGGGTTTGGTTTTGAACTTTTTAAAAACTCTTTATTCTGCAATCAGAAGCGGTGAAACAAAATGGCTATTTTTGTAGTGATGTTATAATATGATTATGTTATAATTTTAAATAAATATTAATTGCTCTCTTTTGCATTGAGCACTTTTTTATTCCCTCTATATCAACCCTGTAGTTGGTTATATATATATATAGTTGGATTGATGTGAGTTTGTGATCCTGGGTTTCCTGCTATTTGCAATCCTCAGTCTAAATGATTCATTTTTAAATTTTGGATATATATAAGGTTGCATATATCGGTGTTTTTATGCTAGTGGAAGGAAATGCGTGAACATGTGTGAATGTATGTCTGCATACATATGAGCGGCATTCCAATGACAATTTTTCCTCAGTCAGTCAGTTATGGGCCATGCATGTTACACACTTAGGCGATCATGTATCTTTTGATACATGACTGACGAGGCAGATTTTTTCCCACAGTAGGTTGCCATTTCTTTCTGTGGTAGACCAGTTGCCATCCAAGGCTATAGAACCTGGTCTGTCCTGCTATTTGCCCATAGCTGGGGGGGGGGAGAAGAAGAGGATTCATACCTTTCCCAAGGGTATTAGCACATAAGTGAATGTAATGGATTCAACTGGAATTTGAACTCGGTTCTCCGATTCCTCAATCCGAACAACTATCAATTACTCTACTGTGCCTTCCCTGGATCATTGGAGGTTTCAGATCTGTGAATTTATGTGGATTAACAGTGTGGTATAACATTGACCCAGATTGGAAAAAGTCCTAGATAAAAAGGAAAAATGTATTTTTTTTTTTTTAATAATTTACAATAAAAGATTTTTTCTTCAACAGTATGTACAATGGAAAATGAAATAGTATCAAGCTCTGGAATAATAAAAGTTTAATGTTTATGCTGTAAGAATTACCACAGTAAAATTACTTCAGAGCACGGCAACTGGATTCCCCTTGGCATCAGCAGGCTCACTGATTTGATCCAGGCAAAATCACTGATAGCAGGCATGGCCATATCAGCTATCAAGTAAGACCTTAATTCATATCTTTTCCATATCTGCTAATGTGCACCTGTTTAAGTGCCTGAACTAACTATTGTTTCATTCAAGTTCTGTAGGTATGTAGATAAATTGTTTTCTCTTAAACATATACACATGTCCTTGTTTGTTGTCATCCATGAACAATATATTATCATATTTCTGGTGTAAGGCTATATTGGGACGGTAAGATACATTTATTCTCACCAGCCATTCCAGATTTATAGCCATATCATATTGAAACACCAGTTCTCATATGATCACTGAAGTTAAGCAATGTCAAACCTGATTAGTGACTACTTGGGAATATCAGGTACTGTAATCTTTGATATACAGGTGGTGTAATGAATAATGGCTTGGAATTGCAAATTGGTGGGCTAAGTTCAAATTCCAGTCAGGTTCGTTATATTCACTTACACACAAATATCTTTGGAAAAGGTATGGATCCATTTCTTCTCCCTCCAGCTATGGGTTAATTAGTAGGACTTGTATCAGTAAATCATTATTATCGCTCCCCAAAATTCTTAAAATCTAAAAATATTTTCTGGCTTTAAATAACCAGCAAAAGGTTGATAAACTATAAAAAAACAATCAATTCCCCTTTTTAGACATGGAGTAGAGCTATTTCATTTTTCTTCGTTCAAGCTCCTATTACACTCTTATTATTATGGTCACAGTAGTTAAGGCTTATGGCCACATCACATTGAAACACCAATTCAGGTACAATCACCAAAGTTAAAATGTGCCAAGCCTCGTCAGTACCTAGATGGGTGACTATTATGAGAATGCTAGATACTTTAATCTTGAATGTACAGGTGGTATAATGAATAATTGCTTGGAATTGCTAATCAGAGAACCAAGTTCCAATTCCCATTGGGTTCATTATATTCACTTATGCAGAAATACCCTTGGGGAAAGTTATGAATCCACCTCTTCACTTCCCAGCTATGGGTTAATCAGTAGGAGTTGTATCCGTAAATCATTATTATCTCAAAAACAATCTTACAATCTAAAAATACAGTATTTACATTAGTCGGACTATTGTCCTCATCTTTGTCGCCATATTTTTCACAACGTTTCGGCCGTTGTACGCTCCGGCCTTCTTCAGGTGGTTGTAATTTCGAAATAAAGGGTTCAGTTCGAAATTCCAACCACCTGAAGAAGGCCGGAGTGTACAACGGCCGAAACATTGTGAAAAATATGGCGACAAAGATGAGGACAATAGTCCGACTAATGTAAATACTGTACATAATACCTCATCTGAGAAATATAGACAGAATCTAAAAATAGTTTCTGGATTTAAATAACCAGAAAAGGTTGAACCCCCCCCCCCACCTCCAAAAAAAAAAACCATCAATTAATCAACCAGTCATTCCAGGTAAATTAAGAATGTAGTCAGTGTTGTAAAAAGAAATGAATAAAAATTCCATTCACTTTGTTATTTAACAGGAATCATTTAATGTGCACTTAATACACTCTACTCTCTGCTGCCTTCGCTTCTGGGCTTTGAGATAAGAAAGTGTTAGGTCATCCAAGCTGTCAAGGAGTAAAAGTTGATTGTTATTTTCATCTTTTTAATTGTTGCGTATACAAAATAAATAAAAAAACGATTTGAGAGAAAAAAAAAAAAAAGTTTATTTCCAGCATGTTTTTCTTTTCCCAGTCAGTGCACAACATGACAAAATTTTTTTAGAAAGTAAATTTAACTCACTTCCTGGCAATGAGTGACAGTAATTAAATTACACATCAAGTGAAACGTGATAACAGCAACATTGTCTCCAACTTTAAAATGACTCTGGCTTTATATCTGCAGATGGGTTTTCCTTTACTTGAAATAAAATTGTTGCACAAAGACACCATAATTTACATTCTGACTAACATTGCTGATACAAATGTCTTGTGCACCCCCATCCCGAATCTATGATGGGGGGGGGCTCTACTACATCTCAATTTTTGTAAGGTAGTATCCATATAAAATACAAATTTTATTGTAACATAATTATGTATAATAATGGTTCATATACTATATAGGTGAACAATTCATCTAGAAAAATCAAAAATAAATACAATATATCAAAATACAGGTTAGAGATATGTCATAATAGATCATTCCATCTTAAATAAACCAACAATGTTTTGTCGTAATTTTTAGTATCAACTTGAGATTTTTCTTGTTAAAATGCCGAAGTTAACACATCCAACATTACGGATAAGAAATAGTGAATTTTAGACAGTGTTTCTTCAAAACTTAACATGAAACAAAACAAATTTACAGATATGGATGAAAAAAATCTCAGAATAACACTAAAATCTGCAAAAATTTTTAATTCTTTAACCCTTTGAGCCCTGACCACCATTTTACCGATGGTAGAGAAAAATGTTTTAATGCCAAGTCAGCGGTTGAATGGTGGGTAAGCACTTGCATCGTGTTTTGCTATTGGATGTTTTATTTTGAAGAACCAATCATAAAAGCTGTAATAATCTGAGGTCATCAAACGTTATACCAACATATCTGCACCTTTTCATTGGGTTTTGTTCATGTCTTTTGAATAAAAAAGATTTTTTTTACCATGAAGCATGCAGAGTCTGAACCTTTACTATCAGGAAAGAAATCAGGAAGTTATATTTTTTTTTAACTATTTTTATATTTACCGTGAAACAGTACATACCAATTATTTGTGAATTTTGACTCAAGAGCTCAGGCAGAAATGCTAAAACTGTTCAGGAACACAGGACTCAAAGGATTAATAGTTAGTCATGCTTAGATCAATTTTTGACATATATAAATATAGGTAGAAAAAAGCAAATGTTGATAAGATAGTGAGGATCACAAAGTACTGTTTAGGGCCCCCAATCAGCCTTGTAAGGTCAGGGGGTTTGGGAATATTACATGCCAGCCCTGCAGACTAATGCCCTCATCTTTGTTATTATTATACAACATTTTGGCCTTCTTTAGACAATGCTGAAGAGCATCTCTTTTTAAAACATTTCACCCCCAAGCAAGGCAATAAAGCCTCTAAGACACAAGCAATTACTGAGTGTAAAAGAATAAGAAAAAAGAGAAGCATTATTAAGAAGTAAGAAAAATAAAGAAGAGGAATCAAGAAGACAGTAGATAATGATTTACATTGCATTTAAATTATTGAAGATTAAAGTTTACTGGAAAGTATGGAACTGGATGAGAGTTCCACAAGTGAGAAATGTGAGAGAAGAAACTGTTAGCATAGAACTTACAGTTACCTCTAGCCAGTTCAACTGCAAATTGATGAGACCTTGTCACCAGTCTAGAACTGCACTTAAATTCATAAAGTCCAGGTACCATAGCAGAAAGATCATCAGAACAATTACCATGAAAGTATCTATAGAATAGGCAAAGGTAAGCTACATTGTGGTGGTGGGGAAGAGACTGAAGCTGAGATGCCAGGTCAGGATCAATAATATTGTGGATTCTTCTTGGGATTTTATTAAGAATCTCTAAATATATAGTAGTAGCACCGGACAATATGTAGCAGCAATATTCAAAATTTTACTAAAAATATCTTGGAATTTTCATTCAATTCCAAGTCACTCCTAAGTTCTTTTTAAGAAGATGATGAAGTTTTTTCTTATTCATTTTTTGTGAGGTTCTTCGTCCTTAGTTATTTATTTTTTGCTGCATTATATGAAAGTGTTATTAGCAGAACTAGTGTTCAAACGTTAAAATAAACAGTGTGAAATTGAAATAAAAACAAATTAGAGTCTGTCTATATTTCTGAGATGAGGTATTATGTACAGTATTTACATTAGTCGGACTATTGTCCTCATCTTTGTCGCCATATTTGTCACAACGTTTCGGCCGTTGTACGCTCCGGCCTTCTTCAGGTGGTTGGAATTTCGAACTGAACCCTTTATTTCGATCACTGGGGTAGACTGTTCTAGTTCCACGTGCCATGTTTGATGGATATCAGTTATCAGTTATCTCCTGGTAATTTTCCCTCTGAAAGTTCTCCACTGCCTTAACTGGGTATTGAACTCACACTCTTTGGGTCTGTCACTGGATCTAACCAACGCCTTTATCCACTGTGCCATGTGTCCTAAAAAATTAGCTTCCAACAACTCCTACTCTCATCTCATATCTCAAAGGTTCCTTTTACATGACAACAGCTTAACTATTTCAGCCATGGAATCTTTCATAATCAAGTAGTAATCTTGTAGTCATTCTGTTACCTCTTCCTTATATTTGTTTCTATGCCTTTGAGATCAAGTGTTAAAAATGGCTTTGAGCAAGTGAAGCCTGAGAGTTCTGGTGAAGACCACACTTCTTCGAACCTTGCAGACTGGCACTACAGAATCACAAACAAAGAACTATACCAAATAACAGGACTTTCAACAACATTGAAAAAGAATAGCACATGTAACTTTAAGAGAAAATAATGACATAATCAAAATGTTGACATTCCACACTACTTCAAATAAAAGGTTAGTAAGGAAACTCCCGTCAATACTGGAAAGAGCAATATTAGCTACTGGACTTGATAACAGCTTTTTTCCTGAAAAATTGTTTTAAGAGATTTTATAAATTTTAACCAAAAGTCATACAAGCTGCTCAGCCGGTGAATGTTTTCCAAATGTTTCCTTATAAGGAAACAGCTAATATTACCATTATTATAGGTTTACTACCTGAAGTAGAAATATGCCCATGTTGCTTCAAAGATTCTGAAATAAAGTATTTTCTTATTAATTACTGAATCATTTCTTGTGACAGCCATAGAAGCGTTAATAATTACATCAAAACCATATCAGTCCTGGGTATGACGATAAACTACATCCAGCAGCAAGGACTCTGACCGGGAGATTGGAGATTTTGAGAAGCATAGAACCACCTTTTAATTGCTGTTGTTCCCAGGTCCACCCTGACCCGGGGTGGTAGCATCTGTTAGAGTCCAAGCTATGGATAAATAATGCCTCTCCAAAACAAAAACAAAACACTATGAAAGTATAAAAATATATTTTTATAGTAAAATTACCAGCAATAAATTTTTATATAAAAAATTACCAACAATACATATTTATCATAAAATTACCAACAATACCTATTTATTATAAAATTACCAACAATACTTATTTATCATAAAATTACCAACAATACCTATTTATCATAAAATTACCAACAATGCCTATTTATCATAAAATTACCAACAATACATATTTATCATAAAATTACCAACAATACCTATTTATCATAAAATTACCAACAATACATATTATAACTAAATGACCCACATTACATTTTATCTGTAGTTGAAGGCATACAATTACGTTCAAAATATAAGTAGTTGAAGCCATAAAATTGTGTTCAAAATATTTTGATTTCAGCATTAAATAACCCATAGAGGTGTTGACATGCAACTAAGCAAAATCAATCAACCAACCAATATGAAAGAATTAATCCATATAATATCCTAAAATTTCTTAAAGAAATTGTTATATTCCATGCTAATGGGAATATGGAATGGACAAACATACTGGATAAATGGTAACATGTTTATTGTAGAAACCAGTACAACAAGCAAGGAAGTAATAGTTATGTGCGTGCTGCTATTGGAAGGCTGCTAGTCTCGCAGATCCCAGCTCGACTCTTTCGTCTGCTGTCCTCACGGATACTTATAGGTGGTTACAACCTATAGTGCCACCACACATGGGGGCGGCAGGTTATTCCATCACATCAGAAATTAAACTGTATTCCAAAATATAACTTCAACAAAACTACAACATAAAACACACGGATCACCGCCTCAAGTAATTATGTCTACATGAACATGCATATGCACAAAAGCTGAGCATCATCTACCATGTATTCAACTGTGAAAGCAGAATAACATACATCATATTTTTACTACTTCGAAGCTCCCAAGATAATTAAATTTTGGCATTATATGACCCATATGGATTTTGATATGTCATTAAACAAACAAATCAAAACTTATACTCTGATCATTGTGTCCCCTCTTCCTTTTTATTTTTTTCTCAGTCTTATTTTTCCTGTTTGATTTTCTGGGATGAGAAGTTATGATTATTTACACTATCTATATCCAGACTATTGTCCTCATCCTTGCTATCACAACATTTTGGCTATTGTGCTTTCCAGCCTTCCTCAGGTGTATATTGATTTGGGTAACCTACAAGGAATTCTAAACTGAACCCTTTATTTAATCTACAGGGGTAAAGTGTTCTCATTCCACTGTTCATGTCTTGGGATATTGTCTAGTTCTTATTTTTATTTAGTACTGTTCAATTATTGCTTGCCTGTTTACAGCGAGTGCAAGTACACACTGCTCAACCCAGGACAATATAGCATAGCTTAAAACTATATTTCATGTTCTTAAATGTTAAATAGGTGAACAAAACTATCTCTTATATATCAGCCTATGGTGATGACTGCATATCTGTTTTTTGACCATGCAATTTTTACTTTTGAAATATATTTTGTATTTGGAGTTTATACGAAGCCACTTCCATTTGAATAATGAGAAGTAATTTGGCAGTTTTTTTTTGCCATGTAGGTAAGTGTTTTCCACTGGGTTTACACTTTCAAAAGGGAAACTGATTTCCCATTACTCTCCAACCTTTCCCCAATGACAAAGAGTGAACATAGGAAGTATTTATCTCAAATCAGGTTATCACTCACAAACTATCAGTCTCTCTTTAAGTTAAAAGTCTGCAACACCAATTTCTGAGTTCTCATCTGTTTCCCCTGCTTCCCATTTCCAAATTTTGACTGGATTATAAAATGGCAGTCCCATATAACTATTTCCTCTAGGATGATGTTCCCAATTAGTCTTGTGTGCAACTCTGACAAAACGGTTAATTTTTGGCACTTGCCTTAGTTTGGTTTCAATGTTTTAGGTGTTTGCTTATTTTTGTCATTCTAGGAACTATGGTTGACTTACTGTTTTTTTTAAAAACTTTTTATGTTTTTTCTTCTATTTCTTTTGCTTTCTTTGTTCCTTTCTTTCTCCTTTTTCTTGTTTTCCTTGTCTTTTCTTTCTTTTTCTTTTCCCTTCTTTTTTACCTTTTTTGATTCTTTTTTTTTCTTTTACTTCTCTTTCTCTTTTCTTTTCTTTCTCTTTCTTCTTGTTTATGGCTATATCATATTGAAACACTGGTTATCAAACAATCACCAAAGTTAAGCAACATTGAGCTTGATCAGTACCTAGGTGAGTGACCACCAGGGAATACCAGGTGCTGTAAGCACAGATGTGTGGATGGTATAATGGATGGCAGCTTGGAATTGGAAATCAGAGAGCTGAGTTCCAATTCCAGTCAGGTTTATTATTTCACTTACCTTTGGGAAAGATATGAATCATATCTTCTCCCTTTACTTATAACAGTAAATCATTATTATGTCCAAAAAACTGATACAATCTAAAAAATATTTCCTGGATTTAAATAACCTGCAAAAGTTTTACAAACAGTAAAAAAAAAAAATTAATGAATTCTTTTCTTTTTTCTCTTTTATTTTTCTTTCTTTTTTGTTTAATCTTTTCCTTCTTTTTTCTGATCTTTTATTTCTTATTATTTTTTCTTCTTTTTTTCCTATTCTTTTATATCTTTTCTTTTTCCTTCTTTTTTCTATTCTTTTATCTTTTTTCTTTTCCTAATCTTTCCTTCTTCTTTCTTCTCTCTTTCTTTATTTCCTTACATTAGTCTGGCACATGAACATGTACAGGAGACATACAGATTACAAATACTATGTTGCATTAATCTTCATAATGGACTAAGACCACCAAAAGTCAAAAATACCCTGATTTCTTTCTAAATAATAAACTTTAGCCTCCAGTCAGCTAAAAAAATTGTTTATACCTAAATAATGAAATAAATTTTTATTCAACTTCATCATTTATATGCTGTATTCCTTCAGGAAGTACACAATTATGGCTCTCCACAACTTCCTATCCTTATAGCGCTAAACAACATTTGACGGTTTACAATTCTTCCTTGTCCTTGCTCTGTTATCCATTCTCACAACCTCATTAGATAGGTTACTCAATCATAGCTCTCTACAACTTCCTATCTCTTGTAGCTCTAAGCAACATTTAACTCTTTACCATTCCTCTTTGTCCTCTACTCATTAAGTTTTATCATGTCTCTCCACAACTTCCTGTTCCTTGTAGCTCTAAGCAACATTTAGCTGTTTTTTATCACTCATGCTCTGTCATCCATTCACACAATGCTGATCCGTTTTTGTTTTTTACGGTTTATCAACCCTCTGTGGGTTATGTAAAGCTGAAACATATTTCAGATTGTAGGAGGTCGCTTACAGCTTTTGCCCATCTGACAAATTCATTAGCTAAGTTACTAAATGTTTCCCTCTACCCTTCCTTCCCTCAATATATCATGTGAGTATTAAATTCCCCAAGCCCTCATGCATCCCACAAGTTTCAAGTTCCCTTTATATTTTTAAGTACAAGTATCTTTCTATTCCACATTGTCTTTTAGAACTTCCTCACCTCACATGGTAATTTTCAGCAGCCATTTGTTGAAACAAATCTCCACTGCTTCGAGTCTCTTCTTCATCAAATACAATAAGCCAAGCACTAAATGTTCATTTTTATGGTATTTAACATGTTGGTGCTTGTGTGTATTATATGTGGGGTGTGCGTTCATATGTAAATAATTAATGAAGACGTATATGAAAACTTGCATTTCTACTATGAACCATTTATTATTTTTATGGTGAATGTAATGAAAAAAGTTCTTAATGACTCTTGGGTATGTCCGTTTTCCTTTTGGTCCAGTAATTAGGGTAAGTATAAGCATCATATTAATGGTCAAGCTCAAGTCAGCCTTGTGCAAAGTTAGAACAACCAAAGGTAGGTTTAAACATGGTTATAAGATGTCTGTTTTCCTTTTGTTGGTCCAGAAGTTAGAGTAAGTATAAGCATCGTTATAATGGTTGCGCTCAAGTCAGCCTTGTACTCAGTTAGAACAACCAAAGAGAAAGCTTGACTTAATCCATAGGTAGAGGTTTCTGGAAGGCACGTGAGTGTTCAGTTGTCAATGGACCAGGGAAACTAACATTCCCAAGTGGGAGTGTAATTACCACATACAGTAAAACCTCAATTCACAAATTTAATTCATTCCTGAAGCACATTCATAACCCGAAATATTTGTTAACCAAAACTATTTTTACAATAGGAATAACTGTAAAATGGATTAATTCATTCCTGGTCCCAAGATGATTGCTTATTTAAACTAATACAAAAGTCTTTGTGCACAAGTTTATACACAAAACTAATGAAAATCATTAAATCTAAAGAAAAATAAATAAACCCAATACTAAACAGATAACATATAGACAAACACTTTAATTTTACCATACATGCATATAGCAGAGTTGATGGCATATGTGGAATGTGGTGTGGAAGGGGAAGGAAAGAGATGTTATTGTTTGGAAAAAGGGAGGACAGATATGATCATCTCTTTATTTATAAGAATAGTATAGATTGTTGATTTTGAAATACTAAACTGAATAGGAAGAGACAATATTATCAACAATTGTTTTCTCTCAACTTTTCTTTTTCCTTTACCAGTATCACTGCTAGCTTTCTTTGGATCCATGAATAAGGACTAATAAAGAGAAAAAAATGGCACAGTACAATAAAATTGGAAAAGAAAAGCACAGCACAACACATGAATGTATACAAAATGGCAGTCAACTGAAAAATGATTCCACTCAGGTTAACTCAGTTTGGCTCAGTTCAGTAATGTTGTTCAAGAATTGAAATTTTGTTTGATCACTGAGGCATTTTCATCTCAAATTTTCTGTTTGAAAACCGATTTGTTCAACATGTGAAATGTTTGAGAACTAAGGTTTTTCTGTAGTTCTACATCTTGGAGCAAAGAAGAGAAAGAATGTGAGACAGAAAAATTTTTGTCTTTTCATAGACTTAAACATCACTGCCTAACAGGCGTTTGACAAAGCCAAGTAGGGTAATCGTATTTAACATCATGGGAAAATGTATTTCTTTTTTTTTATTATTCATTATTATTTTATTTATCAACTTTATTTTATTTTCCCACACTTTAAACAATCAAATATGGAGACAATAAGCAGAAAATTAGGAATTTGTTTTAAAGGATAAAGCAGAGAATTAATTACTGAGTTTATTGACTTTTCTTAGGTTAAGACATGTTGAATAATTCATGTGGATTTTGCAAAACACAATCCTTGAAGCAAAGTGGTTATGGCTGAGTGTGAATTGTTAATTTGACTAACCCCTGAACTTTCCCTACCCCACAATAGAAAATTTAGGTCAAAAAGGTTTTACAAACTGACAAATCAAAAGTTTGTAACATGTATAGATATGTCAGAGTTATCTAAAATAATATGTTGTTTA
This sequence comes from Acanthosepion esculentum, assembly GCA_964036315.1. Lineage (NCBI taxonomy): Eukaryota > Metazoa > Mollusca > Cephalopoda > Sepiida > Sepiidae > Acanthosepion > Acanthosepion esculentum. The sequence goes on along the minus strand of OZ038499.1, from coordinate 40,861,999 downwards.
ACAGGAAAAGTTCAAGGTTGAAAACAATTCTTACAAAAAAAAATTATATATATATATATATATATATATATATATATATATATATATATATATATATATAACTGTGAATCTTGTTTTTGACCAAGAAGTTTAATAATCAATTAAAATGCAAATATACACACAGATATATATTGTACACACACACACACACACATATATATATATGCACATGATATATGATGACCAATGAAAATGAAACAACACAAAATTGAAAATACCAGAATTTACATCTTTTTGTCTCCTCAGTCTCTGACAAAGCTTTAGTAAAAGGGAACCATATTAGATTGACAAACATTTCCTATTTGTTCTTTACCTTATCATATATAAATATAGATAGATAGATAGATAGATAGATAGATGAAATTGGGATGATGAGTTTGAATTCCAATATTGATCTTCTTACATTTACATATGTGCAATAAGTTGGAAAATGATCCTGGAATAATATATATATATATATATATATATATATATATATATATATATATATATATACATATATATATATATATATATATATACACACAGTGTAACCCGGATATAAGAGAGTCATCAGGACCGGAGGAGAAGTCTCTTATATCCGGGTTTGGTCTATTTTGTTTACATTAACACAGGCTCTAATTTGGGACCAGAGAAAATCTCTCTGATATCCGGGTTTCTCTTATATCCAGGTCTCTTATATCCGGATTACACTCTATATATATATTTGAACTTTATATCAATTCTTCATGAGCTTCCAATCCTCATCTATGATTAATTAGTGATGAACATGTCATTTTCAATTATGATCAATCTCTTCTGTTAACCTTGGTGAGTAATTATACATTCTTGTTGCTCAAAGTAGAGTCCAATAGTGTTATAAAAACCTCAGAGAATTCCAGTAAAATATCTTTAATCATTTACAACGGTTCAGAGCTTAGTCTAACAATTGGACAATTTTGCCGTTACACCGAGTATATATATTTGTGCATCTGTAAATTTACTTATTTATAATCTGTTGTTAACAATAAATCCCATAGTACTGAGAAAGAATTGAAGTAGATTAACTATGCTAAGATAAAGAAGAATTAAAAATCAGGAATGTTTAAAATAAATTACTGATTCCTAGAGATGCAGAAAAGACAAATGTTCCTATATGTATATATATGAAAGAATACATTTACACTACAGTTCAAAAGTTTGAAGCCACCCCCAGATTTAGCATGGGATGAACTTGACAGAAGAGTGAAAAAAATGAAAAAGAGCTCTCAGTCATTGAAAAAAAAATGGAATCAATTGTCAAACTTTTGAGAAACTTTTGCAATGAATGCCAAAAATTTGTGCTGCAGTAATCAAGGCTAAAGGGGAAAATTTTGATGAGAGTGAAATTAAATCATAAAATGCTTTTTTTCTAATAAAAAATCATGCCTCACTTATTTTTAACCATGTATAATAATTTTCTCTTATTTAAAGTACAAAACAACAACTTTTGGGGCCAATTTAGAAAATTACCAGGAGTGGCCTCAAACTTTTGAACAGGTGTATGTCTTTGTGAGTGAGTAGGGATTTACTAAGCACAGCTTAGATGTGGCACAAGTCCACAAGTATGGAGCCCCTAGTGAGAGTTGAACTCATGACTCAATAATAATTGATCTATTGGGACAATCTTGTTAACCAATACACCATTTAAAGTTGAATTGGCTAGATGTAACAATAAGTTTTATGCTAACAGTTTCTTTTCTCGCTTATGGAAATCTCTTCTGGCTCTAGGCTTTCCAGTCAATGTTAACCTTCAAAAATTTAAATGCAATGTCAATTGTTATCTACTGTCTTCATTATTACTTTTCTATTGTTCTCACCCCTTCATAATGTTTTCTATTTTCTTATTCTTTCACACCCAGTAACTCCTTTGTGTCTTAATGGCTTTACTGCCTTGCTTGGGGTGAATTTGATTAAAAATAAATTTTTAAAAACCTCATCGAAGTGCCCTCTTTGTGTGGCTGTACGTGTACATTTGTGTGGCAATAAAATAAGCACATCCCATTTCCCCTCTCGCTTGTAATCATCCACTATAATAAAATCTAACACTTTCGTCCCAGCCCCTCAACCTCCAACATCTTACTCTCTGGGTTGAGGTGTCTACTCGGTCTTAACCGAACTTAAGGGAGTGACCGTATGTCCCCTGAGCATCCGTAGATCATTCAACCGGTTCACTGGTTTAATCCTGCCCACATTGTGTTTGGTTTGATTCAGAAAGTAGAAGTGATGTTCATCCATTCATGGTCGACTGAAGATGTAGACACGGCTGGAGAGTCTGTGCTAAGAATTTTTAGAATGCAGCAAAAAAAAATATATATATATCTGCAGAAAGCTGGACAAACAACTATTCAATGGTTGAATTGTTAATGTCTTTTATATAGCAGAAAAGAAAAGTATAGAAAAGAAACGGGTTACAGAAAAGAAAAGTAATTGACGTAAAAACTCATACACTTGATTCTAGACAGAGAGAGAGTGGGTTGTGATTAGCTTGTTGTGAAATTGTCTCAGAACAATATACGACTCTTGCAATGGAGAGATAAAGATTTCTGTGTGTGGCTTAAAGTTTATAGTTGCGTTCCTCCTCGGCAGTAGTAACAGTAGTAGTAATCTTCGTGGTAGCAGAATCATCGGTACTTAAATTAACAGTACATGTTAGTGGGGGTTTTGTTCCAAATCCCTGATGTCACTTTCAGTCTCCGATACCTCTCCACCCAGCTCAACTGCACTCGACGACAGACGATCCCGAAAACAACCTTTTGATTATTGTAGCTTGTTCGACATTTCCGTTTCCAGTGGTAGTAATAATAGTAGCAGTAGCAGTCTTAGATGGTTGGAGGAGTAATTCGCTTCTTCATACTTATATCAACAAAATATGTTAGCGGGCGTTTGGTTCCAATCTTTGACGTCACTTCCTGTCTCTGACCTCTCTCTACCCAGCTCGACTGCACTCAACGTCAGACGAGCCAACCACTCTGTCAACAGATTTTTGTGCGCATTTATATAGATAAACCTGGCTGATCATAAATTGACCCTTGGCCCGCATGCAATTATCATGAGTGCTGCCTTCAACCCAAAATCATGTGAATTTCAATGTTCCTCATAGCCTTAGTAAGCTCTATTTCAAATTTTAACTGATAAAAATTATCTCGATCATCTTCCATTGTCTTCCTAATGACCCAATTCCAAATGGGCTAGATCAGATTCCCATCAGTAAACAAAATTGTTCTGATCTAACTTTGTTGTTCAAATCTACTCCAATTTCAATAAAAAAAAAAATATATGTGCGTGTGTTTGTGTGTGGTTCCCAAACTCTTTCTGTTACAAAATAAATGTTTTCAGCACTAAAGCTGAATTAGAAAAATAAATCTTCTATTTAGAGTGGTTGCTATATTACAATTTGGATAGATGTTTAGGCATATTTGTTAAGTTTACTTTACTTTAAAACCTCTATGTCAAAATGTTAAAAGTGGAAGTGAAATTAAATAAGATATAACTGAAAGAATAAAATGCATGGTTATTTATTTGGATGTATTTTCCTTTTTTTTTATTTGCATTTATTCCAAAGTTTTTCTGATGTACCCATCTAAACACTATGATTCTACTACTATTATTATTATATTAAGCAAGTGCTAGCTATGTTATACAGATCCAGACGCTCTTGGGCAGTAACCACTTTCCCCTCCTTCATGACGCCTGACAACATTCTGGGAATTCAAACTGAACAGAGCTTTGATTACCCAAGAGAACGCACAAAACTGCAGGCACTAATATGGCTCACCTGATGCCTTCCACAGTTTTGCAATATTGATTCTTCTTTCAGTTGTAATATGAGCATCATCCCATCTGGCTTTATCCTCATTCACAGCAGCAGCTGACCTGCCACTGTGAAGCCCGTTGCTAAAATCAATTTCTCCTCATTCGCTCTCTCTATCACAGATTGTCATTAATTCTACTGACCCACCTCTTTAGTGTGCTTACATCAAAGGCAGCCTTTCCATAAACATTCACTAAATTCTTGTGAATGTTTGCAGCACTTTCTCAATGTAATAATAGAAATTCTATGTCAGCACTTAGTGTTCTACATATGTCTAGACGAGCAGCAATATTGAAAGAGGATTTGCATAAGAAAAGCAAAGGTATCTCCACAGATTTTCCCTCTTAGCCACGTAATGATTTATATAGTTAAAAATAACCCTAGAATTTCTGACTAATACTTTTAAAATTAAATTAGAACAGGCATTCATTTTTGATTAACCTTTGTATTTGAAGCGAAATTGAGAATTTAATATTTACTAAAAGACATCATAGTTTGGGCAACAACAAGTCTGACTCAGAATGTAATTAACCCAGATTTTACAAGTATGATGAAATTCACCCTTTCTTCTTGACTTGAAATCCAAATTCATTATATATTTTATAATTCTGCTATTGCTTGCATTAATTCGTGGTAACTAAAAAATCTCTTTTTTTCAGATTTTTAGTGTATTTCTGTCATAAACCAATTTAAAATGCATTTCCTTACTAAGATTATTTGAAAACAATGAATTATATTTTTTTTTTTTTTTTTTTAAGCGTATCACCCCAAGCAAGGCTGGAGGCCACTATCACGCAAAGGGTTATAGAAGGGTTGGAGGAAGAGCAGATAGGAGTGGTAAAGAGAGGATGTGGAGAAAGAGAAAGACAGTGGGTCGATCAAGGCAAGGGGGTTGCAGAAGATTTGGAGCGAGAGCAGATAGGAATGAAAGGTGAAAGGATGTGGAGAAGGGAAGTGGATAGATCAAGGCAACTGGAGATGTCGATTGACGTTACACTTAAATAGTTGGAGATTGTATTTGTCAGGGAAACAGGAATAGGGAAGGGAGTTCCACAGGCGAGATGTGCGAGACATGAAGCTCTTGGAGTAGAAGATACGTCTACATCTAACAGTTTCAATGGTGAAGGGGTGGGAACGGGATGCCAGATATATATATATATAATGAATTTATATTTTACAGATAATACCACTGTTCTGTCAGTAATAACACTGTGTTCATTCAGGAAGCTAGCAATTATGAATCTCCACAAATTCATAACTTTTGTAGCTCTAAGTAATATTTGTCTTTTTACCATTCCTCCCATCCTGATTCTGTCACCACACAAGCTCATCAGCTAGGTGGCCTGCTGCATCTCCCGGTCCCTCTTAATATGTCCTGTGAGTATCAAATTCTCCAAGTGTTCTTTCCTCATTATTATTTTGTTTCTTTTATCTTTCACTCAGTACCAGAATTTTCTAGATAAAAATGTAAACATTAAAGTGAATGATAATCTTGAGGAATTTGTTTAATAACTTCCACCTATCTATAGCATCAATGATTATATATATATATGTATGCAAATATATTGATAAAATAGGAAAGAACTGTTAGATTGACGATCCAAAGTTCTTTAGTATTTTTGTTTTTATTTTTAAAAAACAGTGCTTGATACACAAGTAATATATATATATATATATATATATCTTCTTTATGTGCTGTGTTTCTTCAGGACGTAGGCGATCATGGCTCTCCACTTCTCTCTATTTCTTGTAGTTCTCAATATGTTTTGTCCTTTTGCTACGTCTCCCAGACCCTGTTCTGCCATCCACTTACTTCAGCCCACTAAGTATGTCCCACATTACTTTCCCTTGTCTCTATTCCCCTCTATCAGCCCTGTGAGTATCAGATTCTCCAACCCTTCCCTTTCTCATTATGTGTCTCAGAAATTTTAGCTGCCTCTTCCTGATGTCAAGTATAAGCTTTCTCCTTGTTTGCATCCTCTCCAACACCTAATCGTTGTTCACATGTTTGGTCCATGGTATCCTGAGCATCCTTCTGTAGAACCATACCTCCATTGCATCAACACACACACACACACACACACACACACACACACACACACACACACAAGCACTATGAAAGTGAAAAAATCAACTATGCACCAATAAAAAGTAATTATATGAAAGAAAAATGAAAAATATAAATAGTCAATTGCTGATATCCTCTGATGAGTGGTTGGAGTGATTGCTTGAAGGTCCGTCTACGAAACTCTAGAGTTGAGATGCTGAAGGTAACATAAATCAGCTAAGTGAAAAACTTTATATTTGTATTAATTTTATATATATATATATATATATATATATATATATATATATATATATATATAAAAACTCAGAATAAATAATTATAATTTTTTTTGAAAATAAAGAGATTTGAACTCATTTATTCTTTGTGTTTAAAAACAAGAACTATGCATGTCTCCTCACAAATCACGCCAGAATAGACTTTGTACTCAATGTCACGCAAATGACTTCCTTATACATTATTCATTCACTTATTTATTAAAAGAGACATGGTAGAGCAATGGATAGTGGCTCGGATTGAGAAATCGGAGAGCCAGGTTCGAATTCCAGTCGAATCCATTACATTCACTTACGTGCTAATACCCTTGGGAAAGGTATGAATCCACTTCTTCTCCCCCCCAGCTATGGGTAAATAGCGAGACAGACCAGGTTTTATAGCTTTGGATGGCAACTGGTCTACCGCAGAAAGAAATGGCAACCTACCGTGGGGAAAAAAATCTGCCTCGTCGATCATGTATCGAAAGATACATGATCACCTAAGAAGCATGTATCACGCATGGCACATAACTGACTGATATATGAAATTATTATATAATGAATTAGAATTACTCTTCGTTTTCTACCGTTTTTTGTAATGGTAAAATAACTGCTTCTTTTTATGTTGTAACTATGTACTATTTACGGAGGCATGGTGAAGTAATGGATAGCGGCTCAGGTTTAGGAATCGGAGAGCCGAGTTCGAATTCCAGTCCAATCTATTACATTCACTTACGTGCTAATACCCTTGGGAAAGATATGAATTCTCTTCTTCTCCCCGCAGCTATGGGTAAATAGCAAGACAGACCGGGTTCTATAGCCTTGGATGGCAACTGGTCTACCGCAGAAAGAAATGGCAACCTACCATGGGAAAAAAATCTGCCTCGTCAGTCATGTATCGAAAGATACAAGATCACCTAAGCATGTATCAAGCATGGCACATAACTGACTGACTATTTATTAAAAAAAAAAAGAAACTATTATAAATACCTACATAGCTACTATTTACTAACTCTTGTACCCAGCCCCCTCTACTTGCCTCATCTCCCAACACCACATAAGAATCGGCAGGAAGTCTGCCAAATTCCTGACATATTTCACCTCAGTAATTTACATGGAATCAAAGCGTCCAGTGGGGTTTCCTAACATTTGGCCGAAGTTCCTACTTTCATTCTGCAACAAGGCACCAAGATTTATACTGCCTCAGAAACCATATGGTTGACTAAGAGACATGGGTTACACAATGACGATAAGCTAATATAACTTTCTCTCTCTTTCTTTCTCCCTCTGTCTTCTGGTCCACTTTCTCACTTTTTATTTCTTCTTCAACAATTCTCTTTCGTCAAAAGTGGGAGCTTTAATTAATTAGCATTAATATTCATATCCTGCAAATTTCTTGTCATTTATACAAATCCTAGACTGATAGCAAGAAGGTGGATATTATTAAAAAGATAAACATGTGTTCTTTTCACTAAAGCAATAAAAAGAGTTACTGATTACCCAAACAGAATCTACAACCTGATGATTCGATTTGATTGATCTGGTTTTTTATGTCTTACCAATGCTTTACAGGTTATTTAAAGGCAGAAAATATTTTTATAAATAAGGTAATAATGATTTAGTTACTAATTGACCCATAGCTGGAGGGAGAAGAGGTGGATTCATACCTTTCCCAAGGGTATTTGCACATAAATGATTTTAATTAATCTGACTAAAAATTGAAACTCAGCTCTACAATTACCAATACTATTAAATCATATGCCCATCCAAACATACAGCACTTGATATTCCCAAGAAGTCATCCATCTAGTTACTGATCAGACTCAACGTTGCTTAACTTCCATGATTGTACGACCTCATGATTTGCAGTCTTGTAATGTTATCACCATCTACCACTTTTTTAATTATAAAGATCTGAAGCTGAACACATTTTCAACACATTTTTCTTCTTCTTTTATGTACTATATCTCTTTAACACAAGTACAATCATGGCTCTCCACAACATCCTATCCTTTGTAGTTCTTAGCTATGTTTATTTTTTTTTTTTACTATCCTTCCAAAGCCTTGATCAGTCATTTATTTACACATGCTCATTTGGTTGGTTACACACTGTTTCTCTTTACTTCTCTTGTCTTCAGTATGCCTTGTGAGTGTCAAACTTTCCAAGCATTTGTTTCTCATGTGCTTCAGAAATTTAAATTAACTGGATACAGATAGGATGAAAAGAGAAACACAAGAATTGGTATCAACAAGGATTGACATAAGATTTTTGTTCTTCTATGTGCTCTGTCTCTTCAGGACGTGGACAATCATGGCTCTCCGCAATGTCCTGTCTTTTGTAGCTCTTAATAAAGTTTGCCTTCTCAACAGCTTTGGCAGAAGAAATCAATTTACACTATTTATATCGTACAGACTGTTGTCCTCATCTTTATTGCCATATTCACAATGTTTCAGCCATTGTATGCTCCAGCCTTCTGCAGGGGCACATGGCCCACAGGATTAAAGTGTTGGTTGAGTTATCCAGAAAGTGACTTGACCCAAACAGTTGTGAGTTCAATACCTGGCCACAGCAGAGGGAACAAAATTTGGAGAGTTGAGTTACTAAAGGGAATTAACTGATACTGAGATCTGTCTATATTTCTGAGATGAGGTATTATGTACACTATTTACATTATTCAGACTATTGTCCTCATCTTTGTTGCTATATTTATCACAACATTTCGGCTGTTGTATGCTCCGGCCTTCTTCAGGTGGTTGGAATGTCAAACTGAACCTTTTATTTTGCTTGCTGGGGTAGACTGTTCTACTTCTACGTGCCATGTCTAATGGATGTCATTTATCAGTTATCTCCTTGTTAATTCACCTCTCCAAGTTCTCCACTGCCTTAACCAGGTATTGAACTCACAACTCTTTGGGTCCTGTCACTGGACGTCTAAATAGTGACAATACCTCATCTCAGAAATATAGACAGATATCGAAGAGATCAAGTACATCCTGGAACAGTAGAATGAACTGGAAGTAAATAACTCGAGAATGACAATCTGAGGATTAGAATGAAAAGCAACAAATAGAATATATGTTCCATTTTCAGGCTGAATCTTGTAAAAATAAACCATGGCAGGAGGAGTAAGGTATTTTCTGGAGTGGTACAAGAAGCTGACCATTTTGAAGTCCAGAAAATTGGGATTGAGCAGCTCCAGCCCAGATAGAACAGCAATACTCCATTTTTGGTCTGATCTGACTCTTGTAAAGACAGAACACAGCAGGAGGAGTCAAGTACTTTCTAGAGTGGTACATGAAGCTGACTGTTTTTCCAAGCCTATTTAGTGATGGATTGTATATATAAGTTCCACTTGATTCTGGCTGTGTCACAATAGAAACAGAGCTGATCACTTGAATATCAGCTGGAAGTTATCAGGTTGGGGTCAGTTTTTCTTTGTCTGAACCAAACAGAAGATTAGTTTTTACTTTTTAACTAAATTCCCCGCCAGCTGTTATCAAAGAGAAGAAGCACAGAACCCCTGCCAGTCATGCCTTTAGCAAAGATGGCAACAGGTAAGTAGTTTAATAATAAGGGCAGCCACAGAAAGACAGAGCAAATAAAAATCACTTAGCTTTTGAGAAAAGGTCAGCTGTTGAGTAAATCTGTTGTTTACTTTGTAAAAGTTTTGTTGTTTGAATGGCACATTTGAAATGGAGTCGGAAAGAGAAAAACTCTAGCTTCAATTTCAACTTCTTTAATCCATTTTGTCTGATTATTATCATACAGAACAATGCTAACTTTTTTTTAATGTCATGTTTTTTCAGAAAATAGGCGATCATGGCTCTCTCTTTGTCTCTTTCAATAGCTTTCAATAGCTTCCATTTCTTTATTATCTGTGAATTGCCATGACTTCTTGAAAAAGATACTGCAGTGGTTTTTGAGGTCTTCTCTACAGCTTTGTATTCAAAGTCAGCCTTCTCATAGACTGGCTACCATCCAAGGCTAGAGAGCTATCCTACTTTTGAGATGCATTTATACCATACCCAAAAGCATTAATGGAAAAGTGAAGACAGCAGACAAGGTGGGAATTTGAATTCAGCTTGCCAATAACAGTCTTGATATGTACATGCCTATTGTCCAGTTCAGACTCCTCCGCGGTCTTTTGAACAGGAGTAGAGGATTATCCCTTGTTTCCTCTTTAGGATTTGGTTTCTTCTAAAGTTTTCTCATTCTCTTTCATGCCTAGTAAACCCTTGCATCCAAGTGGCATTATTGCCTTGCTTGGAGTGAAAAGATAAAAAAAAACCCGAGAGCCATTCAAGGTAGAGGGTTACTAAATGAGGTTGTTGTATGGGCAGAAAAAAAGAGGGAGTAAAACATGTATATCATGAGGCTATGTATACATATTTTTTATAATATCTTTTATAACACTTCCAAGATAATTAAATTTCTGCACTTGTTTTATTTTGACATTCTCAATTTGTAGCTAGCATCTTGAGGTGTCCCTTTTGCTAACAACTATACATGTTGTTTGTTTTACAATTGATGGTTTACTGGGCAGAGATTGGATGAAAAGAGGGAAGCAAGAACTGGTGGCAACAAGGTTTGGTGTGTTTATAGAAAAAAAATTGGCTTAAGATTTTTCTTCTTCGATGTGCCATATCCCTTCAGGACATTGGTGATCATGGCTCTCCACAATTTCCTGTCCTTTGTAGCTCTTAGTAAAGTGAGTATTTATTATCCTTGTTCTGTCAAACACAAGTTCATTAGGTACGTTATTCTCTGCTTTCCTCTGTTCCTCCTGCCTTCAACATGTCCTGTGAGTGTCAAATTCTCCAAGCCTTATTTCCTCATTATGTGCTCTAGAAATTTCAACTATCCCTTTCTGATGCTAAGTATAAGGAAGAGGGCTGATATTACATAACAGTTCAGTACTCTTTCCTTTGTTTCTAATTGAATTTTCCTGTTTCTTAATACACTGCTTAGCTTTTGAAAGGCATCTTTCACTATTCCAATACACCTTTTAATTTTGGTGTCACATTTTTCCTCATCTGTTAAAACACTTCATAGATATTTAACTTTTTGTACTTCCTTGATTTTGGTATCTCCAATTTGTAATTTAAATGCTGGGCTGCCCCTTTTGCTGACAACCGAACCATCTTCCTTCTTACAATTGATGATTAGTCCTTTCTTATTGCTTTTCTTTACTACATTCTGTAGGAGTTCCTGTATTTTCTTTTTTATGTCTACTATTAAAACAGTGTCATTTGAATATATAATGTTGTTAAGATTGTTGCCACCAATAATGAATCCTGGTAGGACTTCTAATTCTCTTGGAATTGCTTCACTGTAAAGTTTGAATAAGTCTGGTGAGAAGACACATCCTTGTCTTACACCCATTTCTATTTTTGTGTATTTACTGCATTAATTTCCGATATGTATTCAGACATTTTGTTCCCAGTAAAAATTCTGGATTATTCTAATATTTTTCATAAATAGGCACAGCTTACCAAGCAGTTCAAAGAAGTAGTCGTTGTGTTATACCTTATCAAATGTTTTTGCACATAATCTGTAAAACATAGGTATATATCCTTCTGCATTTGTATTGCTCTTTTTTATATCATTCTGAGCATAAACATTGCATTTCTTGTTCCAGTGTCTTTAATGAACCTGCACTGTTCTTGTCCTATTCATTGGAATTCAGATGATAGGTTTTCCTTTGTTATGGTTCATTAGGCTGATTTTCCAGTGAAGTTCAGATTCCACTGCATCTTGCTTCTTAGGCAATGCTATGAAAATGGATCTAATTAATTCTTCCCAATATATCACCACTGTTGTATATTTCATTTATAACCTCTGTAATCTTGTCAATGCCGAAATCATGTAAGGTTTACCCTATATCTATTATAATTCTGCTATGTATGCAGACGGTTCACTCCAAGTATAAATTCTGCATTATTCTAATAGCCGTCCCTAAAATAGTTTTGCTTTAATCAGTCAAGATAATATTAAGAACAAGTTTCATGCCAGAAAAACTGAGAATTCTAATTTCAAAAGTACCACAACTTTGCTAGCTGAGACTGTCTAAAAGAAAATAAATAAAACACACTATAATTGTCTCTTTACTGGTGACAGGTTATCAATTCATTGTGGTTGTGGGTGTGAATGGTGAAAGAGATGAACAGACAGGAAGGCTGGTAGGGGTGAGGGTAGGAATGAAGTGTTATAAATTGTGCCGAGGGAGTGGGGAGTGGTTTAGGATGTACATTTGTGTCAATCTGCAATTCCATAATCAGATTTAGGCCAATGAGTTTAAATGGTTATTTATGATTAACAAATACCATAGGTAATTTGATAGAGGACAAATAGTGAAAGAAAGTAGTGTAAGGTTTGAGTAAGTAAGATAAGGGGTCATGGGGAGGAAAATAATGTTGAAGATGTATTGTTTCTTTTTTTGGTGATTGGTGTTCACATAAAAATCTCTTGTAATTTTGATCTTTCTTTTTAGATGTTTAAATTAGCCCTAGCAATCTGTTAATGCCTAACAGTAAGTGTATAAAGAAACAGTTTATCCTAATCTCTGAGAGCTCTCTCTCTCTCTCTCTGCATGTCTCTTTGTTACAATATATATATATATATATATATATATATATATATATATATATATATATATATATACACACAAGTATAGGGTTGGTGTAGACAGAATAAATTCCAATAACCAAAGATACTATTCTTAAAAGAGTGCTCAATAGAGTAGAGCAAAAATTATTTATTCAAAAATTATAACATAAACATGTTATAACATCACTACAAAAATAGCCATTTTGTTTCAACACTTCTGGTGTCTTATCAAGTGATGGTGTTGAATGTAGAATAAAGCTTTATTTTACATTCAACACCATCACTTGATAAGACACCAGAAGTGTTGAAACAAAATGGCTATTTTTGTAGTGATGTTATAACATGTTTATGTTATAATTTTTGAATATATATATATATATATATATATATATATATATATATATATATATATATATATATATATATATGTCTCCTCCAAATCGAATCTGTATCCTACTCGGAACCATCATATAGCCTGACATGCTATACCATTTAGCTACACAGGTTTGATTCCTGTTGGACAAAATATTTTCTATGAAATTTCACAGACATTCAGGCCAGTAAATGTAGTTCAGTCAATTATGTGCCATGTGTAATACATGCTTAGGCAATCATGTATCTTTCAATAAAAGATTAACGAGGCAGATTTTTTCCTGCAGTAAGTTGCCATTTCTTTCTGTGGTAGACCAGTTGCCATCCAAGGCTATAGAACCCAGTCTGTCCTGCTATTTATCCATAGCTGGGGGGGAGAAGAAGAGGTTTCATACTTTTCCCAAACTTTGCTGCTGCTTATTTTAGCATTGCTGAGACAGGATCTATGGTACCAATGGTTGAAAGAAGGCCAAGATCCGCTCGTATACCTGATCACAAAGATCACATGCTGCAGATGATCCAGGTATCACCAACCTTGTGGTCCTAGCATGTAGTACATCTCATAGTACTGCATGGAAGGTACTTCAAGAATAGCTCATATATCCGTATCATTTGCAATGTGTGCAGGATCTTTTACTCTCTGATCACTCACCACTGGAAAACTTTGTGACGATGGTTTATTGCACAAACTGCTGATCCGTTGTTTGTCTCTTCAGTCTTGTTTACAGATGAAGCAATATTTGGGTGGGGATGGAATAACCAACCACATTTGTGGGTGGCTGGAATCCCCATCGTACAATAGAGGCTAGACACCAGCATCAGTTGACGATTAATGTGTGGGCTGGAATTGTAGGTGACTGCTCTGGTAAGTACATGTGTTTACCCAGCATGTCTTACAGGAGCTATTTACAGGGACTTTATTTCAAACACATTTCCAGACCTGCTAGAGGTTGTACACTTGCTAATATGAAGATGCATGTGGTTCATGCATGATGGTGCTCCAGTACATTGTAGTCACATCGTTCACAATTCACTGGCTGAAATCTGCCATGAAAGATGGATAGGATAGGTAGCACACACACACACACACACATAGTGAGAGAGAAAATCAGTCTGTTCTCAACCCTGACAAATAGAAGAAGACATATGTGTATATATATATATATATATACATATATATATATATACATACATATATATATATATACACATACGTACATACATATATATATATATATATATATATATATATATATATATATATATATATATATATATATATAGTGAGAGAGAGAGAGAATCAGTCTGTTCATATCTATGTATCTGTCTATCAACTTGTCTTTTTCATCTACTTCCACAGACTAGCTGAAATATTAGTCCTACCCAAGAATCTAAAAATAGCTACCCACCTCACCCAACCAAAAGCTGACCAAATTGTTACAGTAACACTGTGCCCAGCCCCATTCTTATCTCATTAAATTACTCTTGTCTTGCTTCTTCATACCCTGATGCCTAAAAGGGAAATCATCCACCTCCAAACCATAAGAATTATACCCAAAAGACACAAAAAGAAAGAGAGAGGGAGAGGGAGGGAGAGAGAGAGAGGTAGGTAGGTAGGTAGGTAAGAATACAAAAAATACAAATACATGAATCTTTATCTTAAGATGGCTTTATCACCAAAACAGACAAGGTGCCTAATGAAAAGGATTTAAGATTTCTCTAAGTCATCTCAGATTTATTTTTTCTCCTCAATTACTATAGATAAAGAGACTGAACTTTCTTCATTCTTCTATGATAAAAACCATTAGCAATTTCCGCCTTTTCTTGTTACCCCTGATAGATAGAACCAGGTGCTGTAAAGGCGACCTTCACACTGAAATGTCCAACAATGACATTTTAGCATGAGACAGAATAACAGTTTTACTATCTTCGCCCAACAAGTTGGATAAAGGTTTAAGGTTCTTTTCATAAGTTTCAGAATGTTCTATGCTTAAAAATAGGATTTTACAAGTACATCAATAGACTTAAATGATTTATATAAAAAAATTGCAGAGTCCAAAATGTTATTTGAATACTGAGATGAACTTAATTTACTCACTGCTTTGAGCTGTAAGAGATAGGAAGTTGTGGTGAGCCATGATTATCCCACTTCCTCAAGGGACACAGCATATAAGAGGAGGAGAAATGAGAATTATTAATTTTTGATTGGTTTTGCTTTCATCTTTAGATGTTTATTTAATCACAACGTTTACAGTTTAAATTCTGTGACCATTACATTTTCTTAACACCTGGTTTTAGAAAGACATAAATTTAACAAATATTTAACAATCTACCTGACTCCAGCTGCCATTTAATGATCCGACTCTACCTGCCATTTCATGATCTACATGACTCCATCTACCATTTAACCATCTACCTGATTCCACCTAGCATTTAACCATCTATCTGACTCCACCTGCCACTTAATGATCTACATGACTCCACCTGCCATTTAACTATCTGACTCAACCTGCCATTTAACCATCTACCTGACTTCACCAGCCATTTGACTATCTACCTGATTCCAGCTGCCACTTAACGATCTACATGACTCCACCTGTCATTTAACCATCTACCTGACTCCACCTGCCAATTAACCATCTATCTTACTTCAGCTACCACTTAATGATCTACATTACTCCACCTGCCACTTAATGATCTACCTGACTCCACCTGCCATTTAACCATCTATCTGACTCTAAATGCCATGCTCTAACTCTATCTCTACATGAGTCAGATTAGACAGAAAATGGGGTATTGCTTTCAAATCTGGACTGGATCTACCCAATCCTCTCTCTCTCCAGCCCAGACAGAGTTCAGAAGCATTTATGCAGCCTTGTGCATGATGCACTATCTCCCACCCTAGAGACAGAATGCCATAAAACCTATCGCTACTTTATTGCTGTTTCCATGGAAATATTTTGACAAGCTATATTCCCTAGTTCTGCCAGTTGAAACTTTACAGCTAAGATTTGACATGCCATGTACACAGAGGTGATTCATTTTCATTCTCTTTGTATTCCATTAGTAAAGAGGAAGTTCCACTCAGACAGCTTCTTCCTAAGTGAACAGACTCTTGAGGGGATGCTTTCCCAACCACAAAAATCTTAACATAGGGTCAACTTTTATCTATCCTACATATCTTTATAATCTACAATTCTTACATTTATAAATCAAATCTATTCAGTAACCCTCTCTACCTTCAGTGGCTCTTGAGCCTTATATTGGGGGAGCAATAGAGTAAAATAGAGTAATAAAAATCTTTCACCAAAAAGTAAACTGAAAAATAAAGGTTTTACAGCTGTCAACACATGTCATTTCCTCTGTTAATGGTTTTAGATGACTTAAATTTTTGTGGAAGAAACTTATGATATATAAGAAATTTTTTTTTCAGTTATTTAACGCCAAATTCAAGATGGAGTGACAAGATTTAATGGTGAAAACAGCCAAATACTGCAGCCAATGAAGCCAAACAGCACCCGATTGTCTGGTTCATGGTTTCTCAGCCTGGATGATATCACCCACCAGTGGGTGATTTCAACTGTTGGGTCGGTGATGAGAAATGGAACAGAAAATGGTGGAAAATTAGAAATTTTGATGGGCGATATAGAATTTTGAGTATTAAAAAGGTATTTCAACATATGCTACCCGCCAAAATAGTCAAAAGATATATGCAAAAAACCTATTTAAAAAAAAAAAAAGTGACTACAAAATGGTAATAACTGGGTCACATTCTTCAATAAGATATGAATATCCCTGCAAACAATGAATATTTTGGTATGTTTGAAGTTTTGAAAAGAGTCATTAACATTCAAATACAGTGTAACCCGGATATAAGAGACCCGGATATAAGATAAACCCGGATATAAGATATATTTTCTCTGGTCCCAAATTAGAGCCCATGTTAATGGATATATAATAGACCAAACCCGGATATAAGAGAGATTTTATCTGGTCCCAAATTAGAGCCTGTATTAAAGGATATATAACAGACAAAACCCGGATATAAGATAAACCCGGATATAAGAGAAAGTCGGATATAAGAGAAACCCGGATATAAGACAGATTTTCTCTGGTCCAAAATTAGAGCCTGTGTTAATGGAGATATAATAGACCAAACCCGGATATAAGAGAGATTTTATCTGGTCCCAAATTAGAGCCATACTTACCTAAACAAAATAGACCAAACACGGATAAAAGAGAAACCCGGATATAAGATACTTCTTCTCCGGTCCTACAACTCTCTTATATCCGGGTTACACTGTATAATAGACCAAACCCGGATATAAGAGAGATTTTATCTGGTCCCAAATTAGAGCCTGTGTTAATGGATATATAATAGACCAAACCCGGATATAAGAGAGATTTTTCTGGTCCCAAATTAGAGCCTGTGTTAATGGATATATAATAGACCCAACCCGGATATAAGAGAAACCCAGATATAAGAGAGATTTTCTATGCTCCCAAATTAGAGCCTGTGTTAATGGATATATAAGAGAAACCCGGATATAAGAGACTTATTATCCGGTCCCGACAACTCTCTTATATCCGGGTTACACTGTAATTCTTCAATATTAGACATAACAAAAATATTCGCTGAATTTTCATTAGTTGCTAATTGTGTAAATTCTTTTAATTTTATAATTATGAACAATTTTTTAAAATTTTTTGTCAACACTTGCAACGCTAAACCTAGCCATGAAACTAACGTTGACCATAAAACTAAATTATATATATAGTTAAGTTTAGGATGTAGTATCAAACTTTTACTAAACAATTTTGGTATGCTTTTGAATATATGTTATACATGTGGGCGATGGAAATTTTTTCTATGAGAAAGTGGGCGATGATGCCAAAAACATTGGGAATCTCCGGTCTGGTTGTTCAAGAGGTCCAATGTAAATAATGAAGGATGTTGAAAATATCAATTTAGAAGAGACATTTTTGACTGACCTTTGTATTTGAAGTGAAATTGAGAATTTAATAGTGACTAAAAGACAAGGACATAGTTTGGGTAATAACAAGTCTGTCTCAGAATGTAATTAACCCAGATTTTACAAGTATGAGATTCATCATTTTCTTCTTAACTTTAAATCCATATTCACGATATATTGAACATATTGTTTGCATTAATTCATGACCACTGACAATACGTTTTTCTGCTTTTCAATGTATTTCTATAGCACGCCAATTGAAAATGCTTTTAATATTATTTCCAATAGGAATATTCTAAACACTGAAATTATATTTTATGTACAACAACACTATTCCATCAGTAATAGTTGCATTAGTTCCTGACCATTGAGAATCCCTTTTTTATAGATTTTCAATATGCAACATAAATAATGCTTATGTCTTTGAAATCAAATTTTACATAAAAACTTGCAAGATCTGATGTATGATCATCAAATAGGCTTTTTTTTTATTAGAGATAGTAGGGGAAGTAATTCTGTCATTTTAATAAACTGGTGAGGGTGGCAAAATTTAACTGCTAAAACAACCAGTTGGATCAGCATAGATGAATCAGTACCTGATAGTCTTGTCGGTCAAGATGTTCAAAGTAAATAGTGTGAGAATGTTAAGAATATCATGGACAGAGTATGTGATTAATAAGGAAGTTTTAAGGATTAATAATAACTACAAAGACAGTGTTGTTAACAATCAGAAAGAGACAGCTGAAGTTTTTTGGAGACCCATAAAAAGAAAGAAAAGTTTGGAGAGCTTAACACTCACAGGGTGCATTAAAAGCCAAGAGAAACAGTGGAAAACATTATGTAACTTGATGAATAATTTACATTATTTGCATTGTTCAGACTGTTGTCTTCAACTTTATTGCCATATTCATGATGTTTTGGCTGTTATATGCTCTGGCATTCTTGAAAGGTCATTGGAATTTCGAACTGAACCCTTTATTTCGTCCACTGGGATAAATTGTCCTCAAGGACACATGGCCAAGTGGATAAAAGTGCTGGTTGAATCCAGTGACTTGACCCAAAGAGTTCTGAGTTCAATACCTGGCTACAGCAGTGGTGAACAAAAAGTTGGAGAGTTGAGTTAAAGGGTGATAACTGAGACATCCGAAAGAGGCATGGCACGTGGAACTAGAACAATCTACCCCGTTAGATCAAATAAAGAGTTTAGTTTGAAATTCTAATCACCTGAAAAGGGCCGGAGTGTACAGCGGCCAAAATGTAGTGAACATGGCAATAAAGATGTGGGCAACAGTCCAAACAATGTAAATAGTGTAAATAATTACAATACCTCATCTCAGAAATACAGACAGATATTAACGATGAATTTGGGCAGAAAGAAGAAGAAGTGATTGACTGATTGATTTTTTATAGGTTATCAACCCATTGTGGGTTATTTAAAGTCAAAACATATTTTGGATTCTAAGAATAACATTTTTTTTTGTGAGTGAATATTGTATGAACATTTTTGAGAATGATTTTTCCAGATACAAGTCCTGTGATTTCACCCAAATATTTTCAACCACTGTGCCACACAATATTGTCATGGTGTATGTGTGTGTGTGTGTGTGTGTGTATGTGCGTGTGTGTGTGTGTAGTAATGGTACAGTGTTAGTATTTGAATAAAGGAATAAGTATTAAACTTTTTTCTTTCAAATAATTATTTTCACTATTCTTCGATTATGTTATTTTGAATACTTTGTTTTAATATTCATTTTTTAAAAAGTATTTTTATTTTTTAATTTAACTTTTTGAAATTTTCCTTTATTTGAATAAATGAATATTAACCTTTTTTCATATAACTGTATTCAACATTCTTTGTTGAATTCAAATTTTTTGCTGTTATACTGAATTATGAATTAATATTGTCGAAGTTTCCGATATGCAGCATTGAGCATTTGATTTAATAATTTTCCAAGATTTTAAAAGTATGTTAATCTGAAATTTGTATAAAATGAAAATGACATTAATTTTACTGAAAGTGTTGTTATTTTTTCATAGTAATATTTTACTGCACTTTCATGCACCCATAATTTGAAATGAAGCTAAGTATGCTGCGATATTTTCATTTGCTCCTAGGTGTGCCATTGCTTAAAAAGGTTGAGAAACATTCATTTAGCCTATACCTGCAGGGAGGAGACGGATTCATACATTTCACAAGGGTATTTGTGCATAAGTGATTATAATGAACCCAACTGGAATTTGAACTCGGCTCTCCAATTTCTTATTCTGACCCACTATCCGTTACACCACTCACACATCCATGAAAAGAGGAACAAGTACACAAAAAGAAAGGATCATAAAAGAGCAAGTATTGCTGAAGGCAATCAATGATATGAAGCTGTGGAGAGCCATGACTGCTACAGCACCTTACAGAAATCATCACAAGCCTCTTGCTACTCTATCGCTATTTCCATGGTAAATGTTCTGATGGCTACATTCAGAATTTTACAGCTAAGGGCTGCCATACCATGCACTCAGGGTTGAACCATCCTCATTCCCTTGATAGTATCGATGGTAAGAAATAAGTTCCACTCAGGTAGCTTCTTTACAAGAGCCACTGCTTTGTAGAGCAGACTCCTGTGAGGATGCTTTCTTAACATCTACAATCTTTAAAAGGCATGAGAAGCAGTGATATGCAGCATTTAACTTGATGAAATTGAGAAAAAGAAATGAAGACAATTTTTTTTTTGTTTTTTAAAATGATGCTCGCCCGGAGTCACTCAAGGTAGAGAGTTATGGAATAAGAGACAGTTTATGCAGATATGTGGGGGAAGATAAAAGTTAGATTTGAACAGGTTAAGAGTTTAGTAATCAAGGAAGCATCCTTTTGGAAGTCAGTTCCACAAAGCAGCAGTGTGTGGGAAGAAGCTGCTCAAGTGGAATTTACACCTCCCCAATGAATAGGAAAGGAGCGGGGTGGCTTTGCTCTAATGTGTGTGGCATGGTGAGTCTTAGCCGTGAAGATTAGATCTGTTGGAACTAAGAAATGTAGTTCATTGGAACACTTTCCTTGGAAATAGTGATAGAGCAGCAACATTTTGTCTGTGCGAAAAGGATTGTAGGATGGAAAATAATTCATCACCCACAAGGACACAGAGACTCTTTTGAACTCTATTGAGACAGCAGCACCACACATTGTTTACAACTCTCCACAGCAGCCGACAGCAGCAGTGTGTTTCGGTGATACGGTCTTGCACATTTCTTATATATTGCTGCATATTTACCTCTTCAGGATAGTAAGTATATATTACTTTTTGGTTTTAGGCTTTTTTTTTAGCCTTTGAATTGCATGAAACAATAAAAACCTTGTTTGGAAGCATTAATGATTGATTTATTTTCTGTTTTAAGCTTTGTTGTAACAGGACACTGGCTCTGTTTAAACTTTTAAATGCATGAAATTACGGGATGGTAATTTGGAGAGACTACTAATTGGATGATAATTGTCGAAATTTAAGAAGTGGGGGGTTCAGTTTGCTATGTAAACTAAACCCCTATACAAACCATAAAAAATATAAATAAAAGGTAAGTAAAGGAAATGATAATATTAAATGGTTTGTGTTCATCTCCCAATCAGCAAGGTTTGCTTAGACAATCCTGAAAAGTACACAGAGAGAAAAAGAGCTGGGAGGACAATATTCCAGAATCGACCTAATCATGAATTTCCTTTAATCACACCATATTATTGGGTATGACAAGCAATCCTGTATTTTGATCATGCTGTCCATCACACTGTTTGATCAAGTCATGTCTTTCCGTATATTACGTTTATAACAGTTTGATGTTTTACAAGAAGAAGTATGGGTTAGACGCTCCACTATTCTGGTGCTTAAAATTGTACAGTCCATCTTTATTTTGGCACCCTGTGGCCTGGTAACTCCTATTGTCCAACAATTTTTTTTAAATTGTGACTATTAGTTAATTGAACATCTATAAGGACAATGTTACATGTTTACAACTTTCCACAACAGCTGACAGCAGCAGCATGTTTTGGTGATACGGTCTTGCTCATTTCTTATATATAGCTGCATATTTACCTCTTCAGGATAGTAAGTATATATAGTAGTTTTAGGCTCTTTTTTTTTAGCCTTTGTATTGCATGAAACAATAAAAACCTTGTTTGGAAGCATTAATGATTGATTTATTTCCTGTTTGAAGCTTTGTTCTACATTTGATAATGCAGTAATATATATGTGGAATGAACTGGCAAGACTATGTTTACATAAAAGAGCTTTTTAGGGGTGATTTCCAACATACAGCATTTTCTGTGGTTTGACCTAAAGCCATAAAGGTTAGAATTGGTGGAACTAAAGAATGAAGATCATTTGAACACTTTCCTTGGAAATAGTGATAGAGCAGCAAGAGGCTTGCAACATTTTGTCTGTGGGAAAAGGATTGTAGGGTGGAAAATAATCCACCACCCACAAGGACACAGAGACTCGTTTGGACTCTATTGAGACTGGAAAGTGAAGACTAGGTACCTTCAGCAGTACTCCCTTTTCAGCCTGATCTGGATTTTGTAAAGGTAGGAGATAGCAGAAGGAGTCAGGTACTAACTGGAGCGGTACAGGGAACTGACCCTTTTTCCAGCATCTTTTGCAATGGATCATATATACAAATTCCATTTGAGGTCTGGGTTGAGTTCAAGTCCCAAAAGTTGCTTACGGCAAGGAACATAAAAAGAAGGAATCATAAAAGAAGGCAAACAAGAGTAGAAAGCTGTGGAGAGTCAATATCTTAAAGAGCATATTAGAAAGAGAGAGGAATAGTTAGGAATGGTGTTTCACTTCTTGCAGTTTTTCCCTCACTTCTGAGAAAGATAGTCAAGCATTACAGATCAACTGCTTTAGTGTTTGCGGTTGCCATAACAGCAAAGAAAAGGGACAATTGCCATGGTGAATTGATGGGAAAGGGACAGATGCTTTACTCTAAAATCACTTCAGTTTTTGACTCAACTCAGTGAGTGTGAAAAGTTGCCACACCCAAAGTAGCTATCAAAAGTAGAACAAAAACCAGCCCAACAGTTAGCAAGAGACAAGAAAAATGGATTTACATTTTGAGTAGGTTTCTTCCTAATGTTCTTAATAAATAGAATTATTATTATTATTTTGTTTCCTTTGATTTCTGGTGTATACACATTTTTTCTGGGTCCCAACCAGAGACCCAAAGTCAGAAATGGTATCATGACATTTTCCACTGAGCATTTTAAAAAAAAATATATATATATAAGATCATACACATTTTACAGAGATAAAGACCTTTGTAAGGGGTAAGCATTACTTGTAAGTATAATTTTTTTTGTATTTCTTTAAGGCTAGGTCTAAATGGCATCCCTTCAATGAGTCTGTCAGAACCTTTTCTAATCAAAAGGAATTGTTGATACCCTCAGCTGACACATTTTTTTAGAATTTGATTCCAAGGCCCTTGTACATTGATAGTTTTTTTTAAGATCTTCAAAGATACTTTACAGTCTACTGGGACTGTCATGTCAATATGAAGGCATAGCACATTCTGTTATTTATTATTATTATTATTAGTATTATTATTATTATTATTATTATAATTATTCATTCACCAACACCACTGCCACCAATACAGATGAAGAAGAGACTTAATGCAATAGAAATGTGGTTCTACAGAAGGATGCTGAGAATGCCATGGACTGAAAATGTGAGCAATGACAAAGTTTTAGAAAAATGGAAAAAATGAAACTTATAATTAACATCAGAAAGAGATAATTTAAATTTCTAGAGTACATAATGAAGAAAGACGGCTTAGAAAATCTGATACTCACAGTACAGATTGAAGGAAAGAGGGACAAAGGAAAACAATGCCTAACCTGTCAAGTGAAGGATGCTGATAATACCATGGGCTGAACATGTGAACAACAAGAATGTTTTAGAAAAAATAGAAACAAAAAGGAATCTTATACTTAACATCAGAAAGAGACAGTTGAAATTTCTAGGGCATATAGTGAGAAAAGAGGGCTTGGAAAATTTAATACTTACAAAACAGGCTTGAAGGCAATAGGGATAGAGGAAAATAATGCATAACCAACCTAACAGGCTTGAAAGCAATAGGGATAGAGGAAAATAATGCATAACCAACCTAGCAGGCTTGAAGGCAATAGGGACAGTGGAAAATAATGCATAACCAACCTAACAGGCTTGAAGGCAATAGGGATAGAGGAAAATAATGCATAACCAACCTAACAGGCTTGAAGGCAATAGGGATAGAGGAAAATAATGCATAACCAACCTAGCAGGCTTGAAGGCAATAGGGACAGTGGAAAACAATGCATAACCAACCTAGCAGGCTTGAAGGCAATAGGGACAGAGGAAAATAATGCATAACCAACCTAGCAGGCTTGAAGGCAATAGGGACAGTGGAAAATAATGCATAACCAACCTAACAGGCTTGAAGGCAATAGGGATAGAGGAAAATAATGCATAACCAACCTAGCAGGCTTGAAGGCAATAGGGACAGTGGAAAATAATGCATAACCAACCTAGCAGGCTTGAAGGCAATAGGGATAGAGGAAAATAATGCATAACCAACCTAGCAGGCTTGAAGGCAATAGGGACAGTGGAAAACAATGCATAACCAACCTAGCAGGCTTGAAGGCAATAGGGATAGAGGAAAATAATGCATAACCAACCTAGCAGGCTTGAAGGCAATAGGGACAGTGGAAAATAATGCATAACCAACCTAGCAGGCTTGAAGGCAATAGGGACAGTGGAAAACAATGCATAACCAACCTAACAGGCTTGAAGGCAATAGGGACAGAGGAAAATAATGCATAACCAACCTAGCAGGCTTGAAGGCAATAGGGACAGTGGAAAATAATGCATAACCAACCTAACAGGCTTGAAGGCAATAGGGATAGAGGAAAATAATGCATAACCAACCTAGCAGGCTTGAAGGCAATAGGGACAGTGGAAAATAATGCATAACCAACCTAACAGGCTTGAAGGCAATAGGGATAGAGGAAAATAATGCATAACCAACCTAACAGGCTTGAAAGCAATAGGGATAGAGGAAAATAATGCATAACCAACCTAGCAGGCTTGAAGGCAATAGGGACAGAGGAAAATAATGCATAACCAACCTAGCAGGCTTGAAGGCAATAGGGATAGAGGAAAATAATGCATAACCAACCTAACAGGCTTGAAGGCAATAGGGATAGAGGAAAATAATGCATAACCAACCTAGCAGGCTTGAAGGCAATAGGGACAGTGGAAAACAATGCATAACCAACCTAGCAGGCTTGAAGGCAATAGGGACAGAGGAAAATAATGCATAACCAACCTAGCAGGCTTGAAGGCAATAGGGACAGAGGAAAATAATGCATAACCAACCTAGCAGGCTTGAAGGCAATAGGGACAGAGGAAAATAATGCATAACCAACCTAGCAGGCTTGAAGGCAATAGGGACAGAGGAAAACAATGCAAAACCTGTATAGTGAGCTTGAGTAAATGGATAGCTGAACAAGGTTTTGGAGAGATAACAAAAAGACAAAATTTGCTAAGAGTTACAAATGTCAGGATATTCTGGAGAGCCATGATCACCAATGACGTGAAGAGACATTGCACATAGCAGAAGAAGAACTTTGTCTGCTTTCTTCTTATCCTTGCCTTTTTTCTTTGTTATATGAGTTCAATATTTTAAAAGGCCAAATTTTCACCCCACCTCTAACTATTTTCTGCCATTTTAATTTGAACTCTGACAGTCACAAATTTGCTTGTAGTTTCAAAAACACTCAATAACTATAAAAAAATATTTCTATTATTATTATTCATCATTTTCCCAAGGAGTAAGTAACCTATATTCAATTAGATGAATGAGAGTGAGAGAGAGAATTTATATGGTGGCCACTTGGAATCATCTGCTAGATATTTAAAAAGGTTCAAGAATTTGAATATACAAAGGTTGCTAACATATAAAAGCTGTTCATCTGATCTGGGTAGACTTTCAACAAGAGTGACAGATAACAGAGGTTCTATATTCAAGACAGACCAGACTTTGTTAATCTGGTAGTCAGATTCAATTCTGCTATTGTTGTCTCTGTTTATTTTATATTTCAATGTAAACTGATGGTCATCGCTGAAGTCATCAACCAGAAGAAAGAATAATTCTATTTCTATAATTAGTTGCACCAAACATTTTTAGTACATATATACACACACACTATATATATATATATATATATATAATAGATTTTTGACAAAACAAAATATTACCTGCAATGAAAATTTTGTCAGCATTAAATAACTCATTGTGCTTGATATGCCATAAACCAAACCAAACACACACACATATATATATTTGTATATATATTGTGTATTTAGGCAGCAATCCCTCATTTATACATGTTTCATTAAAGGTGACAGACAAGGTACTGTGATTAAACTTTTTATTTAATTTTTCTTGTATTTGAGCAAGTGTTTCCTTTTCTGGACACAGTGTATAGAAACTGTCCAAAATTCAGTAATTCTGAGCACTTTCGGCTATACTTTTAGCCACTATCTAGGATGATTTTATTTTTACCTTTTTAACTGGGTGTATGGTCTGTGTGTATGTTTCTAGAGTTATAGGGATGTTTTTATCTTTCAAACACAGGACATTGTGGCTGTTAATATTATTGAGTGTTGGCTTTTTCTTTTTTATTATTAAGGCTTCAATTATTTTTAATCTTTACATATGGATGAGGTTATTATGCTTGTATTTTCAACTAGTATGTTTCAGATGGATTCTGGTAAGTTTGTGTGTGTGCTTAAAATGAATTCTGATGAAGCTGTGATCAGATAGGTGTAATGTAAGGCATCTAGATAGGCATGTAGTAGTTTATACTTGTCTTGTTTCTATAAAGGACACATTATTAATGCTTCCACTGCTGTGGACATACTTTTACGTCTTCATGAAACTTACATTGCCTGCTGTTGACATATGTATACATTTTCAATTGTCTGGATTGTTGTACATTTAATGTCATATATTATTTACTTATATTCATATGAAAATAGTTTTAAATCCTTTATTTATTTTTTTTTTAATTTTTTTTTAAAAACTTCTGGAGCTGTGGGCATACTTACATTGCCTTCTGTTGACATATATATACATTTTCAAGACACTGAAATGTCAGTCCCTAATGTTTGTGTTATAAAGTAACTAGTACTTTATGCTACTTCCAAAACATCATAGACATGTAATAGCATACAGTATCACCTGTTTTGTGATATATTTGTATTATACTGAATGTTTTGAGGTGTTGTTTTACTTAGCCTGTACTACAGAAAATCTTTATAGTTATTTATTTTCAGCAAACAGCTATATTCTAATTTTCCCTAAAAAGCCAGTACAGCCAGGCAACAATGCTACAACAATGCAACAGTAAAAGTGTTAAGATATAATAATTTTTAAATAAACCTTTCCAGTTGCTGGTGCAAACCACAAGTTCTGTTAACTAATACCTTGGTATTAATAGTGAATGACTTTTTAGTGTAGAACACTTAACAGAAGATAATTAATAGATTTAATAGATATTTAATAGATTTAATAGATATTTAATAGATTTAGACAACTTTATATTGTAAAGGATGTGCAGGTGGTGTAATGGATAGTGGCTTCAAATGATAATTCGAAGAACCAGTTCTCAATCTTCTCAAGTTTTCTCACATTTGCTTTTATGAAAGGTATGAATCCACGAATACCCCCAGTTCTGGGTTAAATAGTAGAACAGACTGATCACTTCACCCTTGGATGGCAACCCGTCTAGAAGAAGAGTAACTCTGAAACATGAACCTTACATTCTCATCTGAAATTTCTGAGAGAGACTTATCTTCTTAGCACTGGGGTGGCTCTTTAAATAAGTACACTTAGGTACCTGCATGTGCATTGGGGTGTAATGAACAGTGGCTCAGAATGAGAAATCGGAGAGCAGAGTTTGAATTCCAGTTGGGTTCATTACATTCACTTGGGAAAGGTATATATATATATATATTACATCTGCTTATGTGCAAATACCCTTAGCCACTGAAACTGTATTATCTCCCTTGGTTGGCAGGTGACAAGGACAGGTCATTACACATGCTTTCACACATTGCATGTAGAATATATATATATATATATATATATATATATATATATATATATATGGATAATATTAGTGGTTAATAAACACACACACACACACATATATATATATATATATATATAAAATATATATAAATACATATATATATATATATATATATATATATATATATATATATATATATATATAAAATATATAAATACATATACATACATACATATATATATATATAAAAAATTCCAATAGAATAGAATCCAGGTAGAACCCAATGTCCAGGACAGAGTAAGAATATAAAAAGTCTTAAACACTAATATTCCATGGTTATAATTTACACAGACCTACAAATTCCAAAAACATTTTTTGAATTTGTAGGTCTGAGGAATTGGATCGTATTCACGATTCCAATGTAATAAATTATAACCATGGAATATTAGTGTTTAAGAGAGCTCAACCGAAATAAATTTTTCAGGAGCATATATATATATATATATATATATATATATATATATGCATACTACTGGCAGAAAGTTTGTGCATTTCTTTCAGAAATACCTTAAAATGAGATATTTTTGCATGTTTTCTTTCAAGTAAAAGATGAAATTTCAGTGACTACATTGTATTTGTTTTTATTTTTCAGTCTTTCTCCAGGCCTCTCTTAATGACAAAAAGTTCAAATATGGATTCATCTGTCACTTTCACTTTAGTTCAATGAAGTCCTTAAGAACGAAACATGTCACACAAAAACTTTTACACTTTGTCATACTTCTTTTAATAAACATGAATTCTAATTCACCTTAAAAGAAGAACCCAAAACCTTTTCACAATTACAGCAACAGACACTAAAATATAATTCTCTATTTAGCAGAATATTAAAATATGCAAAGGGCATTCAAGTTAGTTCTAAGCTTTATTTGGAAGCTAATGTTATAGAGGCTGAGAAATATACAATCTTGGTTAGACTCATTGCCAAGGGACATATATAAAGTAATGTTTATAAATTAAAAATAGAAAATAGGAAACTGAAAAAAAAAAAATTACACTCAGCTGTGTTAGTTCAACAGCACTACTTTTGCCCAGAGTAGATTATCATTCAACAGAAACAAAGAAAAGAGTACTGAACTGTTATGTAATAAGATGCCTTCCGAAAGCTAAGCAAAATATTAAAGAAACAAGAAAATCTAATTAGAAACAAAGAAAAGAGTACAGAACTGTTATGTAATAAGATGCCTTCCAAAAGCTAAGCAAAATATTAAAGAAACAAGAAAATCTAATTAGAAACAAAGAAAAGAGTACTGAACCGTTATGTAATAAGATGCCTTCCAAAAGCTAAGCAAAATATTAAAGAAACAAGAAAATCTAATTAGAAACAAAGAAAAGAGTACAGAACTGTTATGTAATAAGATGCCTTCCAAAAGCTATATAAATAATTAGGAAACAAGAAAATTTCATGAGAAACAAAGAAAAGAGTACTGAACTGTTATGTAATATAAGTCAGTCTTCCTAGATGGTAATAAATGCTGGACAATATCTTCACAGATGAAGAAGAGACTAAGACATATGTTGTCCTACAGAAGGATGGTGATAATGCCATGGACTGAACATCTGAACAAAGAGAATGTTTTAGAGAAAAGAGAAACAAAAAGTACATTTATACATAACATCAAGAAGAGACAGTCGAAATTTCTAGGGCACATAGTGAGAAAAGAGGGCTTGGAAAATTTAATACTTACAGGACAGATTGACGGCAAGAGAGACAGAGTAAAACAATGCATAACCAACCTAGCAGGCTTGAGTGTCGGAACAAGGTTTAGGACAAATAGCAAAAAACCACAATTTACTGAGAGCCTACAAATGATAGGAAATTGTAGAGAGCCATGATCACCAACATTCTGAAGAGACACAGCACATAGAATGGCATATATATATATATGTGTGTGTGTGTGTGCGTGTGTATCTCTCCCTTTCTCTCTCTCTTATAAATATATGTTTGTGAAAGTTTCAGATAGACTATATCTGTAAAAGGACAATGTGAATAAAGAAATAACATTTTTAGTCTTGTATATAAATACTTGTTGCAAAAGTTTACTTTAATAAGTATATATATATATATATATATATATATATATATATATATATATACAAGAAGTTTCAAATATGTAGAACATTCAGACATTTTTTATACACTACATGTCCAGAAAAGAAATCACTTATACAAAAGCTTAATCGCAAT
This sequence comes from Acanthosepion esculentum, assembly GCA_964036315.1. Taxonomy (NCBI): domain Eukaryota; kingdom Metazoa; phylum Mollusca; class Cephalopoda; order Sepiida; family Sepiidae; genus Acanthosepion; species Acanthosepion esculentum. Next base: position 40,831,498 of record OZ038499.1, on the reverse strand, counting down.
GCCTTGTCAGTCATCTTTAATGAAACTTATATTAAAGAGAGATTGTTGTCCAAATTAACAAATATATATATATATATGTATATATATATATATATATATATATATATATATATATATATATATATATTGAGAGTGAGGGAGAGAATCAATCCGTTCATATCTATGTATCTATCAACTTTTCATCTACTTCCTCAGACTAGCTGAAACATTAGTCCTACCCAAGAAACTAAAAATAGTTCCCCCCTCACCGAACCAAAAGTTGACCAAATTGTTATAGTCACCTTGTGCCCAGCCCCATTCTTATCTTATTAAATTACTCTTGTCTTGCTTCTTCATACCCTGATGCCTAAAAGGCAAACCAGCCACCTCCAAGCCATAAGAATTATACCCAAAGAACACACACACACCCACCCATGCACACACAAGAGAAAAAACAGTAAGAAATTCACAAGACAGACTGAAGGCAAGAGGGGCAAAGGAAAACAATGCATAACCTACCTAGTGAGTAATTGGATGGTAGAAAAAGGTTTAGGAAAAATAACAATAAGACAAAATTTATTAAGAACTACAAAAAACAGGAAATTGTGGAGAGCCATGATCGCCAACATCCTGAAGTGACATGGTACATAGAAGAAGAAGCATTAATCAAATAAACTTAACAAATATATTTTAGTAGTCAAAATACAAAAGAACTGTATGTTTTCTATTTACATTATTCGGACTATTGTCCTCATCTTTGTTGTCATATTTATTACAATGTTTCGGTTGAACCTAGAACAGTCTCCCCCAGCGAGCAAAATAAAGGGTTCAGTTTGACATTCCAACCAACCGGAAGAAGGCCAGAGTGTACAACGGCCAAAACATTGTGACAAATATGGCAACAAAGATGAGGCCAATAGTCCGAATAATGTAAACAGTGTACATAATATCTTATCTCAGAAATATAGACAGAAACTGTATGTTTGGTAAGAGAGACAAGAGAAGAGTTCTTTTGAATCAATGTCGTGCTGCTCTGGTTTCCATAGGTGTTTTACAGAGTGGAGTTACCAATTTTTTAATTCAGAGTCATCTTTCTCCTAGACAGGTTGCCAACCAAGGCTATAGAATCCAGTCTATGTTGTTATTTATTTGAATTTGGCACACTGATCCCACTATCTGTGCCGATAGCCACTACGCAACGTGAACATGCTTTCTGAAATTCTTTGTTCTAAGCATTTATACTTCAAACATGCATTATGAAATGAGATCAATCATGGTTCAATCCTTACCTCCAAGATCGGTAATACCTGCAAACAATAATGTAACCATAAGTTCTAGTCTAACAGTTTCTTTTCTTGCACTTCTCATTTCTAAAATTTAAATGCAACACCAATCGCCATCTTTTGTCTTTCTGAATCCTGTTCTTTTATTGTCCTTTCTCCTCACTAAAATCTTCTCATTCTCTTTCACTCCCAGTAGCCCTTTGCATCTTAGTGGCATTACTGCCTTATTCGGGATGAAAATTAATAGGAGTAAATAAGTTTGCATATCATCCGTTTCACACTTGTCCCTGGTCTATCCCTTGTTTCCTGTTTAGAAATGGGTTTCCAGTTCCTTTTCTTTCTTTTTGACTTCTGGTGGCTCCCCAACCCCCACTGCAACTTGGTGGCATTATCTCCTTGCTTGGGTTGGTGCCTCTTACTCTGTAACCCTTTACCTTGAGTGGCTCTTGTGCCTTGTACAGGTTGAACATTATTGTAAAAAAAAAATGATTAAACAAAATAAAAATAAGGCTATTCATAATGATATAGAACAAGTGAATGGATTTAATTAAAGATAAAAGTCATTATGAAGTTTACATCACCAACTTAGTTTATTTTTTTATACAGTAAGATTCACTCTGTACAAGGCCTGGGAACCACTCAAGGCAGAGGGTTATGCCAAGGGTTAGTTTATATGGATAGGAGAGGAAGATAATAATTAACTCTTGACTTGAACAGGTTAAGTGTAATGATTGGGGAACCATCCTCTTGGGAGTCTGTTCCACAGGGTAGTGGTTTGTGGGAAGAATCTGTTCAAGTGGAACTTACTTCTCGCCGATGGAATATGGAGGGAATGTAGGTTGTTTACTACAATGTAAGTGGCATGACAGGTCTTAGCCGTGAACGTTACACCTAGTGCAACCAAGAAATGTACTGAAACATTAAAAAAACTGAAGGCCTAAAATGTAAAATTTCTACCACCTAATTAAGCTACAAAATTAAAAGGATAAGGAAATCAGACATCTCCCCATGGCAGCAACACCTATGAAACATGGAGCTCTATGGCAAACTCATTCCCATCTCTAAAAATTATATGGAAGCATAGATTAAGATTTAACTGATTCAAATATAGTGTGGAGAAGGATCTATTCTCATGGATTGAATAAAGGATCTAGTTTGAAGAAGGCTAGGGGAAACAAAGGCCAAAACATGAATATAACAGTGAAGATCATCATCATCATCATTTTCAATCATTTCATCCCAAGCAAGGCAATAAAGTCACTAAGATGCAATGGGTTACTGAGTGTGAAAATCTAAGAAAAAAATAACATTATTGAGAAAGGATAATAAAAGCACAGGATTCAAGGAAACAGAAGATGATGATTGACACTGCATTTAAATTTTGAAGATCAAGTTTGATTGGAAAGCAAGAAGCCAGAAGAAAGTTCCACAAGGGAGAAGTGCAAGGGAAGGAACTGTTAGCATAGAACTTATGGATACATCTGACCATGTCAACTGTAAAATGAGGAAACGTAGCTGCCAATCTAGTCAGTCGGTTAAGTGCTGAATGTCATGTACACTTGGTCTTTTTCGATTCATGACTGACTAGGCAGAAGATTTTCCTGCAGGAGGTTGCCATTTCTTTCTGCATTAGGCTGGTTGCTACCCAAGGCTATAGGACCCAATCCTGTCTTAATTCAATCCATAGCTGGGGAGAGAAGACATGGATTCATACCTTTCCCAAGGGTATTTGCATGTAAGTGAATGTAACGAGCCCAACCAGAATTGGAACTTGGTTCTCCAATTTCTCACTCATTGTGATCCACTATCTATTACACCCCAATTCGCATACCTAAGAGTAGATATATAAGCAGAAACCCCAGTGGTAAGAAGAGAAGCTTCTCTTGGACATTTCAGATGAGAATGTAAGGTTCATGTTTCAGAGTTGCTCTTCTCCTAGACTGGTTGCCATCCAAGGCTGAAGTGCTCAGTCTGTCCTACACAGAATGTTGAGGGGGGGGTCATGGATTCATACCCTTCACAAAAGCGAATGTAAGCTGATTTCGCATTCCAGTTATCCATTATACCACAACGCACATCCTAATCTGGTACTGTGTTTAAATTTTAACTTATGATTACATCTAGCCATTTCAACTGTAAAATGATGAGACCTTGCCACCAATCTAGTAATACACTTAAATACATGAAGTCAAGGTTTCAAAGAGGAAGGTATATCAGAACAATTACCAGAAAATATTTATCAAAAAGGAACAAGGAAGCTATGTTACAGGGGGGTGAGAAAGTGACTGAAGCCAAGATGTCAGGTCAGGACCAATAACATTGCAGATTTTTCTTTGAAGCCCATTATTATTTACAATTAACTGTAGAAGGATAATTTGAAGGTTACAATATAAAGCAAAAGAAATAAGATGAAAGAAACTGTAAGGGAAATAATAAAAGACATGGCAGTGTTGAAATAATGACAAGAATTATAGTAATAAAAGAAGAAAGAGATTTAAGAAAGTATTGGAAGGCAACATCAAAGAAGTAAAAACACTGGAAGATTGGAGTTGTCAGTCTGAGCTGACCCAATCCTCTTTGAGAAACTAATCTCTTAAATTATTTGGAAAGAGTAAAAGAAAAGTTTTTAAAAAATAGAAAAAAAAAGAAATGAAATAACAAAAACAAGCCCTTACCCCCAAATTGTACGTCATCTGGTGAAGACATTAGTTCCTTTAAAAGTAAAGCTTTTTATATTCCATACTCACAACAGGCAGTATGATTAACCTCACAATTTCTCACAGTGGTTTGATTTCATCTGAGTCCATATGTATATGAGGAGGTGCTGAAAAGTTCTCTGCTGAACCCACTTCTCAGAATCTAACCGGATGACCAAATATCTGAAATTTTTCTTTTATTTTTATTTTTTTCAGAGGTGCAGAGCATAAGGATTCTTGATTTGACCAAGAAATTTCAACAACCAAAGACCAACAAAATTACATCAAACCTTAGAAGACCCAACATATTAAATATATTTTTAAAAAAATTTTTTAAAGAACTCCCATATGACTATGCAAAATTTAATAAGGACCATCACATGACAGGTGACACAGCAGACAGCAAGTATATTTAAAAATGTCTAGTGGTCTTCAGTGAAAGTGCTAAGGTATAGAAAATTTCATATCCTAATACCAACTGGAAATCAGAAAAATTATTAGAAATGTTGAAAGGATAAATAAAAAGAAATAATCAAAATGGACCTTTTGCTAGTTTTAATGAAAATTGCATAAACGAACAATTTCTGACCAAATACACCCAATATACATATATATATATATATATATATTAAATATAACAGACAATGAATGTTTCTTGGTCTCTGGTGACCCTGCAGCCATACAGCTGAATCCTCTATAAAAAAAAAACAATGTAATGTATCAATTTACATGCCCGTTCAGAGATTGTATCTCTGATGCTAGTGGTAAAACCACTACATATATTGGTTTTACTACAACCATGCTCTCCTGTAGACTTACCCATCACCTTTCTGATCTTAGTTCTATTAAGCAACATTTCTTAGAAAAACAGCCATGTACATAATATTAGACAGCTATTAGTTGATAACATAATAATACTCACACGTACACCTAGTAAAAACAAACTTCAGATATTGGAGGCCATCTACATTAAATGAAGCAACCCACACTCAACAAAATTACATTTCAAACTAGTCACAACACATTACATTGCATCTAGACATATGGTCCTGTTGTAATACTTTGGTCTATCACGTGGTATGATATCATAGAACTGCATCTTGAAATTACAATCTGCATCTGCTATTCCATGACTGTTGCCATCAGATAGCAATCTTCTATTGTGACAGAGAGAGTTTGGGAAACACACAAACACACACACACATATTTTTTTTATTTTTTATTGAAATTGGAGTAGATTTGAACAGCGAAATTAGATGAGAACAATTTTGTTTACTGATGGAAACCTGATCTCGCCCATTTGGAATTGGGTCATTAGAAAAAACAATGAAAATGATCGAAATAACTTTTGTCGGTTAAAATTATAAATAGGGCTGAGTGAACAAGAAAGGACTTTTGAAATTCCCATGGTTTTGGGTTGACATGATAATTGCGTGCAGACCAAGGGTCGATTTATGATCAGCCAGGCTTATCTATATAAACGCGCACAGAAATCTGTTGAAGGAGTGGTTGGCTGGTCTGCCGTCAAGTGTAGTCAAGCTGGAGAGAGAGGTCAGAGATTGGGAGTGACGTCAGAGGTTGGAACCAGGCGCCCCCTTACATATTTTGTTGATATACGTACGAAGAAGTGAATTACTCCTCCAACATCTAAGACTACTACTGCTACTATTATTACTACTACTGGAAACGGAAACATCGAACAAGCTACAATAATCAAGATTCGCATATCATTCTGAGACGATTCCACAACAAGCTAATCACAACCCACTCTTTCTCTGTCTAGTATCCAGTGTATGAGTTTTTACGTCAATTATTTTCATTTCTGTAACCCGTTTCTTTTTAATACTATTCTTTTCTGCTATATGAAAGATATTAACAATTCAACCATTGAATAGTTGTTTGTTCGGATTACTGCAGATATATATTTTTTTTTGGTGCATTCTAAATTTCTTAGCACAGACTCTCCAGTCATGTCTACATTTTCAGTCGACTGTGAATGGATGAACATCACTTCTGCTTTCTGGATCACACCAAACACAACGTGGGCAGGAAGCAGAACTAAACCAGTGGACTGGTCGAATGATCTACGGATGCTCAGGGGACCTACGGCTACTTCCTTAAGTTCAGTTAAGACCGAGTAGACACCTCAACCCAGAGAGTAAGACGTCGGAGGTTGAGGGGCTGGGGCGAAAGTGGTTAGACTATGTCAAAATAACAAAATGTCATCTTTGACAGTGGATGCCTTTGTTTCGTGTCTGTATGGCCACTCTGGGATTGGCTCATGTGAGCTGAAAGCTTAGGGCCAACTTAATAAAAAAATATCCAAATGTTGGAAATTTTTGTTTTTATTTTCACCAGAAATTAAAGCAAACATTCAAATATTAGAATAGCTCATGATCATACATAATAGACATTCATTGTCTGTTATATTTAAAAATATATGTTTAAATCTGCTATACACAAATATATATATATATATATATATATATATATGTGTGTGTGTGTGTATTTAGGCAGGAAATTGAATAAATTACAGATATTATGTCTGCTAATTTTTAATAAAATCCGTTCATACTCACGAATAACCTTCTGTGTATTGACGTTAAAGGATGAGAGAAATGAGAATGTGAAAAAATTATCCATTATAGAATTTTTTCTTCTATGTTATAATATAACATAGAAGATAACATAGAATAAATGTTATAATATAACATAGAAGATAACATAGAATAAATGGAATTTTTTTTCTTCTATGTTATGATATAACATAGAAGAAAAAAATTCCATAATGGATATTTTTTTCACATTCTAATGAACGCTCAGCATACTGTCAACCATTTTGCATTTAAAAGCCTAATAAAAATATTATGGTAATGGAAAACAACGAACATCTTTATAGAAATACTTATACCAATGAATAACATATAGTTTTGTCCCACTTTCACCTCTGAAGATGATCTTGAGAGAAGATGGAAAGTACTTGGGAAATGAAAATAAAAGAAATTTAAACAGCCATAGCACATTTCTCTCATCCTTTATCATCAATACACGGAAGGTTATTCATGAGTATGAATGAATTTTATTAAAAATTAGCAGACATAATGTCTGTAATTTATTCAATCAAGTATATATATATATATATATATATATATATATATATATATATGAATGATGGAATCACCCATTGATTTTGACGTGAGAATCAAACAACATCATTCAGATTTTTATGTTTGTGTCATATGTGATACTTCAGTGATGCTACTGACCTGCATACAAGTTCACATACACATAGCAACAAGAATATATGCTAATGCTTTTCACCATTATTTTTTGTCTCTTAGCTAGCCAATATAACTGATTTCAAAATTTCTGATACCACACTGTAACAAATATCTCCAGTTATTTCTATCCAGGGCAACTTGCTCGAAGTTAGTATGAGGCACAATGACAGCTGAGAGGTTACTCTTTAGTTTGTCTTTATACCTGGTCCACAACTGCCCAACAGTCTTTTGGCCACTGCCAAGCTGGCTATACATGAGGACTTTAGGTATTCTATCATCACTCATCCTTGCAACATGTCCAGCCCAGCGAAGTTGTGACGGTATCAGGAAGGTCTCAATTTCACCAATATTGCATTTTGTGAAAAAATCAGCATTGAACACACTTTTATCAAAAAGTATAGCCACAGATCATGAAGACAACTTATATATATATATATATATATATATATATATATATATATATATATTAAACTAAAATAATCCTAAGAAGCCAGGCAAACATACCTAAATGGATCTTCAGGGTAAAACTGGCTAAAAAAGCAAATAATAGAATAATATCTATTGATAAAATCAAATAAAACCATGACCACGTGACAAAAAAACAAAAAAACCTACAACGTGTTACTCTAATAACCAGCTTTTCATATGTTGGCACCTACTAAGAATTTCTGATTTTTGGTTCAATAAATTTTGGGGTTCTTTATGGGCAGCGATAACTAGCTTTTCCTCCATGCATAGTGAACAAAATTTATCGCCTGCCTTATATTTATAACATTTTTTTAATATTTCCCATTTTAAAAAGGGATCATTATTGTCTTCCTGTTTAATCTTCCATATATAAGTGGACAGGGTAGTACTATGTTTATAGGTTTCGTGTTTCAAACTACTGAGGTGGTTATAACCTATATAAACTTTAGGGTTCTTATCAGTACTATTAAATTTATTTCTGTATATCTTTACCTGGCGGACCAAGCTAAAACAAGTATTACCATTCATATATGTATTTTTTATTTATTAATCATACAGAAATTGCTTTGTTTATGTTTGGATACAAAACAGAGTGGATATGAAATTTTGAGAATCTATGATGAGAAGGATATCATTTAAAAGCACCATTCAGCCTTGCTTGATGAGTAAAGTTCTTTGTGGTTGAGCCGGTCTAAAGTGTATTAAATGTAGCAATGGTTCCCTTTGCCAAGAGAGATACAGATTTGAATCCTGCCAGAGAGCACATATTTTTCTTTAATAAGATTTCTCAAATATGATAGATGAAAATAAATAAATCTACTGTTTAATAAATAAACACGACTATGAGTATCCACCAAAATAACATTTAAAGTGATAATATATATATATATATATATATATATATATATATATATATATATATTATCAGTTATTTAATCAATTTCTGAGGAAGGATCGAGGCAATCTGAAATATCAAATATATAAAAACATATAAATAAATACTTTCACAAAAAAAAACTGCCAATTTTTTCTTTTAATTTGAAACTTTTCAGTTGTTTTATCCATATTATATATATATATATATATATATATTAGATATTTAAAGTGATTTTTTATATATATATATAAATATATATATATATATATATATATTAGATTTTTAAAGTGATTTTTATATATATATATATATATATATATATATATATTAGATTTTTAAAGTGATTATATATATATATATATATATGTATATTACATTTTTAAAGTGATTTTATATATATATATATATATATATGTATGTATATATATATATATATATATATATATATATATATGTATATTTGTGTATTTAGACAGCAATCCTTCTTTCATGCACATTTCATTGAATACAGTAGACAAGGTGCTTTTTATTTAGTTTTTTATACAATTTTTTTTTCTTTTCAGATGATAAATTATATAAAAAAAACTATTCGAATGTTCTTTTTATCTGAGTGTTTTTGGCTATACATTTAGCCATTTTCAAGGATTAAATATTTTAACTGTTAAATAATTTATTTCTTATTTAACAGTTAAAGTATTTAATCCTTGACAATGTCTAAATGTAAAGCTGAAAGCGCTCGGATAAAAAGAACATTCGAATATTTTTTTTTATATAATTTATCATCTGAAAAGAAAAAAATTATTAGATTACATGAGAAATTATATAAAAACTAAATAAAAAGCACCTTGTCTGTCGCATTCAATGAAATATACATATATATATATATATATATATATATATATATATAGAGAGAGAGAGAGAGAGATAGATAGATAGATAGATAGATAGATAGATAGATTATAGGGGAAGGAGACCTTGATTTTAAAGTTCTGTAGGCATGGAATGATATCCGAATGTGGAAATGTCTATGGAAGTAAATTCAGGCAAAAAATCTGGAGTGGTGCCCCAAAGGGGATTGGCTGTCAACAGACCACCTTCTGTTAACTCCTGGAGGCAGAATTTTGACCAAACAATGCACTATTATTATCTCATAAGATAAACGATTGCCTAATATATATATATATATATATATATATATATATATATAATATCTTTCTTATGAAGTACTTTCAAATGACACTCACTTCATTTCCAAGGACAGTTCTGTGTGAATTAAAATCAATTTGCATAACTACACACAGAAAAATACTTGAAAACAAATGGAGTGTCATTTGAAAGTATTTGGAGGGAAAAAAATAATATAAAAATTTCAGTTTGACCATTTATAGGACATTACATTGTGTGAGTTGAAAATTGATTGTATCAAACATGACATTGCTGTAATTTAAAACCAGTTGCGTAACTACACACAGAACTGTGTGTGTGTGTGTGTGTGTGTGTGTGTGTGTGTGTGTGTGTATACAACAAACCACACCAAAATATTGCTAAACCCAACACCAAGCCTGCCAAATGACCAAAGAAAATAAAAAATAAAAAACAAAAAAAAATAAGAAGAAAAAAGTAAAACTATAAACATATATATATATATATATATATATATATATATATATATATATATATATATATATTTTATATGCACGGTACTTAGTGGAAAGTGCTCAATATATGTAATAGTTGCATGGATATGTATGTCATGTCATTTTGAAATTTTAGCATTTACTTACACTTAAGTGGGTATTTTTTGTATTCAGGCCGAATGTTTTGCTTATGCCAGTGTTCCCATTCGTTACACCACTGAGATAGTGGTGTGCCTTCCATCTCATTGTTTTTTTATAACACTTTCGATTTTTTTAAGTTAGGAGAAGTTTATAAGAAGATTGGTTGGGTGTATGTATGTTTTTCAGCAACTACCCTAAGTCAATCTTATCCATTTTGTGTAAGAACAGTGGAAGTGCTCAACCAGTGAGGGAACTAAGTATATATATATATATATATATATATATATATATATATATATATATATATATATATATATATGTAGTTATAGTTATAGGGACAGATAAATCAAACGACCAGATATAAGCATGTGCATATGCAGGCAAGCAGATAAATAGTCATCAAATTTATACATGAGGTGTAAACATAATAATGCTCAATGTGGTTAGATAGACAGGGCAAAAATATATATTAATTAGTACATATACTAGTACCTACATGTTAGTGTGCAACTAAAGTTTCACTGAATTACAACTCATCGGGCTCAAGGTCTATGTTGTTAAAAGTAAACAAATATGTATGTATGTATATATATATATATATATATATATATAATATATGTGCAGTACTGAGTGAAAAGTGGTCAATATCTGTGATAGCGCCAACATAGTCAGTTACATGTCATGTCATTTTTTTAATTTTAGCATTTCCTTACATTTAGGTGGGCATTTTTTTGTATTCAGGCCAAATGTTTTGGTTACGTCAGTGTTCTTATATATATAAATATGCACACACACACACCCACACAAACATGCACATTTTAGGTAAGTATAAGTATGATAACTGGTAATAATTCAATAGATATATCAGATCATCTGAACCTGATGAGTATTGTTAGAAAAAACTTTAGCATTGGTTAATGAGATAAGTCCATTAAATATTTTCTAATTAATTCATAAATATGATGTGTTAATAAATAAACTTAATCTACTACGGAATCTGCTGAGGATTGGATGCAAAAAAATCTGTGAAATTCTGAGTACAGATTCACGTGTTAAAACTCACAAAATACTGCATAATAATATATATGTATTAGACATATGTTTGTGTGTGTTTATGTGTGTGTAAGATGAGAATCCAAAAGAATGGTAAGTATATACATATATATATATGTAGTATTGAATGTTAAAGACAACATAGTCTTGCATATTTTCTTTTGAATTTTCTCATATTCTCTAATGAGACTTTTTATTTGAAAATGATTTCGAAATATGTATTGTCCATATGATGACCTAGCGCTTTCGAACATCATTGTTCATCTTCAGGGTCAATATTTTTAGTTAAATTTTTTTTTTTTTTTTTTTTAAACAAACATTTGCCAATTATCTTTTAGCGTAATCATGTTGCTATTTTTTTACAAACTAAATAAACGTTAAAATCCTTTTAAATTCAAAAGACACGATGATGTTATCACGTGCAGGGCGAAGATTTTTATCATGTGACAGCGTGAAAAAGATTTCCACTACACAAGCCAAAAGATCGAAGAATACGTTATAAATTTAAATATATTATAAACATTGTAATATGTTACCAGAAATATTGTAATCTATACGATTAATAAGAGGTCTTTTGCTTTTAATATGTAATGCCTCTAAGATTTTAAGGCGTCTAATGTCTGTATGTTTATCTATAATTTTAGTATTTTCTACAAGTATTTTACGTATATCAGATTGCGTAAGAGAAA
>OZ038499.1:40629394-40814394 GCA_964036315.1 Acanthosepion esculentum | reverse complement strand
AAATGACTAATTATGCATTTTATCTGTAGTTGAAGGCATACAATTGCGTTCAAAATATTTAGTTTGTACCATAAAATTTTGTTCAAAATGTTTACATTTCAGCATTAAATAACCCATTGAGGTGTTGATATGCTGCTAAACAATCACCCAACCAACATGAAAGAACTTTCATGATATTAATCTATATAATATCTGACAATTTCTTAAAGAAATCAAACTGTAATCCAAATGATAACTTCAACAAAACAACATAAAACACACATATCACCACCTGTACTAATTATGTCCATACAAAAATGTATATGCACAAAAGTGGAGTATCATCTACCATGTATTCAACTGTGAAAGCAGAATAACATATATCATATTTTTATTACTTCAAAGCTCCCAAGAAAATTAAATTTCAGCATTAAATGACCCATAAGGAGTTGATATGCCATTAAACAAATCAAATTAAATCAGGAGCAAAAATAAAAAATGAATAAACATATTTGAAATTAGGAGCCTTGATTGTCAAGAGATTCCAATCTATAAAAACAACTTTGGTATTTTTGAGAGAAAGAACTAAAGAAATAAAAAACAAAACAACAAAAAAACAAAACATTTTTCCAACACATTTTTTTAACTCTTTGACTCAAAAATACCAAACTGTTTTCTTACTAAACTCCTGACTTTATCAAATCATCTGTAGGAGAGTGAAAAATTCAGCCATATCTCCAAATAGATCAATTTTCCCTACTCAGAAGAAATCAGTGAATTAGCTACCCCCCCCCAAAAAAAACCCAAAACAACAACAAAACGTCCTTCAAACCATTGTTAGCACTGTACAACTAATTCCTGTATTTACAAACCTTTTTTATTCAGTCTTGCAGGTTTATTTAAGTTGCTATGCTCACAATGTTTCAGCTGTTGTACCTACCAGACTTCTTCAGAATTTCTTATTCAATTATTCAATCTTGACTAACATCAAAAAGTCCACATAGAAGTTAACCAAATGGCACTTGGGCCTTGTATTAGGAGAACTAACAGTAAAAAAAAAATTAGTGAATAAAGAGATTAACCCATTCTTTACTAAAATGCTGTTTCATTTTTACTATCATATGTTTCCGGTGGTGGTTGGTTGCTCATATTCAAGTATACCTATCTACTAGGGCAACTAACCAATCCCTGTTGCAGATGCCTGCTCAGGCACATTTGTGTTTGTTCAAAACCCACAGAGGCCATCTGTGGTTGATACTGCAACTATGCAGAGCAGACCTTAGTTACAGTTTTGGAGAGAAAGCGCATCACCTGGCATAATCAACAGTCTGAACAAGGCCAGTATGCTCAAACCCTTGTACATGATGACTTATGACTTCATACCAGCACAACCCTCGATGCCTCCGAAATAATTCTGTCTATCCAATTTCACTCACAATGCTTGCGTCAACCCATAGTATAGTTTTCAGGCACTTTCCAAAGATGTCAGATGCTGGGATCACCTTCCCAGGTCGATAACATCAAGAAGTCACCTTCCTGATAAATCAGTAAGATTTTTTTAAAACTTAATTTTGATATAGCTCAGGTCATTTTTTCTCATTTCCTGGGAGAACTTGAACATAAATTGTCCAATATCTTCCAAGCATTTTTAGCTTTCAAAAGCTATTATCAAAAAGATATTTTGTGTCTGCTGATACAGCTGTGTCTATTTGTATGTTGATGTAATGGAATAACCCGTCACCCCCATGAGTGACTACACTATAGGTAGTAACTACCTATAAGTATCTGTAAGTCAACAGACTATGGCGACTAGCTGGGATCTGTTGAGTATGACTCAAACTTACAGAAGAACTACAGACCTTCCTAGAGCAGCACTCACTACTGGATTGACTTGCGATGACCTTGTGCATAACAGTTACCTTTATACTTATTGTACTGGTTTTGTACAATAAACCTTTATTTGCTTTATCCACCTTGTTTTTCAAGTATATATTCTTATTAGCACGGAATATAACATATGTATATCATCAACCAGCACACCAAACACAAGAAATCCAACAAACAATTATGAATAATATAAAAATTCAATGCCACATAAACTGTAAAAAAAATGACAAATATTAGAAGATTTAACCATAGAGTCCAATTTAATTGGAACAAACCTACTAAATATTTCTCATAACTAATAAAACATCAACACAGCACCATAAACTGACATGTGTAGACACAATACTTGTAAAAAAAAAAACTGGCAGTCATGCGTGAAGACATTACACACAAAATCTACCAAAAAAACATGATGATTAAAAATAAGCACAACCCTTTCAATATTTTTTTACAATGATGTTCACCCTGTATAAGTTCCAAGAGGCTCACAGAGTTTATGTAATGAAATAACCTGTCACCCCCATGAGTAGCTACACTATAGGTAGTAACTACATATAAGTATCTGTAAGTCAACTGATTACAGAGACTAGCTGAAATCTTTCTCGGCTAAACAGTCGAACTCTCTGCCTTCGGGCAGAGAGGAACCTGGACGAGGCTCCACCGAAAAGCAGAGTCTCGTTTGGAGAGGTAGATTGTCCCTGAACCCGTTTTTACGAGTTCCAATAGTGAATATTTTTGGCTGAGCCTACAAGCTCGGAAAACCCACGTTAAACCCGGCCTTGTGCCACATGCAACTCTCGTGGGGGGGTAGCTAGATATCCTAGCTGAAATCTTTTCAGTTGGCTGGTTGAACTCTCTGCCTCTGAGCAGAGAGGAACCCGGACGAGGCTCAGCCGAAGGGCAGAGTCTCGTTTGGGGAGGTTGACCAGCCTGATTCCGTTTGTGCGGGTTCTGCAGGCGTTTTTTGGCCGAGCCTACGGGCTTGGATGACCCACGTTAAACTCAGCCTTGTGCCACATCTACCCTCATTGGGGGGGGGTGGATAGTAAGTAAATATTGACTAGCTGGAATCTTTTCCAGCTGTGCTGGTCAAACTCTCAGGAAACAGCTATCTGATCCTGTTTTATACAGGGTCTACGGGGAATTTTTGGCCGAGCCTATGGGGTCAGATTGACCCACATTAAACTCGGCCTTGTGCCACATCCTGCCTTGTGGGGAGGCTGGTAAATATTACTAGCTGGGATCTATTGTGTACGACTCAGACTTACGCGAGAACTACCGACCTTCCAATAGTAGCACTCACTACTGGATTAACTTGCAACAACCTTGTGCATAACTGTTACCTTTATTCTTATTGTACTGGTTTTTTACAATAAACCTTTACTTATTTTATCCACCTTGTTTTTCAAGTATATATTCTTATTAGCACGGAATATAACAAGAGTTTATGGGGATATTTAGGGACTTCAAGGAGATCTTTGTTTATTTTCTACTTGCTGGTATATATATTTTCAATTGTAGTTGTGATAGAGTTAGTGAGTAGAACAATATATTTTTTTGATTTGTTGGGTATGTCAGGAGAGTATATCTTTACTTATTTTATCCACCTTGTTTTTCAAGTATATATTCTTATTAGCACGGAATCTAACAAGAGTTTATGGGGATATTTAGGGACTTCAAGGAGATCTTTGTTTATTTTCTACTTGCTGGTATATATATTTTCAATTGTAGTTGTGATAGAGTTAGTGAGTAGAACAATATATTTTTTTGATTTGTTGGGTATGTCAGGAGAGGCTGTGTTTCTATTTTGGAATATTTTATGAATCTTTTGTTTTGCATTGAATATGAAATAGTTACGGTATTGAAGGAGCTTGAAAGTGTCTTCAGGGCAGTGCTCCTTCTTGTTTATCTAATCATTAAATAATTATTATCTCTAAAAAAAATTCTAAAAATATTTTCTGTATAATGAACCTGACCAGAATTGTAACTCAGCACTCTCTGAAGTATTTTTAACCACTGATCTGAGGAAACTGTTGTGTACAAGACACTAAGGAAACTTAAGAATCCAAATAAAAGCATTTATAAAAGTGTCCAAATAAAAGCATTTATACAACCAGGAAAGGGTTGATAAGCCATAAAAAAATGAATAAATGACTCAAAAATTGCTTTAAATGAATGAAGTCTATAAGTCTTATAGAAGACAATCCTTCATTAGATCCTATAGACTAGTGCCACAAGATCACAAAGAACTTTACCAAATTACAAAAACCAAGTCACTTAAAAACTTCCAAAAGCAAAAACAATGAAAATGGGAGAGCACATGTAAATAGAAGAGAAAATAATGATATACACAAGATCTTAACTTTCCACACTACCAAAAACAAAGATTTGGAAGGAAACTCTGGCAAGCAAGGCCTGTGTACCTGCAAAAAAATGGAGTGTGAAATAGACAGTTTTCCCTTGACACCACTATTATTTTAACTACCTTCAATCTTTGACAATATTTGTTGTTTTAAAAACTGATGATTAAAATTGTAATAAAACCTGAATATATGATGAAAGTGAATTTACATGTATTTTTTGTTCTTGAGAATTTACAGCAAAAATATTAAACACTATTTATTTATTAGATTGTTTATTTACAAGAATAATTTTATATTTATAACATTCTAAAAGCAAATACAATGAATGTAATATTTATCATTTACCAATTTATAAAGAAATAAATATGAAAACAATTTTTATTCATAAATTTATAAATATTTACTAAATTATTAAAATAGGTGAACCAACTAAAATGAAATCCTTATTATCTACCATTTCATAAAGTTTGAATTGATTGGCAATTAGCCGATGTTTTGCCAACCATCCCAATAAAAAATATAATAATGTTTATTTTTATTCTCAGGAACAAAAATATGTATTAGGTCATCCCATAAGTTCTGTCCGAATTTTAACTTTTTGTTAAAATGAACAAAATTTAAACAGTATTTTATATAGTCTAATGGAGCTGAACATTATTTTTATCTTTAGATGCATTTAAACTGATCAAATTTTATTTCAGAGAACAATAAAATTAAATTTTGTTTGATTAAAACCCTGCTAACATGGAAGTACCCAAGAATCATTTGAGGCACATAATGCTTTATGAGTTCAAGAAAGGAAACTCAGCAGCCGAAGCGGCTAGAAACATTCACTCAGTTTATGGAGAGGAATGTGTGAATGAAAGAACTTGCAGAAGATGGTTTGCAAAATTCAGAGGTGGAGATTTCACCCTTGAAGATGAAGATCGAACCGGACGTCCAGTTGAGTTTGATGAAAAGCTTCTTGAAGCAGCCCTTGAAGAAAATCCTGCTTTATCAGTTGAGGAATTGGCAGTGGTTCTCAGTTCAAACCATACAACTGTTCATCGTCATCTTCAACAACTTGGAAAAGTCCCTAAACTTGGAAAATGGGTGCCTCATGAATTGTCTGAAAACAACCTCAAATTCTGAGTTGACATCTGCTCTTCTCTCCATTCTTGCCAACTTGTTTCACCTTTTTTGGATAGACTTGTGACTGGCGACGAAAAATGGATCTTTTATCGAAATGTTAAGCGCCGTAGATAGTGGCTTGGTAAAGGGGAAGGACCCCAGCCACAGCCGAGAAGGGAACTTCATGGGCAAAAGGTTCTTCTTTCAATCTGGTGGGATTGCCAAGGAATAATCCACTTTGAATTCTTACCACCTAATGCGACAATTAATGCTCAAATATACTGTCAGCAATTAGAGCGTTTGAACCAAGCTTCGAGGAAAAAAAGACCTACTCTAGTGAATCGAAAACGGGTGATGTTTCATCAGGACAATGCGCAATCACACCCAGCAAGAATCACGTCACAAAAGATCGAAGAACTTGGTTTGGAGAAAATTCTTCATCCACCTTATTCTCCTGACCTTGCTCCTTCAGACTACCATTTGTTTCGTAGCTTACAGAATCATTTGGAAGAAACAGCTTTTGTAACACAGGAAGAGGTTAAAACTAACATTTGTGAGTTCTTCGATTCAAAGCCAAAAGAATTTTACAGTAATGGAATTAGTAAGCTTGTTAATAGATGGAAGGAAGTCATAGATAATCAGGGAAAATACATTGTTGATTGAATCTGTAATTAAATGTAACATTTGGTCACTTGTTTCGAAATTCGAACAGAACTTATGGGATGACCTGATATAAATTCATTTTCATCCAATGTTTAGGTTTTATTACAATTCTAACCATCGCTTTTTAAAACAATAAACATTATTGAGGAGTGAAGGTAGTTAATATAGTAGCTGTATCAATGGGAAAACTGTACTTTTGACTTTTTTTTGAGGACACAAAGGTCCAAGTTTGTTGAAACTCCTATGAAAGAGCTACAACATTTAGTGGACTCGATAAGTTTAATTTCCTAAAAAGGTGATTTAAGAAAAAAAGATTTTTGTTTAAATTTCAACCAACAATAACACTAAATGATCGTTCAAAGAATATCAAATGTTTCTTGTATGGAAGCAACAAATTTCACCATTACTATTACCATTAGGTTTATATAGGTTTTGTTTAGAGTCCTAATGAATGAAAGTTTTATCTGTTGCTATTAACAGAACCTTAAGATACAGTTGATGGCTGATACAAAGTAGGCAAATTGTGAAAATAAAAGCAATCTTCAATTTTCCTTTCATTTTTTTTCAGAACACGTGAACTTAATCTGACGTAAAGCATTTTCAAAAAAATGTCAAGTATTAAAAATTAGAAAAGAAAAAGGAGAAAGTTATTCATTTAAAATAAGGAAATGCCACAAGTCCCCAAAGCAAAGTTCTGGGGAAAAGAATAAGTTGAACTTCAGTTGCAAAGCAAAGAGGAACATCGTCGTATGCGAAGGTCATAACCTAGCAATTGGCTCATTACTGCAAACCCGAGAGAGGAATGCTGCACTTTGCAAACTTTTAAACACCTTTTGAAAAAATCTGTGTCTCAGTGACCTTCCTCTCTCCTTTTCTCACTTCCCCATTTCTCTTTTTCTCCTTCTCTCATTCTCATTCTCTATCTTTCGCCTTCTCTCTTTCCCCTTCTCTCATTCTCCTCCTTTCTCTTTCCCCTTCTTTCTCATTCTCCTTCTCCCAATCCCCTTCTTTCTCTTTCGCTTTTTCACTCTTTCTCATTCTCTTACATCGTTTTTCTTTTTTCTATCAATCAGATACCTTTGTTTTCTTTCACCTCTCTAATTGCTATTTTAAAAGTTGCATTTCTTTTATTATTTGTTTATCTTCTACATTCTTTCTCATCAATACACATTCTCCTTTGCTCTCTTTACATATGTACAAGGTCTGATCAAAAACTATCAGGACTGGTGCTATAGTAATGGTGCTAAAGTACACAGAATGAAGCTGCTTGGTACAGATTGACCTTGAACTCTCTTGCACATGCACACTAAGTTATAACATTCTCACTCATTTCCATTCTTTATAGCAGTGCTAGGAAGGAAAGTGTGTAGAGTGTGGTTGTCTCTGCACAGCACAGAGATTCCATTAGTGACCACGGCTTCGGCAGCAGATTTTGGCAAAGGACAACATTCCTCAGGTCTGACAATTACAATATTAACCAGATCTTTCTCCATGAAACTTTTTCTGCTTTCCAAAAATCAAATCCCACTTGAAAGGAACAAGATTTCAAAATGTGAAGGAAATCCAATAGAATGCAATGAGTCAGCTGCTATCCTAAAAAAAGAAGTTCCAGGAATGGTTCCATCAATAGAAATGACTCTGGATAAAGTAAATAGTCTTAGACATGGATTGCATGGAAGGAGATGAAGA
Source organism: Acanthosepion esculentum (assembly GCA_964036315.1). Taxonomy (NCBI): domain Eukaryota; kingdom Metazoa; phylum Mollusca; class Cephalopoda; order Sepiida; family Sepiidae; genus Acanthosepion; species Acanthosepion esculentum. The sequence goes on along the minus strand of OZ038499.1, from coordinate 40,806,703 downwards.
TGCGGAATTGATATGTGTTGTAGTATTCTTTTTATTGCACTAATTCCGATACTTTTTGATCACACCTTGTGTGTGTGTATGTGCTTTATATATATATATATATATATATATATATATATATATATATATATATATATCCGATGTGATGAGAACGAAAGTAATATATAAAATATATAAATTCTAACGTTCGCAGCATTCATTAAAAAAAAGAGCTCGATACAGGTAGTAGAGTGATAATTATTTATTTATTATAATTTTATCATATAGACAAAACCATTTTACTCACAAACAAACAGGATCGTTCATAACCATTTCCGACCCTCACCTGTAGATGTGCAGTTAAAATGCACTGAAACCAAGTTGCATCTTTGTTGTGAGTAAAATGGTTTTGTCTATATGATAAAATTATAATATATATATATATATATATATATATATATATATATATATATTTGAGCAGGCACAGTGGAGTAATGGTTAGCGGCTTGGATTGAGGAATTGGAGAGCCAAGTTCAAATTCCAGTTGAATCCATTACATTCACTTACATGTTAATACCCTTGGGAAAAGTATGAATCCTCTTCTTCTCCCTCCAGCTATGGGTAAATAGCAGAACAGACTGGGTTCTATAGCCTTGGATGGCAACTGGTCTAGGAGAAGGAAAACTCTGAATTCAAAACCTGTGGAGGGTCATTTGGGGACCTTGTGGCATGTAGTGCACCATGTCTTCAGCCCTTCAAAAAGTGTGGATGGTTCTGCACAAAATCTTCATCACTATAATCAAATCTCATGTGCTGGTATCGGACTGTTAGTTCCTAGGAACTGAGCTGCTTGATTCTCATATGTTGAATATGACAGGAGAGTCAAGTGTATATATATATATATATATATATATATATATATAACGTAAATCATTCAAACGAAAAACAAATACTGAAGCTAATTATACGGCAAGAATCACTCTCGCAAACAATATTTAATAATAAAATACAATCAACTTCGAATCCGTTAATGAATGGTATGATCCTTGTTTATAAATTCCGGTTTTATCAGGTCTTATTTTTTCTACGAGCCGGGCTTTCAGTCGTTTCGGTGTGTTTTTGTTAAATTCCAGGTAGTAATGCGACATCGAAAGATTGTGCAGTCCGAAAGAGTGTTTTTTTTAGCAATGAGATATTTTTAAATGTAAGAATAATTTTGGAGCGTGCAGTCACGATGCTGAGGTTGAAATTTTTTAAATTTGAAAATTGTGCATTCTTGTACTGAAGAAAGGTGGCATGAACTAAATTGTTCAATAGTTACAGTAAATGTCACAGTTATTATCAGGAATTCGCACTTAGGATCAAGTTATTTTAATATCAATTATGTAGTGCGTGTTCAATTTATGTAACGTAAATCATTCAAATGAAAAACCAATACTGAAGCTAATTATACGGCAAGAATCACTCTCGCAAACAATATTTAATAATAAAATACAATCAACTTCGATTTAGTTTCTTTCACAGCACATCAATTCTTTATGGGTCATTTAATGCAGAAATTTTCTTGGGAGCATTAGTAATTTCTTTTACAAAAATTAGATTGAAGGCAATTTTTTTTTAACAAAAATGTATTTCTGATAATTATTTTACTATAAAAATGTATTGCTGGTATTTTTGCTATAAAAATGTATTTTTAAACTTTCATAGTGTTTTAACCTCAGTTTGGAGGTTAACTATTTGCTCATAGTTGGGACCCTAACAGCTGCTACCACTTCGGGTCAAGGTGGACATGGGAACACCAGCAATTAAGAGGTGGCTCCACGCTCCTCAAAACCTCTTGCTGTTGGACACAGTTTATCGTCTTACCCAGGACACGGATGTAGTTTATCGTCATACCCAGGATGGCCCAATGAAAAGTAAATGTTGTCTAACACTTTCATCCATACCTCTGGACATTATCAAGATCAGGGACAACTGTGAATATTATTTGTTTTCAATACTTGAATAATTTTGAAACTATCGTTCATAAAATAGAAGGCTCAAGAACCATTCAAGGTAGAGGGTTACTGTTAAATTATTTATGATGTGTGAAGAGTGTGATATGAGCAAAAGAGGGGATGCTAAGAAATGAAGATTATGAAGATAAGGGGGTGGGGATAGATAAAAACTGACCCTTGACTTGAAGAGATTAAAATTGTAGTTTGTTCAGGAAAGCATCCACACAGATGTTTGCGCCACAAAATATTAGCTCTTTTTTTTCTTACATTTAGAATACAGGGGAAATTAGGGTGATGTGACTCTGTAGAAGTAGGAGAGCATGTCGTAGCAATAAAAGTCTGAACTGGTGCAATTAACGAATGGAGTGCTCATCTGAACATCTACCATGAAAATAGCAATAAATAGTGATAGGCTTGCAACATTGCATCTATGGAAAAGAGGCTGCAATTTTTCCCAACAATACTGCATAAATGTTTTTGAATTCTGTCAAGGTTGAAAAGTGAGGACTGTGCCGCTCTAGCCCTGATATAGCACCAATGCTCTGAAGGAAGGAGTCAGATTCTTCTTGGAGGGATAGAATGAGCCAACAATTTCCCAGCATCTCTAGCAATGGATCATATATATAACGGGTTCAGTGGTGCACGACGAATGATCAGGTTGTAGCCAACACCTGGTTTGAAGCGCACCCAAGACATTTATGAACATGGAGAAGCCAAGGAAGTGAGACAAAAACCCAAATCGGTTTTATGACTGTCAATAAGAGATTCGGGAATGCAGTTTTACACTGCAAAACATACCCAAGTGCCGAATGCATTAGCAATCACATTCCAGTGATATGAAAACTTAGAGTGAAACTATGTAAAATGAAGAGAGCCAAGGGTGATATAGTACAGAGGAAATTAGGGTGATGTGACTCTGTAGAAGTAGGAGAGCATGTCGTAGCAATAAAAGTCTGAACTGGTGCAATTAACGAATGGAGTGCTCATCTGAACATCTACCATGAAAATAGCAATAAATAGTGATAGGCTTGCAACATTGCATCTATGGAAAAGAGGCTGCAATTTTTCCCAACAATACTGCATAAATGTTTTTGAATTCTGTCAAGGTTGAAAAGTGAGGACTGTGCCGCTCTAGCCCTGATATAGCACCAATACTCTGAAGGGAGGAGTCAGATTCCTCTTGGAGTGATAGAATGAGCCAACAATTTCCCAGCATCTCTAGCAATGGATCATATATATAACGGGTTCAGTGGTGCACGACGAATGATCAGGTTGTAGCCAACACCTGGTTTGAAGCGCACCCAAGACATTTATGGACATGGAGAAGCCAAGGAAGTGAGACAAAAACCCAAATCGGCTTTATGACTGTCAATAAGAGATTCGGGAATGCAGTTTTACACTGCAAAACATACCCAAGTGCCGAATGCATTAGCAATCACATTCCAGTGATATGAAAACTTAGAGTGAAACTATGTAAAATGAAGAGAGCCAAGGGTGATATAGTACAGAGGAAATTAGGGTGATGTGACTCTGTAGAAGTAGGAGAGCATGTCGTAGCAATAAAAGTCTGAACTGGTGCAATTAACGAATGGAGTGCTCATCTGAACATCTACCATGAAAATAGCAATAAATAGTGATAGGCTTGCAACATTGCATCTATGGAAAAGAGGCTGCAATTTTTCCCAACAATACTGCATAAATGTTTTTGAATTCTGTCAAGGTTGAAAAGTGAGGACTGTGCCGCTCTAGCCCTGATATAGCACCAATACTCTGAAGGGAGGAGTCAGATTCTTCTTGGAGTGATAGAATGAGCCAACAATTTCCCAGCATCTCTAGCAATGGATCATATATATAACGGGTTCAGTGGTGCACGACGAATGATCAGGTTGTAGCCAACACCTGGTTTGAAGCGCACCCAAGACATTTATGAACATGGAGAAGCCAAGGAAGTGAGACAAAAACCCAAATCGGTTTTATGACTGTCAATAAGAGATTCGGGAATGCAGTTTTACACTGCAAAACATACCCAAGTGCCGAATGCATTAGCAATCACATTCCAGTGATATGAAAACTTAGAGTGAAACTATGTAAAATGAAGAGAGCCAAGGGTGATATAGTACAGAGGAAATTAGGGTGATGTGACTCTGTAGAAGTAGGAGAGCATGTCGTAGCAATAAAAGTCTGAACTGGTGCAATTAACGAATGGAGTGCTCATCTGAACATCTACCATGAAAATAGCAATAAATAGTGATAGGCTTGCAACATTGCATCTATGGAAAAGAGGCTGCAATTTTTCCCAACAATACTGCATAAATGTTTTTGAATTCTGTCAAGGTTGAAAAGTGAGGACTGTGCCGCTCTAGCCCTGATATAGCACCAATACTCTGAAGGGAGGAGTCAGATTCTTCTTGGAGTGATAGAATGAGCCAACAATTTCCCAGCATCTCTAGCAATGGATCATATATATAACGGGTTCAGTGGTGCACGACGAATGATCAGGTTGTAGCCAACACCTGGTTTGAAGCGCACCCAAGACATTTATGGACATGGAGAAGCCAAGGAGGTGAGACAAAAACCCAAATCGGCTTTATGACTGTCAATAAGAGATTCGGGAATGCAGTTTTACACTGCAAAACATACCCAAGTGCCGAATGCATTAGCAATCACATTCCAGTGATATGTAAACTTAGAGTGAAACTATGTAAAATGAAGAGAGCCAAGGGTGATATAGTACAGAGGAAATTAGGGTGATGTGACTCTGTGGTAGTAGGAGAGCATGTCGTAGCAATAAAAGTCTGAACTGGTGGAATTAATAAACGGAGTGCTCATCTGAACACTTGCTATGGAAGTTGCAATAGAGTAGCAATAGGCTTGTGACATTGCCTCTATGGAAAAGAAACTGAAAGTGAAGAATAGCATCCAAGACATTTGTGGACATGGAGAAGCCAAGGAGGTGAAACAAAAACCCAAATCGGCTTTATGACTGTCAATAAGAGATTCAGGAATGCAGTTTTACACTGCAAAACATACCCAAGTGCCGAATGCATTCCAGTGATATGTAAACTTAGAGTGAAACTATGTAAAATGAAGAGAGCCAAGGTTGCATCCAAATTGCAATCCGAGAGACTCATGAATGTTGGCATTGGCAAAGATCATCCTTCTTTGAACATTGTGAACTGGTGCTACAGAATCACAAACAAAGAACTTTACCAAGTAAGAGAAACCACATCACTTGTGGACTACCAACAGCAGCAACAATTAAAATGGATAACACATTTGTAGAAAAAATAATGACATAATCAAGATGTTGATATTCCACATTACTTTGTATAAAAGGTTAGGAAGGAAACCCCCATCAATACTGGAAAGAGCAACAACTACTACTGGACATGGGAAACCAGTTTTCCTGTGAAATTGTTTTAAGAGAAAGATTTTACAAATTTCAAGCGAAAGTACTACTGATGGTTGGTCAAAGAATGACGAATGTTTCCTTATAAGGAAACAGCTATTATTACAATTACCATTATAATTTAATTTTTACATATTTTACATTTCTAAGTCATTTTTATAAAATAAACAGAGTGAACATAAAACCTGATATCGCCTAATTGTTGGTTATAACGCACTGGCTGGCAACTTCAAGCTTTATTTAAAACTTGTTCATAAATAGGTTTACAGAAGTAAAACAATTAAATTGCAATGAAATAGTACTTCTTTCTTTTTTTGTAATATAATTAAAGACAATAGCATGGAAAGTCATATAAATCTGTGTCAAATTACTAATACAGAATTAGTCAACTCTTGAATCAACTCAAAATCGACAACAAAAAAAAGGAAGAAACACCATTGTTTAAAGGGGGAAACTGAATCATTGTTCTGACCATCAGTCAAGTCACTTATTACATTTTATTATTATTATACATTTTATTATTACATTTATTATTGTGATATTTATTTATTTATTTTTTTTTTTACAAATTCCATAGAATTAAAAGAATTTACTCACTGGGAAATAGTTTTATTTCACAAGAGTCATTATTTTTTATTTTTTATCTTAATTTCTTTAAAAGATTTTTATTCTTTATTCTTTTTACTAAATCAGTCAGATGATGAATTACAGGTTTTTTTTTTATTCTTTGATTTTTCATGCTTCCTGATTAAAAGGCCATAAAATTTAGGCATTTAAATAAGCAATACAAACAGAGACAATTTACAAAGGGCAAGAAGGAAAAAAACAACAACTATAGTAGTTGGTATTACAAAATTAGAAATTAGGAGCAAAAAAGAAAAGCCCCCACCCCAAAGAACAGAAAAATAAAAATAAAATAAAATGACCTAGCCGGTTATTACTCCTAACTTGTCAGAATTAAATCGAGGAAAATAAAATATTTGTACTTTTTCTTTTTATGTGCCATGTCCTTTCAGGATGTAGGCGATCATGGCTCTCCACCTCTTTCTATCCCTTGCAGCTCTCAACAAGTACCTTCCCTCTGCTTCATCCCCCAGACCACGTTCTGTCATCCACTTGTTTAAGCCTGCCAGATATGTCACGCATTGTTTTCCCTTGTCTCTCTTTCCCTCTATTCGACCCGTGAGTATCAGATTCTCCAGGTCCTCCTTCCTCATTATGTGTCCCAGAAACTTCAGCTGCCTCTTCCTGGCGTTAAGTATAAGCCTTCTCCTTGTTTGCCACCTCTCTGACCTCATCGTTGCTCATATGCTCAGTCCATGATATCCTTCTGTAAAAACCACATCTCCGTCACCTCGAGTCTCTTCTACATCTTTGAGGAAATTGTCCAGCATGCACTGCCATAAAGACGAACACAGTGACTAAAAAGGGAAACATCAGAAAAGAAATATACATATATTGATAATATATTGAGATGGTTACATTTTTATATATTACCAGTTATGTGCCACGTGTGATACACGCTTGGGCAATCATGTATCTTTCGATACATGACTGACGAAGCAGATTTTTTTTCCCGTAGTAGGTTGCTATTTCTTTCTGTGGTAGACCAGTTGCCATCCAAGGCTATAGAACCTGGTCTGTCCTGCTATTTACCCATAGCTGGGTGGAGAAGATGAGGGTTCATGCCTTCCCAAGGGTATTAACACATAAGTGAATGTAATGGATTCGACTGGAATTAGAACTCGGTTCTACGATTCTTCAATCCGAGCCACTATCCATTCTTCCACCATAAACCAAATTCAGCCGAAACAACCAATCCTTCTGTTTGTATAACAAAGATTGTCTTGCTTTCATAAAAAATTGTTTCAAGGACTTTTAAATGATAAGTTTTTATGTGTTCTGTGATTTCAGACTCAGATGCGAATGGCACACTTATGCAAATTATCTAGTTGACTGTTTCTGCTCAGAAAAGTTGCATATTAGTCAGATGCAGTCAAATTTGTTATCTTTATGCAAATAAGTACAGCTTTATTTACATTCAGACTAATACCCTCATCTTTGTTGTTATTAACATAACATTTTGACTATTACATTAAAAAAAAACAAGGATTATTTCATTAGAAACAAAGTAAAGTGTGGAACTGCTGTGTAGAATCAATCCTCATATTTGGAAGTAGGTGCCAGAAAATGTCGTCATAGATGAAGAGGAGACATAACAGAAATATGAATCTACAGAGGGACGACGAGAGTAACATGGACAGAAGGTGTGAGCAACAAAAAATCTTAAGTAGAATAGGAACCACAAGGAAACTGATACCTACAATCAGAAAATGAAATTTATAGTTAAGAAAGAGGGCCTAGAGAATATAACATTCTCAGGACATATGAAAGCAAGAGAGGTAAAGGCAAATAGTGATTAACCTATTTAATGAATCTATGCAAATAGATAGAACAGGTGCAAAGTGAGATGGTAAAGTGTTAAAAATTACTTTGAAAAAAAGACGGGAAATTGTGAAGAGTCATGATTGCTCGTGTCCTGAAAGGATTTGGCAAATAAAAGAACATTTACATAAAATATACATTTTCACCTTCCTCTGCCAGTGAAATATAGAATAAATTAATTTTGCTAATTAAGTTTTTTCACACCACCCTTTTTTTTTTTAACAAGAGTAGAGGTTTATCTCTTGTTTCCTCTTTAGGATTTGGTTTCTGGTTTATTCTAAAGTCTACTTCAACTCTACACTTCTAATGTCTCTGCCTAAGCCTTAAAATTTTATTTACTTTTTCTTTCTTTATTTTTTTCTTCTCCCCAATAGGAGTAGATAGATTCATCCATCGTCCACTTCACACCACTCACTGTTCTTTTGAACAGGAGTAGAGATTTATCCCTTGTTTCCTCTTTAGGATTGCATTTCCAATTCCTTCTAAAGTCTTCTCATTCTCTTTCACTCCCAGTAGCCCCTTGAGTTTTAAATATAAGTCTAATTTAGCCCTATATTTCTAACATCTCAGCCTAAACTCTGGAATTTTAATTACTATTTATTTATTTTCCATTCCTCAATAGGAGTAGACAGGTTTGCCTATCATCTGGTTCACACACCTCCTCGGCCTTTTGAACAGGAAAAGAGATTTACCCCTTGTTTCCTGTTTAGGATTGCATTTCCGGTTCCTTCTAAATTCTTCTTGTTCTCTTTCACTCCCAGTCACCCATTATGCATTAGTGGCATTATTGCCTTGCTTGGGTTGAATTGATTAAAAAAAAATTGTAAGCACAGCTGGAAACGCATACACTGACAATATCAACAGCCAAGCTTCTATCCTTCACATGGACAGCAGAGCTGGGAGAATATCCATTCTCTCAAAAAATGCTAAACTTAAGGATGCTCAGCCCCAACTACAGATCGGCTGTGAATAGCGAACAAGCAAACATTAGCTTCCATGCCAATGACAACTATAATCTGAATGCAAATTTTAACAACAGTGCCACCAGCTTTGTCTCACTAACTTTCCAAACCGCCAAGTATGAAAGAGGACATTTGTCCTCATCTTTGTTGACATATTTATCACAACGTTTCGGCCATTGTACACTCCGGCCTTCTTCAGGTGGTTGGAACGTGGAACTGAACCCTTTATTTCGCTTGCTAGGGTAGACTGTTCTAGTTCCATGTGCCATGTCTAATGAATGTCAGTTATCAGTTATCTCCTGTTAATTCCCCTCTCCAAGTTCTCCACCACCTTAACCAGCTATTGAACTCACACTCTTTGGGTCCTGTCACTTAGACATGATTCACAGAACTAGAACAGTCTACCCCAGCAAGCAAAATAAAGGGTTTAGTTTGACATTCCAACCAACCGAAAGAAGGCCGGAGCATACAATGGCCGAAACGTTGTGATAAATATGGCAACAAAGATGAGAACAATAGTTTGAATAATGTAAATAGTGTATATAATACCTCATCTCAGAAATATAGACAGATACTGAAGGACATCTCTTGTTGGATAAGGCATAAACTGGTCAACAAACACTTCAAAGAAGAAACTGATTGTTCTCATTGCACCAGATATACCCAAGTCATGGTCTCTTCTCTTACTTATCTGATTCATTTCTAAAATAATTCTGAATATTTATCGGGGTGTTAAAGAAGCTATCTGCACTCAGTGTGTAATAAGTGTCCAATGGGAAAGATTTATGGCAACTTGGATTTGCCTGATGTCCTGCTTCAACTAAATAATTAATTGACAGATTGACAAGCAGACTGATTTTTATAATTATTTAATATATGTACAGAAGCCGATTAAATCTGTGAAGGAAATAAATAGCAAATAAATGAAGCCTAAGTGAAAGACAAATAATCATAATTGGTTTATAATGATTGAAATGACCTATAAGGAAAATGTCTGTGAGAAAATGTGGTGGGTATTCAATAGTCTGATAGGAAGATCTAGCTTTCTGGTCACCTGATTAACAATGGCAGTTTGATTGGCTATTGTCGACGTCTAGACAGGAGGACAATTACTGAGAGGAATTTCTGTTATTTTCAAATGAGAATAGAACTCAATGGGAAAATTATTGTTGCACTTTCATAAAAAAAGGGGGAGAAATAGAAAAAATAAAAATGGGAGAGAAAAGGGAAAAAGCAAGCAAGCAAACAAACAGTAGAAGAAAGAAGGAAGGATTGACTGGCTTATTTTCTATGGCTTATCAACCCTTTACAGGTTATTTAAAGCCAGAAAATATTTTTAGATTGTAAGAATTGGGATCAGGGAGATAATAATGTTTTAGTGATACAAGTCTTACTAATTAACCCAAAGTTGGATGGAGAAGAGGTGGATTCATACCTTTCCCAAGGTTATTTATGTGTAAGTGAAGATGATGAACCCAACAGGAATCGGAACTCGGCACTTCATTTAACAAATGCAACCCATTATCCATTACACCACCTGCACATCCAAGCTTACAGCACCTGGTATTCCCAAATGGTTACCCAGCTAGGTAATGACCAGGTTCAATGTTGCTTAATTTTGGTGATCATACAGAAATCGGTCTTTCAATGTGATGTAGCCGTAAGGCAAAAAATGAAGGTAGATGATAATCAGAGAATATATCACTTGCAGTTTACAAAAGAATATAAGAATCCAAGCTTATAGTACCTGGTATTCCCAAATAGGAAGGAAGGAACAAACCAATGAATGAAGGGAGGGAGGGGAAGGAAGGAAGGAAGGATTTTAGCTGTTTGATCAAAAAGATAAAATGTGATAAAACAAATAAGAACAGGTAAGAGAGATGAAAGACAATGAAAAATAATGTAAAAGAAACAAAGAAATCAAAGCAAAAGAAAAGGTAAAACAAATGAAATATAAGAAGATGCAGAGGAGAAAAATGAGGAAAATGAAAGGAAGAGAAAACAAAAGAAAAGAGAAAGGGAAAAAAGAAAAAAAAGAAAGAAAATGATGAAAATGTATAAAAAAAGAGAAAGAAGAAAATATAAAGAGAAGAAAGGGAAAATAGAGGGAAAATATAAGAAAGAAAGAAAGAAAGAAAGAAAGAAAAAAGAAAGAAAGAAAGAAGAAAGAAAGAAAAGAGAAACAAAAGGAAAGCAAAGAGAAAAAGTATGGGAGGCTGAATGAAGAATGAAAACAGAAAAACAATATAAATGGAAAAAATTAAAATGGTAAAAAGGAAAAAAAAAACAAAAGAAAATATTCAGCAAAATATTTGAAACAAAGAATTAAAAAGCTTTTAAGCAGGAAGAGCAAAAATGGCAATTGATGCTGCATTTAAATTTTTGAAGAATGTAGTGGCAGAGAAGTAAGAAACAGGAACAGGATTCCACAGGCAAGACGTGTGATAAAAGAAACTATTAGAATAGAATTTATATTTACATCTAGCTATTTCAACAGTAAAATGATGAGGCCTAGCTTCAAAATAGAGGAAGTTGAGGAGAGCCATGATTGCCAACATCCTACATGGACATGGCACAGAAAGGAAAGCACTCATTAAAGCAATAAATATGGATGATATTTTTCTGTTTATCATTAAATAATATGGATCACTTCATGTTCTTTTCTCGGAATAGGCCACTTGTGAAATGAAATACAGCACACTGGTTGGAAATGTTTGCCTATGCCTACAAGAAAGTAAGGCATGATTTCACTTCTATCTGAACTAAAACATTTCATCATTTGTTACCAAATTATAAACAGAATAAGTCATAGCTTTTGATTTATTCGCCTGCCAAAGGAACTGAGAATAGATCAGTTGAAAAAAAAAGAAAGAAAAAACATTAACAAAAATGAGTAAAGACCAAAATTGAATATGAATAGGAAGTTATCTCAAAATCTAAGAGAGAGAAAAAAGGCCATATTCTGATAAATAGATATGTCTATCTGTTTTTAATATTGTTTTCATTGTTATACTAATGAATTATTTATTTGTGGCACCACAGATAATGATGCTATGGTTATCAGTACAGAAAATGGGACTAATAAATTTGGCAAAGACCAAAATTGAATATTAATAGCAACTTATTTCAAAATGGAAAGGAAAAGGTCATATTTTGATAAATAGATAGATATGCCTATCTGTTTTTAATATTGTTTTCATTATATTAATAAATTATTCATTCTTTTTTTTTTTTACTGTTGTTCACCCAATTCAATGCCAAAGAGCCTCTCAAGGTAGAGGGTTACTAAATGAGGCTGTTGTAAGGGCATACAGGGTGGGAGCAAGAGGATATGTAGGATAGATAATGGTTGACCTTAGACTTGAAGAAGTTAAGATTGTACTGATTGGGGAAGCATTCTTGCCAATTTTAACAATACTGTTGCCCAGGTAGCTTCAATTCTCTTATGGATTTCTAATAATCTCAGCTTTTTACAAACATTTTTAAATCACTCTAATTGTTTAAGTAATTATTGCTACAACTGTCAGCTTTATATTCTACAATTTCTTTAGTTTTTTGACAAGGTTCAGATACTTATCCTGTTTTTCACTTTTTCCAGTTATACCCTGGGGGTGAGGGAGAATAACCAATTTTCCTTTTCTGGTTCTTCAAGTTAGTGAAAATCTAAAGGATTTTCAAATTTGCAAATAATGTTTATTTTTTATTCTCTGGGTGAGCTTCTCATTGCACTTATGCCAAGTTACTTGCATAATTCTAAATGAACTGCCATTCTCCCCACTCATGCCTATTTTTCCCCGATTTCCAAGTGTTATAACAGATAACAGAAAATATGGCACAGAAATCCAAAAGCTCATTGGAATACTGAAAGATGCCTTCCAAAAAGCTAAACAAACTATTAAGAAATAAGAAAATTTTGTCAGAAACAAAGAAAAATATGCTGAACTGTTACATAATATCAATCCTCCTATATAGCTGTAAGTACTGGTTAATGTCCTTACAGATGGAGAGGAGACTTGGGACAACAGAGATTTGGTTCTATAAGAGGATGCTGAGAATACTATGGGGGCTCATGTGAGTAACAATGAAGTTTTAAGGAAAATGGAAACAAAAAGGACACGTACTTAGAATCAGAAAGAGAAATTTGAAATTTCTGGGAGATAATAATGAGGAGAGAGGGCTTGGAGAATTTGATACTCACAGAATATATTGAAAGCAAGAGGGGCAGAAATTAACATTGAGTAACCTACCTAATGAGCTTGTGCAAACAGATAGTAGAACAGGGACTAGGAAGGATAGTAAGTGGACAAACATTACTTAAAGCTACAAAGGATAAGAAGTTGTGGAGAAGCATTATCACCCATCTAAACTTCATGTGTAGGGCGTAGGGCAGGGACGGAGAAGGATAGTCTGGGACAAACATTGCTTAGAGCTGCAAAGGATAAGAAGTTGTGGAGAGCCATTATCACCCATCTAAATTTCTTGTGTAGGGCAGGGACCGGGAAGGATAGTAAGCTTATTGCTTAGAGCTGCAAAGGATAGGAAATTGTAGAGAGCCATTACCACCCATCTAAAGTTCTTGTGTAAATGGATGTCAGGACAGGGACTGGGAAGGATAGTAAAGAACAAACATTGTTTCAAGCTTTTTTCTTTTATTTTAATCAATTCACCCCAAGCAAGGCAATAATGCCGCTAAGGCACAAGAGACTACTGCGAGTGAAAGAGAATTGAAAAAACTTTAAAAGGAACTGAAAACCCAATCCTAAACAGGAAACGAGGGATAAATGACCTCTACTCCTGTTTAAAAGAACGCAGAGGAGTGTGAACCAGACGACAGGCAAACCTATCTACCCCTATTGAGAAAATAAAATAAATAAAAAATAAATAGTAAATAAAATTTTAGAGTTTAGGTAGAAATGTCAGAAGTATGGAGTTGAAGTAGTCATTCAAAGGAAGAGGAAAACCCAATCTGAAGGAAGGTTAAAATTATAGTGATTGAGAAAACCTCCTCTTGGGTGTTTTTTTTTTGTGAAGAAGCTGTCCAAATGAAAGTTCCTCTTTATTAATGGAATAAAGAGGGGACAAGGGATGATTTATTCCAGTGTACATGGGACACCTCAACATAATGTAATGATTAGCTACATCAATTACAACTGAATCGTGAGTTTGATCTTCACTGGATGCCCCTAAGCTACAGTTAGAAAATCACCATTCCAGTGTATATTACATGGTGGGTCTTAGCTGTGAAGTTCTGAACTGATGGAAATAAGGAATATATTATGTTAAATATTTGCCTTAGAAATAGCAATACAGTAGTGAGAGGCTTACAACATTTCATCTGTCGGAAAGAGGTTGCAGGATGGAAAATAATTCATCACCCACATGGCCGTGTAGCTACGTTTGAAGTCTGTCAAGACTGGTAAGTGAAGACTGGGTAGCTTCAGTCCAGATAAGTCAGCAATACTACATTTCTGGTTTTATCTGCTGGCTCTTGTAAAGATAGAGCATAGGAGGTGGAGTCAGATACTTACTGAAGCAGTACAAGAAAACAACCATTTCTCCAGCATCATTAGCAATGGATTGTGTATATGAGTTCCACTCAAAGTCTGGGGAAGCTTGAGTGTCATTGAGAGAACAAACATTCAGTATGGCAGGTGAAAATTCAAGGTCTGCTCGGAGATGGTTGAACATAAAGTTCAGGGTCTGCTCGGAGATAGTTGAACATAAAATGAAGGGTCTGCTCAGAGATGGATCCATTGCACACAGCATTTTAAAATTACATTTTAAAATGTAGAAATATACTTACAGAAGGAATTTTCCTAAGGATACTATTTGTGTACTTGTTTGGCTATGAAGCAGCTACTTTTGTCAATATTGAATAGATATCTTCTTTTTTTTTTTTTCTTTAAAAAAAAAACAATGAAAAAAACTATTTCGCAGTATTTCATTTCTATATTTTTATCCATCACTTTTCATTAAATAAATAAATGTTAAAAATAATAATAATAATAATATATATATATATATATATATATATATATATATATATATATATATATATGTATGTATATGTATATACATATATAGTAAAGGTAATAAATCCATTAGTATATAACCAATGTGGATCCTTGTAATATAAAATATTAAAACTGATCCCCCAAAAAAGCTCAATGTATAATCCATTATAATCAATAAATCCATTAGTATATAACCAATGTGGATCCTTGTAATATAAAATATTAAAACTGATCCCCCAAAAAAGCTCAATGTATTTATTATTACAGAGCAAATGATTAATACACAATAAAATCTAAAATTACCTAACATGGGAAATAAGCTTATTTCAACTGACAAAAAAAATATTAAAATTCATCAATCTTATTCAACACTGGTATAGACTGAGTTTGTGTTGGTATTAGAAATTTAACTGTGAAAGCTACAAACAATTAAAAAAAAAACTAGAAAAACTAATACAGAATTTATCCATTTTAATGTTTCAATCAGACGAAATGCATGAGACAGGGTGGTCAGGGGAGGGTGGAAGGTATTAAGCCTTAAAGGGAAGAGCATTTATAAAATTAAACCCAGATATTAACCTATGACATTAAATTGGGGTTATATGAAGAATGAAATGTTAATTTGAAACTAAGAGAGGAGTAAAAATGGGTTATAAAAAAAAATTAAAATATATAGATATGTTTAAAAATACAAAATCATACATAAAAGTACTATTCCAAAGACAAATTATATTTAAAAATAATATATATATATATTGCATGTGCCTGTATATATATATATATATATATATATATATATATATTGTATATGTCTGTGTGTGTGTGTGTGTGTATATATATATATATATATATATATATATATATATATATTTTTTATGTGTCTGTGTGTATATGTGGTGGACTCTCCCATCGTATTCGATGTATGAGGGTCAAACAGTTCAGCTCCCAGGAACCAACAGCTCAGACACCAGTGCATATGATTTGATTACAGTGGTGAAGGCTTTGTTCAGAACCAACCACACTTTTTGAAGGGCCAAATACAGAAACCTGGTGTACTACGTGCCACAAGGTCCCCCCAAACAACCCTACACAGGTTTTGAATTCAGAGTTTTCCTTCTCCTAGACTAGTTGCTATCCAAGGCTATAGAACCAAATCTGCCCTGCTATTTACACATAGCTGGATATCTATATATATATATATATATATATATATATATATATATATATATATATATATATTCAGTTGTATGGATATGAGTTTGTAACACTGGGTTTCAGGCTTTTGCGATCATCAGACAAGAGTTTGTCTGATGATTGCAAAAGTGAGAAACCCAGGATCACAAACTCATATCCAATAAGTACCACATATATATATATATATATATATATATATATATATATATATATATATATATATATATATTGTTTTTCTCACTTTTTCTGTTTTATTTGATTTCTTCTGAGTTTTACCTTAAATTTTTCTCTCATTTGCTTTCTTTTCTTTTCTTCCATTTATTCTCTTTTCTTTTCTTCCATTTATTTTATTTTCTTTTTTTTCATTTATTCTCTTTTCTTACATTTGACCTCTCTTTCTTTTCTTTCATTCTCTCTCTCTCTATCTCTCTCTCTCTCGTATTTACTCTCTCATTTCTTTTCTTTCCACTCTCCCATTTCTTTCATTTTCTCTCTCTCTCATTTCTTTCATTTAGACTTTCTTTTCTATTTCTCTTTCATTTGCTCTTTTTCTTTCTTTTCTTTCCGTTCCATTGGTGACTTTACATATTATTTATTCAATGTCTCTTTTTCTTTTCTCTTTTTCAAAATGGAGTGGACAACTGAAAAATAATCATAATTTTCCTTCAGCAGCAGGGGCCCAGTATAGCATTCATGGGACACCTGTCTTTTGGTGACAGGGTGCAGGAGAAAAGGCAGAGGATGAAATTTATAGATGTGAAAAAATTAAGTGAGGAAGTTGCTGTTTTTTTTTCCCACTCCACTAAGAAAAAAGAGAAGTCACTATTGTTTGCAAAAAAAAAAGAAAGATTTCAATTTTGATATCAAAGTTTTCACAAAATGTTTTCATGACATTACCTAATTCAGCCTAGTTAAGTACAACACAAAAGCAAATAATGAAAAGAAACTTGGAAAAGATAGTTTTGAAAAATTTTTACTTTTACATGTCCTTGCGTAGCCCCTTGTTGTGGGTGGCCTCATCTCATCTTCTCTTAGCTGGTGATTGCTAGTTGTTTTAGTTAGCAATGAATGACATCATACAGAGAATTTTAACCATTTTTATTAATGTTAACATGTACTATTTAGTGGGGGACGATCACCCTCACTGGGGGGGCCGTTTCAGACATGAAAGTGAACACATCTATATTGCTATATTGCTTGATGTGTAAGAATCAACTCACTGAAAAAACCCTTTCTCTAATTAACATTCCCAAGACAATCAAAATCGACTTCCTTATTATGTCTTCCATCTGACCTTGAAGATCCACCATCTCCATTTATAATGATGGTACATACTCCTGTTGCAATAAATAAATAGTAAATAAAATTTCAGAGTTTAGGCATGGATGTTAGAAATATAGAGCCGAAACAGGCTTTAGAAGAAACCAGTAATACTGGATTCTTTTTTTTAGAAACCTTGAAAATGAACACATCTACATTGCTTGATTTCTTTTAGAAACCTCACAAAGTGAACACATCTGCATTGCTTGATGTGTAAGAACCAAGTCACAGGAAAAACATTTATCTATCACTCCCAAGCCAATCAAAATCAACTTCCTTATCATGTCATCCGTCTGACCTCAAAGATCAACCTTCAGAAGTTGGTGTCAAGATACACTTCCACTAAAAAATGTCTACTAAACTATTATTTAACAATGTTTCAATGACTGAAATTTATGACATACATACATATTCTGACAGATGATATTTCAATGTATCTTTCTATATGATTTGTGCGTTGATTGTGAATTTTAAACGTTTTTACATAGAAAGGGAAAATAAAGGAAAATTAGATGCATTCCAGAAAGCAAAACATACTTTACAAACAAAAAAAAAAATGTGCCATTTATGGAAATGGCACCATAGCTGTCACTAAGATGTAAGGGGGCTACTGAGAGTGAAAGAGAATGAAAATGTTTTAGAAGGAACCAGACCAGAAATCCAATCCTAAACAGGGATAAACCTCAACTTGTGTTAAAAAGACACAAGAGGAGCATGAACTGGATAATAGACAAACCTATTTACTCCAATTGAAATAAACAAATAGTAAGTAAAATTTCAGAGTTTAGGCATTGATGTTAGAAATATAGAGCTGAAGTAGGCTTTAGAAGGAAACAATAATACTGGATGTTTTTTTTTTTTTTTTGCCGGGGAGCCTTTTCATTTATTTCTTAATGATAAGTTTTGGTCTATGACATATATATCGAACATTCTTTCTTATTAATGATTTTTTATGAACTGTTAAAAGTCAATTATAATATTGAGAAAATAGCCCTCTGCAGCCCCCCGCCACTTATCAATTAAAAAAAACAGCTTACCGAATGTATTTGTCTTTTATAAAATCTGTTGAAACCATTTGGGGAGACAGCCACTTGTACAAAATAAAGAAAGGAAAGAAAATCCTTGTTGACTTACCTGCAAGAAGTAATAAAAAAATAGGTATAAGTAAACAAACAAGCAATGACAATGAATGATGAACCATTTAAAGACCATTCTTGTCTTTAGTTACATCACTTTACAACATATGCAACTAACAGTTTATTGTTAAATTGATTGTTTAGCTTAGCAAATATGTTTCCCTTCAACTGTTTAAGTTTACAATCTTCTTCACAGAAAATGTCTTAACAATTAGTAAAAAAGCTATTGAATTTGTCACTGGATCTCTATTTTTATTGGTTATTTAAATGTGTGTTTCTTATTTGGTGAACAAAGTGTAGACTCACTGACTGGCACAATTAAATTAATTGGTCTGCTTGTAAAATAAATATTTTTTTATATTACTTTTTGATGTTTGCTAGATGATTATCCTTATTTTCTTATATCTCTTGGACATCATGAACTTGGATTTCTTTCTCGGTTTGTGTAGACTTATGACTGGAACCATTCCACTGTTGATCATTTATTCTCGGTGATTTCTCAAAGAAAGGAGAGTTTCAGTTTTGCAACAGAAGAGCTTGATGCTGATTTCTGTTCATTTTCAAAACCATTTCTCACTAGCAGAAATTCTTTCCTTCTTTTTCTTGCAATTTAGCTTCAACAATTTCAGTTTATAATCTTCACAGCAGATGACTTAAGAATTAGTAAAAAAAAATGCTATTTGTTATTGAATCTCTATTTTTATTGCTTATTCATGTGTGTTTTTCAGTTGATGAACAAATTGCTTTTTTTATAGAAGCAGTGTGTTATGAATAATCAAGAGTGGTCTCCATTTGTTTTGTTACTCTCCTCTTTGAGAGAGCTATTTCTGTTTGCTGTGACTATAAAAGGACACTATATGCGAACCTTGTATCCTTAGTTGAATAAAGCTTTCTTAAAGCCTACGCCTGTGTACTTTTGTCATTACACAGTGTAAATTCACTGACAGGCTCTACTTAAATTAATTGGTCCCATTGTAAAAATAAAAACAAAAAAAACAAGGAAAGTTGTGAGGGGAGTAATTATTGTAGATTAGCATTCATTAGACCTTCCTCTACTAGCAACATTCTGTTGGAATTGAAAAATATTGATTTGTTTTAGAAGTGGCGCCCTTTTCATAATATAAATACAATCTCAAATTGATCCCAGACTTTTTTTAAAAAGAGTTATGTGTACTTTATTTATAAATGTTAAGTGCTTACATCATTGATAACTGCATACTATTTTTCCCCCAATTCATAATAGCACCCAAAGATCAATTATATAAACACATTTTCAAACTTGACATTTGTAAATAAAAACAAATTACAGATAACTCTATGAAATGTAGATTTATATTATATGAACAGGGCCCAACTTTTAAAATGATAAATAAAATCAAAATTTTTCGATTCTGAAAAATGTTGTGGGTATAAAAAGTTTAAATGACTACTAATCTACAAAACTTGTCCCCACCCCATGTCAAAATCTTGTTTTTTATAATACAGACCAGTTAATTTAAATCGTGCCATCAAATTAAAAGCCAGTCTGAATACAAATCCTGAAGAAAACAATACATACATAATTATTTGGGAGATGAAAATAGTGCCATCAAATTTGCAGCCTTGTAGAGGAGTTATAATTCTGAGTAAATAATTATCAACCCCCTAATATTTATATAACATTTATATACAAAAATACTCATAAAACTGAGAAACATCAAAACATGGAAGCAACAAAACAAGTATTATTTATTATCAAGTTGTTTTCTGGAGACATGAAAGACGGTAATACTGTGTAAAATTGTGAGTTTGGAGTCAGATGTAGATGAAATGTGGATTGGAATCTGATGGAAGGATAAGATAAAGAATAAACAATAAGTGTATACAGTCTTTCTCATGTGTTTTTTTTTTTATAGATGTGTGTAATAAGTGTACACATAATTTAGTTGGAAAATACAAGAAGTGTCTGTAGTTTTCTGAACTCAAATTTTTGTTGAATGCAAAAAGATAAATGTTACTATTATGGTCTGAGAAAGGAAAACAAACTGAAATTTGTGTTGACATGCATGTTAATGACCTGTCTGTATGAACTGCTTGTCCAATAGTGAGAATGTCATGTGTTTGTGTGTAGAGAAAAGTGGGATGGATTCACATTGGTTTAGAATGAGTGAATTAATGATAATTATAATTGTTATAATTATTTTATTACAATTATTCTTTTGAAATTATAATTAATTTTTATTTATTTATTTTTTTCACCTTTTTATTCATAATGCCTGACATTGTAACATTTAGATATATTTTGCTGTTGTTAAAAATAAGTGACTTAAAAGCTCATAAATACAATAATTTTGGTTTGAATTATTATTTAATAAGATATTGGATCAAAATATTAAAATTTAAATTACAAAAAAAAAACAAAAACATAATTGCTGTAGCACAAGGGTTAGCACATTCATCCTGAAACATAGTTCCCTAGTTCTGGGTTACTAGTTATTGGTTGCTTAACTAGTGTGTTCTTATGACACACTAGGTTAAAGTTAGACTACTCTTAGGATGAAATAATCATGTTTCCTATGTGCCTGTTCAAGCACAGTTAAAAGTCATGATTTTGAATGCTGATTTTCAAGGCAGGCATAACCAGTCTGCTTGGAATACTGACACAACACAATCTTCCATTTCAGATTTTCTTCTGTTTGGGCTTGTGCTATTATTCAAAGGTAAATTTTGTAAATATAATTTCTTTTAAAAATTCATAGACTGAGTCATGATGTCCAACTTTTAATTTTTATGAGTTTCTCTATGAAGGTAACATTTTTCTAAAATTGATTGTCTTTCTTCATGACTCACAATTTTTATGAGGTCTGATCAAAACATATTCAGCCATTTTGGACATCTCAAGAACCAGTTGTATAGCCATGATGTAACTTGGCAACTAATCAAACTGTACCATACTACATGTTTTTTTTTAAATTTAATACTAAAGTTCACCCGATACAAGGCTAGAGAGCCACTCAAGGTACTGTTAAAAGAGTAATGATGAATGATGTGTGTAATATGAATGTAAGTTGAGATGGTAGGAACCAAAGATTAATTGGATAAAGAGATAATGATTGACCTTGACTTACAGAGGGTAACAGAGATGTGGATAGGTGTGCATCCTGCATCCCTGACAAATAAAGGATGCAATAACTTTCCTATCTGTGTATCCCATGGGTCATAACTAAAGTTTCCCATGAAAAGGGATATATTGCACATATTCTTTCTAATACTTTTTACTCGTTCTTCCTTTCTTTCTTTCACTTACTCTTTCCTTCTTTCATTGGGCATGGTATGTATGGGTGGCATGAAATAGATATCAATGTCACCTCACCTGAAAATTTCTTGGTTCCTTTTTTTTCTAAAATTTATTTGACGTACCTGAACTCATTGAAGTTTGTCAACCATTGCTTTGAATACTGTTTTTTTTTTTAATTGAAAAAAAAAACAAAAACTTTTGTTCATTTACACAATTTATATTGTTCAGACTGTTGTCCTCATATTTGTTATCAAATTCACAAAGTTTCAGCCATTGTACGCTCTGGCCTTCTTCAGGTGATTGGAATTTTAAACCAAACCCTTTATTTTGTCCACAGGAAATATGACAATAAAGATGAGGGCAACAGTTCAAACAATGTAAATAGTATAAATAATTACAATACCTCCTCTCAGAAATTTTTGTAATGTCAACAAATACTCATTGTCACTTTCGTAATGCTCATTGTAGTAGAGACTTTGTAATCGCAGATACATCTATAGTAATGCCGTTGAACAATACTGGTGTCAGATGCCTTCAAATAACTCTTGCTCTAATAGTACTTGCTCGATAATACTCGCTCAGCATTAGCCACTGAATAGTAATCCATATAGTGACCCGTATAGAGAAATAGTATAGTGAAGAGAATACCAATGCGTATAATAATAGAGGATAGTGTAGAAAAAGTGATCCGTATAGTAATAGATGACAGAATAGAAATGGTGATCAGTTAGACACTACGCTAATTCTCATATTTAAAGACATTTTATGATATGTTTAACGTTCTTTTTATAGATACAAGTATATAAGCAAATGCTCTGTTTTATAATAAACAGTATTAAATAACATTAAAAAACAGAGCATTTGCTTAAATACTTGTATCTATAAAAAGAACGTTAAACATATCATAAAATGTCTTTAAATAAATTGTCGGACTTTGTCCAATTCAAAAATATAATTCTCATATATATATATATCCTTTGCCATCATGTGATCTACTTATTAGAAATGGAATCACCTGTGTTTGCTCACTGGTGATCTGTGTTCAAACTCCAGTGTTGGCAGTGATACTTTATTGCTAGATAACAGAAATATAGACAGACACTTTTGTTCACTCAATTTAAAAACATTATTCTGTCATAATTCTCAAAGAAATATAGTTTCTTAATTGAACTGTGATTAAGTGTAAATACTGTTTTTGTTTTGAATTTATTAATTTAATTAAAAAAAAATATTGTTCTGTCAATTTAAGTGAATTGTGGAGTAAAGAGTATACCACCAGTGACTCTATGAACCTATCCAATACTATAAAAAGTTGCATGGTATGAGGTTAGTAGTAGCTGTACTAGAGTCAGTTTTCATATTAACTATACAGGCATTATGGCAATAGCCTATGTATTATGTATAGAGAATACTTTACAAATTATACTAAGTACAAGTGTGTGTTATAACAGTAACCTTACAAGAGATTAGTTATAATAAAGCGAATAAAATTGTTTTTTGAGACAATGGCAAAAACAAAAAACTTAAGTCTGCAGCCCTGTAGTTTAATGCAAAAATTTATTAAGAAACTTTAGTTAGGACCTATTGAATTTCCCAGAGATGCACCCAAATTAACACCTGTGGCTCTCAAGGACTCACTGCATTAAAAACCTATCAGTATCACTGGGATGAGATTGTAGTCTTCAAGAAAGACATCCATGTTGGAGTCGGTTCCACAAAGTTACAGTTCTTGGGGAAAGGCTGTCTAAGTGGAACTTACTTCACAGATAAAATGAGGGTGATTAAACTCTGTGGAAGTAGCATGGTGTGTCCTAGATGTGAAGGTCTGAACTAGCAGAACTAAAGAATAGAGCTCGTCCGAACATTTGCTATTGAAATAGCAAAAAATTAACGATAGGATTACAATGTTGCCTATATGGAAGAGAGAGAGAGGCTGCAGGGTTGTGAATACGTCTTCACCCACAAAACCACATAAATGATTTTGAACTTTATCAGGGCTGGAAAATAAGGTTTAAAATGTTTAGCCTAGATATGACAGCAGTACTTAATTATTGGCCTAACCTGACTGAATCTTATTAAATAAAATCTGTGTTCACTATTAGTCTGTTGGTTTTCTCTTGTGCTAAAGAAAACAGGAAGAGATAAAATGGATATTACAAGAACACAGACACAAAATGGGCTCTACTGTGTTTGCATGTTTGCTGAAGGTAAGCAACTTAAGAAAAAAGCTGCCTGAGTGGAACTTCCTCCTTACAATTGGAATACAGAAGAAATGATTGTGACTGAACACCGTGGAAGTGCTATGGTGTGTCTTAGCAATAAACATGTGAACTTGTGGAACTAAAGAAGAGCTCATCTGAACATTTGCCATTGAAATAGCAATAGAGTAGCTTTGGGCACCTTGGCATGGTGTTATGGTTAGCAAGCTTGTCTCACTAAAACAGTTATAATTGAATAGTGAGTTCAATCCTCACTGGGTGCTCCACACTTTCGGCCTTGTGCCACATCTAAGCTATGCTTAGAAAATCATTTGCCACAATTGCTGTATTTTCGAGCAATAAATCTGGAGTAGCAAGAAGCTCGCAATGTTGCAGGTGAACGAAAGAGAACGTAAAGTGGGATATATGCCTCCCAGTGTATAAAGGCGTTTGAACTCTGTCAAGGCTGGAGAGTAAGTAATGAGCAGCTCCAGCTGTGATATGGCAGTGATACATAATTTTTTTTTTTTTGTCTAATTAGGCTTTTGCAAAGATAAGGCATGGTAGGAAGGGCCAGGTACTTCCTGGAGCAATAAAACGAGCCAATCATTTTTCCAGCATCTTTAGAAGTGTGTTGTGTATATGACTTCCATTCAAGATCTGGAGTGAACTTGAGACCTAGAAGACATTTAAAGCATGGCACTTTATTGAGAGTGCAGACATTCAGTGCCTGAAAAAACTCAGGGTTTGAATAGTGATGATGAAACGATAGTAGCTTGGTTTTAGAGGTGATGAAAGTTACAAGCT
The DNA here is from genome assembly GCA_964036315.1 of Acanthosepion esculentum. NCBI lineage: Eukaryota > Metazoa > Mollusca > Cephalopoda > Sepiida > Sepiidae > Acanthosepion > Acanthosepion esculentum. Next base: position 40,781,965 of record OZ038499.1, on the reverse strand, counting down.
AGTTTCCCTTCATCATTGATTGGTTGGTTGGTTGGTTGGTTGTTTTGTTTAGAGGCATAGCAACCTCTATGACTTACTTTAGCGGCATATCAACCTCTATGACTTACTTTAGTGACATATCAACCTCTATGACTTACTTTAGTGACATATCAACTTCTATGACTTACTTTAGTGACATATCAAACTCTATGGCTTACTTAATGTCGAAATCTAATTATTATGTACACAATTTGTTTTTTGAGATAATAATGTTTTAGTGATACAAGTCTTAATAATTAATCCATAGCTGGGGGGAGAAGATGTGGATCCATACCTTTCTGAAAGATATTTGCTTGTAAATGAATAAAATGAATAGAACTTGAATTGAAACTCAGCTCTCTAATTAACAATTTCAAGCCATTATCCATTACACCACCCACACATCCAAGTCTAAAGCACCTGGTATTCCCAAGTGGTTACCTATCTATGTACTGATGAGAGCCATGTCAGAGGAGACATCAGCTACAAGGCTTTGATCATCTTGATCTTTGGAAGTGCCTCCCTGTGTGAACTAATCCTCATGCATGAAGTTACTCAGTCAGCAGTGAAATGCTGTTAAATGGTAACTCTCATAGAGTCCAACATTTTTAATCCAGCACTCAGTCGTTTGGCAATTTTCATGGCTTAAAATCAGTCACCATTCAGTGGGTATGAGAGCAGTGCCACACATTGCTGCTTTCGGCTACTGTAGAAAGTTGTAAACAGAGTCTTTTGCTGATACAGACTTGCTCCTTTCTTATATGTAACTGCATACAGAATAATAAGTATGTATTACTTTTTGGTTTTAGGCTTCTTGTTTTAGCCTTTGCATTGCATGAATAATGGTAACAACATTCATACTTTGGCTTCCATCTTGAAAGTCCATTCAAGAACCATCAAGAGAATATTGTAACCTAGGGAAGGTTACCGAATAGAATAATCACACAAATGTTGGTAATGAACGATAATACTTAGGACATGAACAACACATATAAGATTCGCCAGTGGCACGCAGAAGAAGTAGTCAACTGCTAGAAGTGAGTCAAGTGAATTCCACAATGAATCTCCAACTGCAGGATATCTACCAACTGCTCCATGCAGTCAGGTGTGGCACAAGTCAGAATTTAATGTGGGGTATCTGAGCCTGTAGACTCAGTCAAAAATTCCTCATAGACCCTGTATAAAACGGGCCTGAGTAGCTGTTTCCTGAGATGAGATTTTGCCCTTTGACATAGCCTCATCAGAGTTCCTCTCTGACTGGAGGCAGAGAGTTTGACCAGCACAACTGGAGACAAATCTCTGACTGCAGACCAACATACAGTATTTACTACTGTATTTATGTGAATGGGGACATACCCATTATCGTTCGTACGTATGCTGCAACAATAAGTTTGAAAAAGGGGGAACAGTAGAGAGGAAAACTGGATCAGGAAGCAACAACAGAAAGAGGGATAATCATTTCAACTTAGAACTAAAGAGATCAATTGAAAAAGACCTAACTCAATCCTTAAGACTTTTCGCACATGAGAGAGGTGTTTCAGCTATGACGGTCCAAACAGCAGTGTAAAAAGACTTGAAAATGAAGGTCAGAATGGGCAAAGATCCTCTTGAATAAGTTGGAAAAGGATCCTGGAATAATATACATATATATATTTGAATTTTATTTCAATACTTCATGAGCTTCCAATCCTTAGCTATGATTAATTAATGAACATGTCATTTCCATTTATGATCAATTTCATCACAATTTTTCAGTTAAGTTTAGAGAGTAATTACACATTCTTATTGCTCAAAGTAGAATCCAATAGTATTATAAAAACCCTTAGAGAATTCCAGTAAGATATCTTTAATCATTTCTAATATAAAACAGTACAGTACTTAATCTAACAATTGGACAATTTTGCTGTTACATGATTTGGACAATTTTGTTGTTATACCCAGTATATAGATTAATGTTCTGAAAGAGTTCTTTCATGTTGGTTGACTTTGTTTAGTGGCATATCAACATCTCTATGGGTTATTTAATGCCAAAATCTAAATAATTTGAACAATTTTATGGCTTCAACTAAATATATTTTGAATACAATCAACTACAGATAAAATGTATTGTTGGCAATTTTACTATAAATATGTATTGTTGGTAATTATTTTTATATAAAAATGTATTGCTGGTATTTTTACGATAAAAATGTATTTTTATACTTTCATAGTGTTTTGTTTTTGTTTGGGGTTTCAATATTTACTGGAAGCTGGGACCCTAACAGGTGCTATCACCCCAGATCAGAGTGAACATGGAAACAGCAACAATTAAGAGGTGGTTCCATGCTCCTCACAACCTCTTATTTCCCAATCAGAGGCCTAACTGCCAAATGTAGTTTATTGTCATACCCAGGACTACAGATAGATTGGAAGCTTCTTGTCAGAAAGTTGTTTGTAAGTACATTTTTTGAGACTCCTGTAGACTATGAGGCCTTAAGCTATAGTTTGGTAAGCCTATGCCTAAATATGGCACTGATGACAATTATCAGGTATAAAAAAAACTTACATTAAATAAATAGGAGTAATTTTAATAAGCACCTCAATTGGCAGTCAGATCTTTTTTTTAAATTGCTCTGTTAGGTGATTAGCAAGTGTGAAACTAGAGGACCTATTTCAACAAGATCCTTGCAATTCACAGAGGTAAGTATGTTTGCTTTGGTTTGTTGTGTTTTACGGCATATCAACCTCAATGGGTTATTTAATGCTGACAACTTTTTTTCCTGGTAATATTTTGTTTTGTCAAAAATCTATTTCTGGTAATATTTTTTTCCTCAAAAATGTATAGCTGGTAATATTATTTTAAAACATGTATTGCTGATAATATATATTTGTTTTTCAAAAATATATTGCTGGTAAAAGTTTGTTTTTTTTTCAAAAATTTATTTCTAGTAATAATTTTTTACAAAGTATTTCTGGTATTAAAACCTATCTCAGTTTCGGGGTTAACTATTTACCCATAGCTGGGGCCCTAACAGGTGCTACCACCCCGGGTCAGGGTGTACCTGGGAACACCAGCAATTAAGAGGTGGTTCCACGCTCCTCAAAACCTCTTGATCAGAGGCCTTGCTGTTGGATGTAGTTTATCGTCTTACCCAGGGCACGGATGCAGTTTATTGTTATACCCAGGACAGGTTAAGTATGTAATATTAGCAGTTCATGTAACACATATGACTGAAGGTACAATTTATTAAAGCATGAGAGCTTTCATTCACTCTTATGTAGTGACTAGCTAAATTACCTGCACCTTACTGCATGTCACATTTTTTTTTGTAAGAAAATGATGATTGATTTTAAATCATTGTTATAATTTGTGGTGAAAAATGATGCATTTCAATATTACACAATGATCTTTCCGATGTGACCTCCATCTTCTGGCTTTCTCCTTCTATATTTTGGATAGGAGTCATTCCCTTGTTCAAATTGAAATCTAATTTAAATCAAAGGGAAAAAAATATTCAGTGGGGCATTTGTGCCCTCCAGGGACCCCCTTTGATGAAAATGAAATATACTTATCCAAGTACTCTGGATAATGTACTTTCAGAATATATATGTTTATAGGAGTCTATCTCCAAAACCCTAGGAGGACTTTAATAACAAACAAACAGACAGACAGAGGCAACAACTTTATATATATAGATACAGCAAACTCTGGTAGTTGAAAAAAAATGAATTAATAATCATTATTTTTGGCACTGACTGTATTTGAACCCAGGTCTGTTACATTCACTTACATGCAAATACCTTTGAGAAAGGCATGAATCAATCACCTCCCCCGGCTATGGGTTAAATATTCAAATTGGAAAAAACACAATATTCACTCATAAAAAACAATTATTTTTACAATCCAAAATATGTTTCAGTTTTAAGTAACTCACAAAAGGTTGATAAATCATAAAAAACGAGTCACTCAATGCATTTGAATATAGAATATACAGAAGATATACAGGTATTGTTTTGGTTTTTACTTTGTGATATTATGCTGGCCGAGACACTGTACTCAAATTTCACATCTGTCTATCAAAGGAATCCAGGTGACCTAGGGTTACTACCATCCGTCAAATGCAGAAGCACATGACTTCACACCAACATACAGTATTGCAATCGTGGAAATGTGAATGTTGCATAGCTGGATATATATACAAGGTGCGATAGATAAATTGTCGTCTAAATCATGCAAAAATGAAAATAACCCTGACAACTCATTTTAGCAGATATATTTACCAAAATTACATAAAAATATTTTGAAAAACTAAAGAGTAAATTTATTCAATAAAATTGCTATTGTCTTCAACCACGGCCTCCAGACGACTTTGGAATCTGCTGCAACTCTTCTAGATGGTTTCCTTGTTTAAGTTGCTGAATACTGCCATAATATTTGCCTTCAGTTCATCTTTGGTCTTTCAATGAGCTTTGTTTGGTCTCTTGTTCAACTGCACCTCACACATAATAGTCAAGACAGTTGCAGCCTGGGGAATTAAGTGGTGAGATGTAAGGGGTGATGTGGCCACGGAAATTATCTGACAGCCATGATGGGGGTCTCCTTCTTGTGTGGTATAGTGCAGAGACCTGTTGCCACACATAGCATCTTCTAGCAGCCACTCTCTTGACCCAGGCAGCATTACTTCCTTAAGAGACTTGATGTAGGTCTCTTGAGTTGAATCTGAGGCCCTGTGGGAAGATGAATGGAGGCATAACATCACCATCACTAGTGATCACTCGAAACACCTTCGCAACTACCATTAGACTAATCCATCTCTTTCTGAACCCTTTGCACTGCCCTCAGATTGACACCCAAACATTCTGAAATATTCATATTGAATCTTCTGACATGAATACCAAGCAGTACAGCATGCCATTCCCAAATTTCTGGCATAGTGAATTGTGTCATGGGCACTCTTTTTTTCATAGACAGTGCCCAACTGACCCTACTATACTGTGCAGTCAACAAAATCAAAAACAAACAATGCACATATGCCAAATTAAAAATATAAAATGGTGACAATTTTCCCATTGCACCCTGTATATAAACAAATGCCTCAGAAATATCTGAGGAAGTCTCACGCACATTGCAGACAGAATGTAATGTCCACGTATCAGATCTATGGTGACAGGGCACACACCACAAAGAGGCTGAGAGTAACTGACTATTGGATTAATTAATGAATATTCAAGTTTTGTATTATTTTTCCAACACATCCACTTCATTAGGTAATCACTGTATTTACCACTATTCCACTACCTTTCCTCTTAGACTGAGCCATTTTCTGTACTTACAAACTAATTTATGTTTATTGTTTTATTAAATTTTCACCGACGAAAAAGTCCAAGAGCCACTCAAGGTAGAAGGTTACTAAATGAGGTTGTTGTATGTACATAGAAGGGAGAAGTAAGTGCAGATGAAGATACATACAATAGACAATGGTTGACCCAAAACTTGAAGAAATGATTGTAATGTTTGGAGAAGCATCCTTTTGGGAGACAGTTCCATAAAGTAGCAGCTCTTGAGAAGAAATGGAACTTCCTTTTTACCAATAGAATACGAAGGGAATGAGGATAGTCCACCCTTGTACATATGGAATATTTGCTTTTAGCAGTGAAGGTCTAAACTGGCGGAACTAAAGAATCTAGAATATTTTTCATGGAAATAAAGATAGAGAGGTTTGAGATGCTGCATCTGTGGGAAAGGGGTTGTAAGGTAGAAAATAGCCCATCACCCACAAGGCGACATAGATGCATTTGAACTCAAGATTGAAAAGTGAAGATCGGGAAGCTCCAGCCCAGATATGGAAGCAATGCTTCATTTTTGGTCTGACCTCTTGTAAAGAATGGCAGGTCAGAATCAGGTATTTTCTAGAACCGTATAAGGAGGAGCCAACCAATTTTCCAGTGTCCTTAGTGATGGATCATTCAAAAGATGATGATGGCTAACTTAGCAGCTTGGCTTTTGAGGTGTTAAAAGTTACAAGCCCTGCCTCATAACAGGTAAATAATATTTATGATTAAGCAGCAAAGTTTATACATTTTATTTGAAGTTTATTTCAGGCGGTTATGATACACTATGCATTAAAAATCAAGAAAGGAATTTTTAGTGGACAGATACTAAGTATTGCTGCTTGAATAGGGTTATGTGAGTCAGCAGGTGGCATAACAGTTGTCAGTATTGAAAATGAAATTGAGAGGTCAATTTCAAATTCCTGTGAAGGCTCTTATATTCAGTTTCCACTGATAATAGACTTGAAGATGGCCATAATTTTAATGGTGATATTAGCCGTTTCCCTACAAGGAAACATTTGCTATTCATTGACCAAGCAGCCAGCACTGTTTTCATTTGAAAATTATAAATTCTTTCTCTTAAAACATTCCTTTAAGAAAACAGGTTTCTCAAGTCCAGTAACTGTTATTGCTCTTTCCAGTATTGATGGGGGTTTCCTTCCTAACCTTTTATTTGAAGTGGTGTGGAATGTCAACATTTTGATTATGTCATTATATTTTCTTTGAGTTACATGTACAATCCATTTTAGTTGTTGCCACTGTTGGTAGTCTGAAAGTGATGTTTTTGTTATTAGGTACAGTTCTTTGTGATTCTGTAATGCCAGTTCACAATGTTCAAAGAAGCATTTAATCTATTTCATAACATATGTGTATATTTTAAATTAATTTGAAAAGCTATATTTCATGGATGCAAGTGTTTCAAGTGACATCCCTGTTTTGTGTTTTGATTATTATTTTAACTGTGTAACTTTATGTCTACCGGACTGTGCATTTGAGAGTCTTAATAAACAGTTATGGTAATTAACTGTTTCCCTACAAGGAAACATTTGGTGTTCGTTGACCGAGCAGCCAGTACTGCTGTTGGGATTTATAAAATCTTTCTCTTAACATAGTTTGTCTAGAAAATAGGTTTCTCAAGTTCAGTTGTTTTTATTGCTCTCATATTGATGAGGGTTTCCTTCCAAACTTTCCATTTGAAGTGGTGCGGAATATTAATATCATGATTATGTCGTTATATTCTCTTTGAGTTACATGTTCTATCCATTTTAACCATTATTACTGCTTACATCATTAGAGATGATCGGCTCAAAGATCATTTTGATGAACGAGTAATGATGTCGGTAATGGAGGTTGGAATGTGAAAAGGCAATAATGAAAAGTGTATTTATTTCATTATTTTTAAGTAATTTTTTTTTTTGTTTTGAAAAATAAATTGAAATATAGATGCATCAAGGCAAATCATTGCAAGTTTCAAATTTTATACATTATATTTGCTCCATCAGAATAGAAAGCAGGCCCACACTTTGATCAGGATATGATGAAAAGACATGTGCAATGTGACAATTATTTGAACAGCTGTATCACAGTAGAACAGCCAGTCAAGTGCCTCCACATGTGGACCTGCCAATCAAGTCACTCCCTCCACATGTGCAGCAGCCAATCAAGTCACTCCACATGTGCATCAGCCAATCAAATCACTCCACATGTGCATCAGCCAATCAAATCACTCCATGTGTGCTCACTTAAACACATGGATACTTAAAGTCTATTTTGCCATTTCTAGAATTGCTGGCACCCAATAGAAAGTCACTGTATTATCGTAATTTTTTACTTTATGTTCTGCTACGAGGAAAGAAAACAAAAAATAATGTTCGGGGTAAATACACAAAAATTGTATTTTCATAAAATATAGCAAAGAAATAGATAATTTAACCTAATTGACTTACTTATATTTGTTTGTTTGATTTATATCCCTCATATCCTATTACCATCAGTTTAAGCAGGTGCCTTCTTTTTTTCCATATATCTAAATTATAATTATAAATTAAAATTTTAAAAAGTGAAAATTTCAGTAAAATATGTTGGAAAATTTCCAAATTTTCATCTGAAATCAAGAAAATATAAACTTTAAGCAAAATAGTTACAATATATAGAAAAAGAATACGTCAATTTAAACTGACACCAGGAAGATATGGTGTAAATTGATGTTTTTTCTGCCTTCAAATTAAATCAGTGGAATCCAGTTTAAATTCAAACTCACACCCCATAATTTGCATTATCATATATATCAATGTCTGTACCATCCTGGGCATTGAAGTTATAGGGACAATCCTCCTCCTGAGGTTTTCAATGCTACTCCTAATACATCACTTTTTTTTAAAAACTAATATTCATATTAATAGTAATACTAATAGTAATAGTTTGAGTTGATGGTGTTTAAAAAATAAGTATTTTCTTTATTCTAATTTTAAAAGGTGACACTTCTGTTTTATTTTATTCTTTTAATCATTTCACCCCAAACAAGGCTAAGTTTGGCATGAAAATATTTATGGAAAAGACAGAGGGAAGCCATGCCATGATGTTGGGAAAATGACTGAAACCAGGTCAGAACTGATAGCATTACAGACTTTACTTCGGATTTTGCTGAGAATCTCAAGATATATAGCAGAAATACCAGACCTGACGTAGTAGAAATATTCAGTGCTTGAATGAATGGTAGATTTATAGATGGGCAAGATGGTTTTTGGTGAGAAAAATTGTCTGACACAACACAGTGAACCAACTTTCCTAGCAGTAGACATAGCAATTGATTCAATATAATCACTCCACATGTCAGCGGAAATCATGAGACTGAAAAAGCATAATGAGTTTTTGAGAGGTGAAATGATTAAAAGAAAAAAGAAATTTCTTAAAAAAATATCCTGACAACTACTCTCAAGTGGTTAATTTTCAAACGTCAGAGAGATTAAATATTTTATTCTTTGTTATGAGCATATTGGCTGTAGCGACTTAGAAATGATGATGGTGATAGTCAGTGGTGGACTGACCCACCGGGATACCAGGAAATTTCCCGGTAAGACCCAAAGTGATGGTCCATCACTTTAAAAATAACCAAAAAAAGTAAAGACTAAAAAAAGAAAAATATTGTGTAGATACTGAGAAAAATTAAATGAGGCTCTTTGATGCTATAAATTCTTTCGGTAGATGATAGATATCCTCAGTTCCTTGTTTGATGAAGCCTTTTTTTTTTTTTCATTATTAAGGATATTTTTAAATTTTGTTTTGGTTCATTCGGTTAGATTTGGTTGGTTAGTTAGTTTTGTTGTTCTATGATTGGGATTAAAATTTTCTAGTCTTTGTATTATACATGTATTGATATAAATAAATACATGTATTGATATAAATAAATAAAAAACAATATTGAACAGATTTAACATTTTATTTGCCTAAAACCTTTACTTTTATTTCATTCTTTTGACTATGTCTTGGGATTAAATGGGTCCTTTTGACTAGGCCCTTTTACGAGTTTTCCACCAGTAGAAATCTTTGAACCAGTTCGCAACTGGTGATAGTGTGAGGAGGTAAATGATGGGTGGGTAGGCGCTGCAGCTTTGAAAGTAGGAGGATTTACATTTAAGCATTATTAACTAGGATTAGGTATCATAGCACACACACACACTGAACCATATATATATATATATATATATGTCTGTGCATATCTCACACATGCTTACACTTGGCTGTATAAACTAGAAGAGATTATGTCAAATAAGTTCAAGGTTATATAAAACGGAAATGTCTAACTTACGGCTTTGTATGTTAATAACCTTATGATATTATAAATGTTATACAACTGAAAGTAGCAGAAAGTGATGCAATGGAAAGAGACCAAAGGACTTAAGCAAGGGAAACTGAGGATGAAGACAATCAAAGCAGATGGTTGGATAAAGATTCTTTTAGACTGAGCAATATCTGGTACAAGGTCATATTTTAGGAACTTGTTGAGTAACAAGCTATCAATGGCTTTCAAGATTTGCAGGTTTAATCACTGTAAAAACATGTGCTAACTATATGAGTAATGGAATAGATTGATAAGTAGATAGACATATTTTCATTGTGGTCATAAATTTGCCCAGTGCTGGTGATTTCTGGAGAATATATATATATATAAATATATATACATATATATATATGAGAGAGAGAGAGAGAGAGAGAGAGAGAGAGAGAGAGAGAGAGAGAGAGAGAGAGATATGTACAGAGTGCGATGGATAAATTGTCATCTAAATTACATTAAAATGAAAATAACACTGACATCTCATTTTAACAGATACATTCACCTAAATTATACAAAAATATCTTGAAATACTACAGAGTAAATATATTCAGTAAAATCACTATTGGCCTCAACCACAACATCCAGAATCGGAATCTGCTGCAACTCTTCTGGATGGTCTCCTTGTTTAGATTGGTGAATGCTGCCATTATCCTTGCCTTCAGTTCATCTTTGGTGTTACAAGCAGCTTTGTTGGTCTCTCACTCAATTGTGTCCCCTACATAATAATCAAGGGGGTTGCAGCCTGGGGAGTTAGGTGGCCAGATGTAAGGAATGATGTGTTTGCAGAAATTGTCTGACAGCTATGACTGGGTTCGCCTGCTTGTGTGACATGGTGCGGAGTCCTGTTGCCAGACATAGGGTCTTCCAGCAGCCACCCTCTTGACCCAGAGCAGCACTACCTCATCAAGGCACTTGATGTAGGCCTCCATGTTGAGACTGAGGCCCTGTGGGAAGATGAATGGAGGTATAATGTTGCCACCACTAGTGATCATTCCAAACACCTTAGTAATTCAATTTATTCTGAATCCTCTGAACTGTTGTCAGATTGACACCCAAACACTCTGAAATGTTTATACTGGAACTTCTGGCACAAATGCCAAGCAGTACAGCATGCTGTTTCCAAATTTCTGGCAGAGTGAATTGCGTCACGCTGCTCTTTTTCTCACAGATGGCGCCCAATTGATGCCTACTATACTGTTCAGTTTGGCAAAATCAAAAACAAACAATGCACATGTGTCAAATTAAAAATATAAAATGGTGACAATTTATCCATCGCACCCTATATAAATGTGTGTGTGTGTGTGTGTGTGTGTGTGTGTGTGTGTGTGTGTGTGTGTGTTGATATAATAGGAAAGAACTTAGATTGATGATCTGAAGTTATTTAGTAATTTTGCTTTTATTTTTTAAAAATATATTTTTAAAATAAATAATTATATATATATATATATATATATATAATTTTTTTTTTTTTTTTTTTTTTTGATTTCTGAGGAAAGACCTAGGTGGTCTGAAATATTAAATAAATAAATATATACAAAAACACAGAAATAAATACTTTCATAAAAAAAACACCCAATTTTGTTTCATTCATTTTATCCAGATATTATATATATATATATATATATATATATATATATATATATATATATATATATGTGTGTGTGTGTGTGTAAAGCATATTTAGGCAGAAAGTATTCATCCAAACAAGTTTTATTAAATTCAACTGATGAGGTCTGTCAGTTATAAAAATAATTTAACAGCCAGACCTCATCATTTGAATTTATGAAAAGTGTGCGTGTGTGTGTGTATTTTATCACTTTAAATGTTATTTTTAGCAGATACTCATATCTGAGTAGACAAACCATTTATTTATTTAACAGTATATTTATTTATTTCCATCTACCGGCCTGAATATTTGAGAACTTTGGATACGAAACTGAGCAGATACGAAATATTTTAGAATCTATGAAAAAAAAAAAAAATGAAAAATATAAAATTAAAGAGAGAGATAATAAACAGACTATTTTATACAGTATTCATGAACTCTACCAATTCTGTTACTAGTTTAGTTATCATGAAATATCTTTCTTTTCTGTTTATTACATCATCATCATCATCATCATAACAACAACAACAACAACAACAATAATAATAATAATAATAATAATAATAAGCTTTGTTTATTTTTGTTTGAGGCAGGATCAGGCTTAATCTTGAACAAAGCAAGGAGGATTATTATGATTTGAGGCAAAGTTTTACAAGGCCAGATCCTCTTTCTGACGCACAACTCTAGGAAGGTTGCCATTCAAGGATATATATGTGTGTGTGTGTGTGTGTGTGTGTGTGTGTGTGTGTGTGTGTGTGTGTGTGTGTGTGTGTGTGTGTGTGTGTTGTGTGTGTGTGTGTGTGTGTGTTGTGTGTGTGTGTGTTGTGTGTGTTGTGTGTGTGTGTGTGTGTGTGTGTGTGTGTGTGTGTGTGTGTTGTGTGTGTGTGTGTGTGTGTGTGTGTGTTGTGTGTGTGTGTGTTGTGTGTGTTGTGTGTGTGTGTGTGTGTGTGTGTGTGTGTGTGTGTTGTGTGTGTGTGTGTGTGTGTGTGTGTGTGTGTGTTGTGTGTGTGTGTGTGTGTGTGTGTGTGTTGTGTGTGTGTGTGTGTGTGTGTGTGTGTGTGTGTGTGTTGTGTTAAAGATCAGATGCAAATCAAATATGGATCAGAATACAACAGGATGATTAAATAAAAGAACAAATAGGAAACGTATATCAATCTAACATGTTTCACTTTTATTAAAGCTTCATCAGAGATTGAGAGAAAATCTCTGACAAGGCTTTAATAAAAGTGAAACACGTTAGATTGATATACATTTCCTATTTGTTCTTTTATTTTATCATATATATATATATATATATATATATACACACTCATTAAATTTTAAATACCATTTAAGCAACTTGAGTAATAGCTCTTGCACAAAAATTAAACCACCCAAGTCCAAGTCAAAGTTCCAAGAAGTTTATAAAAAAAAAAAGTAATGAAATCATAATCAACTTTATTATATTAATAGTATTTATATTCTTATCAATAATACTGCCAACATTAACAATTAAACAGTATTGATTAATATTGAGATAGGATGCTTCATAACCAGATGTGGATGGGCATATAGTTAGTTAGATAGAAATTATACACCAAGAAGCCCTCAGGGAGACAAAACAAGCAAATACAGGTCAAGGAGGTTGAGTATTTACACTATGTTCAAATGGACATTCCCTATAGTATATAGCATAAAATAAAAAAAAACTCATCAGACTGATTGATAAAGAAAACAACAGGTTAAATCAGATAAACATAGAATATTTACTAAGGGTGCTGTAAAGATATAGGTCTGGCCAAGGAGCCCTTTAAAAAAATCTGATGTTTGGCCAAAAACTTTAGGACCATCCCCCAACCAGTGCCCACACATGAACTTTTCCGGTCTCATAAAATGGTGATTTCTGACCAAATCAAGGGATTATCTCCTACAAGATAACACAGAAAAAATGATTTCAGTCAATAAATACTTTACCTTAGTAAAGATTACTTTTTTTTCATTGTCCATCTGAAAGGTTTGAAGTGTTTTATTTAAACAAGTCTTTTCTGTTGTTGCTTGCTTTGGTCATCAGAGTAGCTACAATGTGACCAAATTTCTGAACTGTTTATCATCTGTGATTCAGCGCTTATTGCCTAGCAACACATTTAGAACTATTGTACAATAAGCACTAAGAACAGAAATAAACACTTTTTCCAAAAGTTTTTTCTTTATACGGTGGAACCTCAATTCACAAATTTAATTCGTTCCTGAAGGCTGTTCATAACACAAAATGTTCCTCAACTGAAACTATTTTGCCAATAGGAATCAATGTAGAGAAAAAAGTCACAGTACAATAAAATTGGAAAAGAAAAGCACAGTTGAAATTGCTAGATTGGTTAGAATAGCTTCACACTTAAGACTTTGGGGAAAGATATAAAGTCATTTCTTTGCATCCAGCTATGAGTTAAATGACAGTAAAGTTTGGATTAAAAATTGAAATGTTTTTTTTTGTTTTTTTTTTACATTTTTAAATTTCTGTCATTTAACTCATAGCTAGAGGCAAAGAAATGGTTTTATATCTTTCCCCAAAGTCTTTAAGTGTGAAGCTATTCTAACCAAGCAAATGTGGTTGTATATCAAGATTCTCTGAGTAATGCCAATGTCCTTTCAGGACATTACACATCATGTCTCTTTACAGATTTCTTTCCTTTATTATCTGTGAATTAACAAAGCATTCTTGGGAATGATAGTGAAGTGTTTTCTCGTTACCTTCTTCACAGTTTGGAATTCAGAGTTTTCCTTCTCTTAGATTGGTTGTCACCCAAAGCTAGAAAGCCCAGTCTTCTCTGATATTTAACCCATAGCTAGTGGGAGAAGAGAAGGATTTGTGCCTTTACCAAGGACATTAGTACAAAAGCAAATGTAACAGACTAGTCTAGAATTTGAACTTGGCTTGCCGATTACACTTTTTATATTAATATTCATTATACCAATAATGTGACACAGTAGTTGATATAGAAAATAGAATTATTGGTTGATCACATGGACACACCACTTTCCAATGATGACATTAACATTACCTCCCCAGAACATCGAAATAGCCATCAAACCCATTGTTAATCATGACAGGGGCCAATCATATATGTTTATGCAGAAAAAGTTAAAAATAAATATGCACTTTGATAGATAGAAGTATCTCTTATTACTTGTTATAATTATTATTTTTTTTTTTTTTTACTCCAAGCAAGGCAATAAAGCCACTAAGATGCAAGGGTTACTGAGTACGAAAGAATATAAGAAAAAGAAAAGCATTATTAATGAGATTGAGCAATAAAAGAACAGGAATTAAGAAGACAAATGATAGCAATTAACAAAGCATTTAAATTCTTGAAGATCAAAGTTGACTGGAAAGCAAGAAGCCGGAAGAGAGTTCCACAAGTGAGAAGTGTGACTGAAGAAATTATTAGCCTAGAACTTATGGCTGCATCTAGCAATTTCAACTGTAAAATGATGAGACCTAGCTACCATTTTATTACTACATTTAAATTCGTAAAATTGAAGTACCAAAAAGGAAAGCTCATCAAAACAATTCCCATGAAAATATTTAGAGAAAAGGCAGAGGAAAGCTACCATGCAGTGGTGGAAAAGTGACTGAAGTCAAGATGCCAGATTAGTATTGATAATATTTCAGATTCTTCTTTGGATTTTATCTAGAATCTCTAAAGACATAGCTGAAGCACCAAACCAGATGTGAGAGTAATATTCAATGCATGGGTGAATGGTAGACATATAAATGTATAAGTTATATTCAGAAGAGGAAAAATTATCTAGAACAACACAGTGAACCCACTTTCCTAGCAGCTGACCTAGCAGTTGATTCAATATAAATCTTTCCACTTCATGAATTACTTCAATTTAATGGATATACATGTTTTAAACAGTGTAAACTTACGTTTACAAGCCTGTGTATTCAAGAATAAATTAAATGCACTTTCTGACAGGCTTCCAAACCTGCATCCCATCTTATAGGAGAAACTGCCATGAAGCTCAGTGAACTTTGAGAATGCTCAGCTACAATAGATTTTCACAATCAAGCAAATTTTAATTATCCTATTTAATTACTCATCTCTTGATTAGATCTCTTGAAGCCCATATCTGTTGACTTTTATTTTCATATCCGAAATATAAACAAAATAATTTCTAAGGAATTAATTGACTTTATTCAAAATCTAGCATTATTTTTTATGAATATATGTGTCTATAGAAGCATATTTACTTAAATATAAGTATGTGCATCTATAGGAGTGTGTGTCTGCACCACAATGGTTATCAATACCAAAAGTGGGATTGGCATGACAAGTATCAAATTCCAACCAAAGCCATTGCATTCACTTTGGCAAAAATACTTTTGGAATTATATGAATCCACCTCTTCCACCCACAGCTATGGGTTAATAGCAGCATAGACTGTGTTCTTTGGCCTTGTTGACAGCCAGTCTAGGAAAATGACAACACTCAATTCTAAAAAAAAGTTGGGCATGGAGCTAACAACTCCAACTTGTTAAAACCTATTTGCTATGGAAACTAGAAAAACCTAGTGTGGTTAAGCTGTGACCCTATACACCAAAGTCAAGTCTACAGGATTAATAATCATGCATTTCTATTGATACATACATAAGCTCTTGGTTTCCTTTCCTTTTTTTTTTTTAAAAAAAAGGCATTATTTTTTCTATTTCAGCGTAAAAAAAAAAATTGATTTCAGTCCAAGTTAAACTACAAAAAAGAACTGCCACAGAATTCAATGGAACTCTTGAAATGTCGCCCAGCCAGGAATTCTAGGCATTTTCCAAATGACATCCCAGAGGAATTCTTGAAGGCTTAGATCAAAAGACCAATTCCATTCATTAATAGACCAAAATATATATATATCCATATATACATCTACAGAAACCTGACAGCTATTAATGATTTTCAAACTATGTTTATTTATATATTTATTATATACTTATTATATACTTAAACTACATTCGTATATAAAAATATACGATATGAAGTTTTTTTTCTTTTTCTATTTTATGCCATTTTAAATGCTCATTTGCTATCAAAGACAAAATCTGTTTTGTTTTCTTCAACCAATGTTCGGCTCATTCTGTATCTTAATGTGCCATTACCATCGTTTCTGAATTCATTCTTCTTCTATGTAGCATGTCTCTTCAAGACATGGATGATCAAGGCCTTCCACAGCTTCCTATCATTTTTAGGTTTTAGTAAACTAGTGAGGGTTGCCTTTGCCTGATGTATTTGCCTGCAAATAAATCTGGAAGAACAAACAGAAGACAGTGCTTTGTCTGCATGCATACTTGAAGAGAAAAAAGGTGAAAAATGTTGACAACTTAATCATTTCTCCCAAAGAAAGGCGATAATGCCACTAAGATGCAAGGGGTTACTCGGGGTGAAAGAAAATGAGAAATGTTGGTGAGGAGACAGGGCAATAAAAGAACAGGTTTCAGGAAGACACTTTGAGACACACCATTCGACTCATTTTGCAACCCACTTTGTGACTCTTTTGCTACGAACTAACATTTCCCTAAAAGGGAATGGAAGCGTCTATGTCCAACAATTTATTGTAACAGTTATCTTTCTACACAGCAGTCCTTTCAGAACATGAGCGATCATGGCTTTCCACAACTTCCTATGTTTCATAGCTCTAAACAATGTTTGTCTGCTTACTATCCCTTCCAGTTCGTTCCGCCATCCATTTGCACAAGTTTGTTAGGTAGGTTGTCCACTGTTCTTCTCTTGCCTTTAAGATGCTGGAAAAGGGTTGCTTTCTTGTACCATTCCAGTAAGTACCTGACTCCACCTGCTTTGCTCTATCTTTACAAGAGCCAGATCAGACCAAAAATGGAATACTGCTGCTATATCTGGGATCGAACTGTTCAGTCCTTGCTTGTCAGTCTTGATAGCATTCAAAAGCATCTAAACAGCCTTGTGAGTGATGAATTGTTTTCCACCCTGCAACCTCTTTCTCCACAGACAAAATATTGCAGGCCTCTCAATATCTATCACTATATCCATAGCAGAGGTTCTGATATGTTAGATTCCTTAGTTCCACCAGTTCTAACCTTCACAGCTATGACTCACCATGCCGCATACACTGGGACAAAACATTCCCTTTCTATTAGTAAGAAGGAAGTCCCAATTGGTCAGCTTCTTCTCCAGAACTGCTACTTTGTGGAACAGACTCCCAAGACGATGCTTTCTGAACACTGCAATCTTAATCTCATCTAGAGTTTACTGTTATCTTTCCTACATATCCTCATAAACTGCATTTCTTACCTCCTCCTCTTATCCTCATTCAGTAACTCTCTACCTTGAGTGGCTCTTGGGCCATGTACTGGGTGGACATTAGTGAAAAAAAGAATATATAATCTATATCTAGAATTCTCAAAATGTGTGTGTGTGTGTGTGTGTGTGTGATCGGATGTTGTTTATGCATTTCCACAGTTTTCATCCAATTTCAATGAAATTTTTTTTTGTTTGATAGATAATTCTTCAGTGCCGGTTTTGAGTCCAAATTGGCTGGAAAAAATTACAACCTTGAAAAATAAAAAAAACTGATTTTTTACACTTTGCGCAAAAATCAAAGGCAAAATTTAATGTCTGTAAAAAACTGTACAATCAGTTTAGAGAGTTGAAATCTAATGCAAAAGATTGTTAGAATTATAAAAAAAAATAATATTATAAATAAAAATTATCATATATTATTATTATGACAGTCCATGGAAGAAGTTCCTTCCTTGCAAGACTGGAATGCAAAAACGGCCCTTTTCAAGCCCCCCCCCCCCCACTTCATTCAAATTGTTAACCCATATTTGTGGATGTGCTTCAGTTGCACCCAATTTTTGTTACTAATACTGATTTTCAATTGGGCTGACTTTAAATTTAAACTGCTCCAATTGAATGGCAACAATTCTCCATAATGAAACACCCAGTTGAAACCGGTTATACTGCTAGTATCTAATGTGGCAGTGAATGCTGGACAATCTCCTCGCTGTTGAAGAAGAAACTTTGAAGCAATAGAGATATACTCTGTTGACAAGTGCTGAGAACACCATGGACAGAACATGTGAACAATGAGGAAGTTTTATGGAGAAGAGGAACTAAAAGGAAACTGATTCTTACAGTTAGAAAGACATATCTGAAATTTCTGGGATACATGATGAGGAAAGAAGGCCAAGAGAATTCATGGGAAGAAATCATGCCAATTCACAGATAATAAAGAAATGGAATCTGTGAAAAGTCATAATCGTCTCTGTCCTGAAGAGACACTGAATAAAATAATAAAAAAATCAAACTCGATTTAATAAGGACTATGTAAACTACTGCAATATTGCATTGAATACACCAATTCTCATTCAATCACCAAAGTTAAGCATCGTTGACTCAGGTCAGTGCTTAGAAGGGAGGGAACTTGGTAAGACCATGTGCTGTAAGCTTAAATGGGTAGCAGCAAGTCTAGAAGAAATTGTGAAGACTGTAACAGGAAACCACTCCACTATCCTTCCCAAAAAGTCATGGCAGATAATAAAGAAAAGGAATATGTGGAGAGCCATGACTGGCTCGGTCCTGAAGAGTTATAGCATTAAAGAGAGATGGATTGAGAGCCGTAAAAGCAGGAGTGTGTGAAACTGAGAGAAAATGTAGAGGTGAAAAAAAGAAAGAGGATTAGAAACTGGTACCGTATATACTAGTGTATAAGTCGATTTCATGTATAATGCGCCCACTGAATGTTTTTGCATGAATTTTATTAACCCCTCCAAAAAAAATAAAACTTACCTGCGTATAGTACAAACGGAAATCGAAAATGCATCGTTTTTAACCTCTTCAAAAATGACGTGTATAAGTGCGACCCCTATTTTTGTCATAAAAACACGCACTATACTCGAGTATATGCGGTATTAGACACTGAGGAGTCAGGACGAAATATGTGAAAGAGAGAAAGGAGAAAATACAACAAGAAAGAAAAAGAGAAAGTAAACTAAAAGAGAGGAAGAAGGAATCGTGGAAGAAGGGATGTAAAAAAAAAAAAAAAAAGATAAAGTTTAAACAGATCCCAGCTGTAGTAATAAACAACAATGGTACGATGAGAAAAAAAGGCCGAAATTGGGGACCCGACAGAGACAAACCTGAGAAAAGTCAGTTCGGCGGAAATGACGACGTGAACAAAAAAGAAAGCGGTGTCGTCTTTCAAATCCTTCCTCTTCATTTTTTTCTTTAACTTTTGTCTCTTGTTCATCACAAACCCGACTAATGTTTGGACGAAATAAAATAAAAAATAAAAGCATATAAATAAATTAAAAAAGTAAAATAGTTGAAAGTAAACGATGAAGAAGACGGTAAAACTGAGACACAAATGATATAAAGCCAAAAAATAAAAAATGAAGTAAAAAACGATAGGAAAAGATCCCACGCCGAAAACAAGCCATTCGCGCCTGATCCTATGGCATTTATTTTTCCCATCCCTATTTTTAGATTTCGTTTTAACCCCTCAATCGACCACTTGCACAATCTTTTAAATCTATTTACTGCATCTCTTCCTACACACACACGAAATAGCTCTTGTAAAATTTAAGTAATCTATTTTTTTATAAGCATTTCTTAATATTTCTGTGCGCATAGTCGTTGCCACCACCAAAATGGACGCGTTTTTTCCCCCAAAATGAAAAATTGTTACACTCTGTTTTTAAAACGTTGCGAAAAAAACCCCCCAAAAAACGGATTTTTATACGAATTTAATGAAATTTTCTGTACTTATTCATTAATGAATGATAAATTGTAGGTCGTTTTATTAGAAAAATATTTAGAAATATTTTTTAGGGGTCACTTTCATATCCCTCTTCGATATCTCGTCTATACTTTTTAATTGGGGAGGGGAGTGTTCGCGAAATGCTTTTTATAAAGAGAAATCCCTGAAGATGTCATTTCAGTCGAAAAAAAAAATATTATATAAATTGTGAACATACCGAAAATTCGTCCCGCACATTCCCAAGAATAAATTCAATAAAACTAGAAAAAAAACAAACATTTTTTTTAGATTTGGTGCTTGCATAAAAACATTATTTTCTTTCAGGAGAACGGAAAAATATCTACGTACACTGAATATTTCTTTTCAAATAATTTACTTGTAATTTTTCAGTGTTATTTGAAATTCATCTCTTTGCTGATCGTAACGTAACAAGAGTTCTTTTTATTATTGACACTTCTTTTAACAACATTCTTGTTTAGCAGCTCTATTCGATGATAGAGAACCAATATCATTTACAAAGTCACGTGTCCCTTAAGGAACTACGTTCCTGATCAATCAAAATTTATAAGTAATTATATTGGATACACTACAAAATGCCTGACAAGAAGACTCACATTACACTTCTATGACCTTATATTCAAAATTCAACAACAATTACATCATTTATTCACTTTCGTTTCTTAGGAATTAGATTACATCACTTGGCACCCTTCATAGTTTACCTTGACTTTTACAGTCAGCTTGAATAATATTTATGAGCGTTCTTACATTTAAAAATTTTGAAAAATAACGATGTTTTTTACTTCTGCTAATAAATACTTGTCGGTAAATAAAATCCTTACATTTGCCTTAATAAAGTTTCACCAGAGAACAAAACCATTTGGTAAAATAAAGTTTCTCCTTATATATATATATATATATATATATATATATATATATATATATATATATATATATATATATGTGTGTGTGTGTGTGTGTGTGTGTGTGTGTGTGTGTATTTATGTTTGAAAAGACAAAACTGCATTTTCCCCCCTAAAAAGGTAACCTTTTTCGGCCAACACCCCATCATAAGAATTGTTGGAGACTTAGTAAAATGTTAACGACATTCGCAGAGTAATAAACATTTTTTACTAAGTCGCCAACAATTCTTCTGGGGAGGTGTTGGCCGAAAAAAGTTACCTTTTAGGGGGGAATGCAAGTTCCGTGGTATCAGACACTGTACATATAGTGATTTTCTTTTCTAAGCTTAGCTTAGATGTGGCACAATGTAGAAAGTAGGGGGTCACCCAGTGAGGATCGAACTCACTAAGTCGTAAATGTTTTAGCGGGACAAGCTTGCTGACCACTACACCGCCCCTCTCTCTCTCTATATATATATATATAGATAGATAGAGAGAGAGTTACAGATAGAAATACAGTAACAAAAGGGCAAGAGGATTGGTATACAACATCAGTCATTTTACAAAGCAGTTTTTGTGACGACGTGTTGTTAGTAATCACAAGATTTCTGTATGCATGTATGTATGCTGCTGTTCGCAAAGTTACTCCACCTTGGCTTTAAATAAACTTAACATAAGAAAAGGAGAATGAGAACTGTAAAAAGACGAGGCTTGACGGTGGGGTATAAGGATGATGTAGAAACAGAAGTGTTGCATCTTGGAACTACGTGACCCATTCCACCTGCCATCTCTCCTATTTTTTGTAGGACAGTAAATAGGTGACGACTGCTTTCGCGCCTCCCTTGCCCGTTCAAAATTGCAAGGCAGTGTTATGACTCATTCAGAATTACTTGGAGACGAAGAATCAAGATGGATGCCCGAGAGGAAAAAACTGGTTGCGAAACAGCGCCACAAATTACTTCCTTTTCTAAGTTAATCCAACAGCACATCTTGACAGTACGCGAAAAACAAAGACAAAAAACTGTTTCTTGATAAAATACAATAAAAACCTCATCCAAGACGGCGCTTAAAACAATTTAACTTAATGAAATTCCTTTAATAGAATGAGACTAAAAGCAAAACAAATCCTAAAACTCCCTACAAGGGTATCCACTAAAAATAACGTTTGGCGTAATAAAAATGTCGGATTTAAAATAAATCCATTAATTCTTTAGAAATTGTTTCGTTTACCTTTCGCGTACGAAACTGAGCTTTTGAGAAACATCTGAATGAGGAAGTGTGCATTTCTTAAAAGAAGGGAAAATCCTTCGTACAAGTTAATTATTTTTAATTAATTAATCTAGTTATTACTTTTTAAATTTACTCTGTGCATTTTTTTAGTGCGCCCACGTAAACCGAGTTTAACGGCAATACCGTGGAAAAATTGCTCAAGCCCCTCGGCATTCTGGTCACATAAGACCGATATGCCCTTATACAAGGCCTCCAAGAGAAATTTTGTAAGGCTGTAGAAGATCTCTTTGTGGCTCCGAGACGGGCAAAGATTTTTTCTTAAAATTGAGGATTTGATGTCCAGTAAACCTACAAGTAAACCCTCATAAATGCTTTTTTCTATGATCAAATAATGTAACAAACATCTATAAATCAGTATTTACAGTTTCATTCACCAATCGTCTTTTAGGTTTTGTCATAGAGAAATGCTTTTTAAACATTCATAACAAGATCTTGAACACTCTAACGATTACAATACATAAAGTCATTGCGAAACAAAATACAGTGTAACCCGGATATAAGAGAGTTCTCGGGACCGGAGAATAAGTATCTTATATCCGGGTTTGGTCTATTATATATACATTAACACAGGCTCTAATTTGGGACCAGAGAAAATCTCTTATATCCGGGTCTCTTATATCCGGGTTACACTGTAATACATAGAGGCGCTCGATGACGTAAAAATTCTGGTGTGCGCTAGTCACATCATTACGCTAATTTATGCATCTATGCTTCTACCCGGGGCTGTAGGTAGATACTCTCGGTGTTATTATTATATGTTTATACAACTAGTCCTACAAATATTAATAATAAATACTAATAAAAAGAAGTCTGGTGTGATAAGTATAGCGATGTTTGTGTATGTGAATGTAAGTGTATTTCGGGCTCGTAGAAAGTGCTTGTTCTCGAGGTGGGGTTGCATGGTTGCTGTGGAGGCCCTTAGTTCTTGGGCGCCAGAACAAAGTACTGACTGGACCTCCTTCTCATTGGCTCTACCCTTAGACCATGCAGAATACAGTGTAACCCGGATATAAGAGACCCGGATATAAGAGAGATTTTATCTGGTCCCAAATTAGAGCCATACTTACCTAAACAAAATAGACCAAACCCGGATATAAGATAAACCCTGATATAAGAGACTTCTCCGGTCCCGATAACTCTCTTATATCCGGGTTACACTGTATAATAAAATCTGCCTGACCACTAGCTACTGTTTATACTCTTCCAAGATATGTAACTTCTTCAAGTGAGTGCTGCACAAGGCGAAGTGGGGGGCATGTAAATAATGTAAATAACGATAACTCTTCCTTCTCGAAATTCAGACAGACATTTTTAAGGTATCTAAACTGTTTCTAGCACAACTATTGACGGTATGTCTTTTTTCCAGGCTCTTTATAACGATGCTTTGTTAAATTAATTGCACATTTCTATTCTATAGAACCTAATGCCATATATCTTCGAATAAGACCACCCACCACCATCAAATTTTTTTTTAAATAAATGCTCCTTGAATAAGCGCCTCCCTCGAATAATATTTCCATAAAATCAAAAGAAAAATCGACTCTCCCGCATTCGTATTTTCCAAAACTGTATTTGACGCTATTTATAAAATCAATTTTATTTGGCCGAATTTCTTTTTAACGATTTTTTTTTAAAAGAAAAATATGTACTCATTCAACTTTGCGTGATCATCGACGCACTTCGTGTCTGAGATAGTCTCAAGCAAGTCAGATCTAACAATGGTTTCACTTGCCAAGTGAAATGCAGGTTCGAATCCTACCAGAAAATGCATATTTTTCTTTAATAAGATTTCTCAAATATACAAGCCGGGAGACGAAAATAAATATACTGTTTAATAAATAAACGGAGCTTCGACTCAAATAAAGGTTTCCACTAAAAATAGCGTTTATTTAAGAAATAAAATCTATCGAATTAATAAATAAAAATGCACCGCTTTAGAAATTGCATATATATATATATATATATATATATATTTTATAAGAGAAGACGCAAAGGTTTTTGGTTATAATGTGGAGATTTTCAAATATATATTATACTTTATTTTCCATATATTTTGCTACACAAGTTTCGGGTCGTGTCACCTTCATCAGGCGAAGAATGGTTATTTCCACATATTATTTAAAGCAATTAATCTTTTCGTTATGTTTTCGCATGGTTAACCATGGTCTTTTGTGTGTATTAGGTCAACCCGTGGTGTGGCTTCAATGTTCACTTTTATATTTACGTACGCTCTATCTCTGATATTGCTCACTTTATCCCTTAAATGTAGCACACCTTAAAACTATATTTCTTTATACACACACACACACACACATATATATATATATATATATATATATATATATATATATATATATTATTATTATTATTATTATTAGTAGTAGTAGTAGTAGTAGTAGTAGTAGTAGTAGTAGTAATCTTATAAGTATAAGAAATTATACTCGTTCGGAAAACCTTCGTTGTCTTGATTTGCAAATAATCAAACCAATACCAAAGGGGAAAAAGGTATAAAAAAGGAAAGAACCAAGAACATGTACGTTAGCCGAAAATAATCGTCTAGCATGCAAGTCCAAAGCCCAAAGAAAAAAAAACCGATACGAGTACGCAATATATATATATATATATATATATATATATATATATATATATATATATACACACACACATATGTGTGTGTGTGTGTGTGTGTGTTAATTATAATTATTATTATTAATAATATACAAACAAATACTTTACTTATCCTATTTAAATCCGCACTCAGACAGTCATGGAATTTTCATCCACTCCTCAGCAGACTTTGGGCGGCTTTCGGTAAATATGATTATACATAATATTGGCTGGCTACTATCGTTTTCCGCGCACACCAGTCTAATAGGGTGACTAACCAATCCCCGTTGCAAACAAATTTGTGTTTTCTCTAACAGCGATAGAGCTCACCTGTGGTTTATACTGCAACTATTTCGAGCGGGCAGTTAGTTACAGTTTCTGGAAGATAGCGGATCACCATTTGAACAACGCCAGTAACCCTCGGCCTTAATGACTTGTGAGTTTGTGCTAGCGCCACAATCGAACTAAAGTTTCACTTCCAAGACTTGGGTCAACATAGTGTATTCTTTTCAGGCACTTACCGCACGTTGGGGGGCCGCCTCCCTAGACTGATAACATCAATAAGTCACCTTCCTAACAAATCGACCATGGTGAGAATCGAACCCAGATCTCATGGTCGGAAATCGAACGTTCTAACCAGCGCCCATATAAATGTTATACATACATACATACATATATATGTGTGTGTACATGTATAATAGTGATGAATGGAGGCAAATCATTTTAAATAAGGATAATGTTGAAGAGAATAATAATTAGAGAATGATGGACAACGTATGAAGCTGACTCGGTAGCAGTTACCTTCGGATACCCTATGGAAAGTAAAGAAAAACTCAACACCCTGCCATTAATCTTTCTCTATGAACATTTCTGCTATTTGTTCTTCCCTGGTGAACACTGCTAGTTGAGCGACCATGTTTGCACTGTAACAACAACAAGAAAACTGGCGAAATTAAACTTAAACTTCGATCACGTGAACACTACAGTACCAACTATAAGCACGTGTGAGCAGAAGGCAGTGTGACAAACCTAAAGGTATGTTATGGCGAAAGTGCGGATAATTTTTTTTTTATCATATATATATATATATATATATATATATATATATATATATATATATATCTATCTAAAAGCTGAAATTTCGATCACGTGACCACAATAGTACCAACTATAAGCATGCAGGGGCCAGTGTGACAAACCTAAAAGTATGTTATGGCGAAAGTGCGGATAATTTTCTACTCATCGTCATATATATATATATATATATATATATATATATATATATGTGTGTGTGTGTGTGTGTGTGTATGTATATATAAATTAAAAGAAAGAACAGTAAGATATAAAATCCGGTGTTCTTATAGATATTTTTATTTTTACACAATAGTGCTCAATGTAAATTTACAGAGCATTAATATTATAAATTAATTGATTTAAAATATGAGTTTTTCGCTACACAGTGATAACCATGTTTCAGAAATGGAAGCTAAAGCTTTCGAATTTAATTTTGTTATTAAACCAAAGACATTAGTTCCATTTCCTCGTCAAGCGATTTATCATCGTGTATATATATATCCCAAATTCTCGATTGACAAGGAAGCGGGTCCTGGCACCTTAACTCTACATATCTTAAAAAATTATGTTAGGGGTCTCGACTCTCGCTTTTGAAACATGAGAACTCTTATGTAGCGAAGGAATCATATTTTTAAAAACTAAAAATATTATTATATATATATATATATATATAAGTTCAAATTTCGATCACGTGACCACAATAGTACCTACTATAAACGTGCATGGGCAGAAGCCTTTGTGA
This sequence comes from Acanthosepion esculentum, assembly GCA_964036315.1. Lineage (NCBI taxonomy): Eukaryota > Metazoa > Mollusca > Cephalopoda > Sepiida > Sepiidae > Acanthosepion > Acanthosepion esculentum. The sequence goes on along the minus strand of OZ038499.1, from coordinate 40,755,314 downwards.
CAAACCTAAAAGTATGTTATGGCGAAAGTGCGGATAATATTTGACCTACCCTCGTTATAATAAGACGGCACATGAGAAACGTTTTTTAAAAGCAGACATTTATGGCCCCGATAAGTGCTTTTTTTATTTATTAAGTCGCGGTTATATCTCTTTTTAATTATTCTTTGAAAAGTGCCTCACATGACTGTGTTATGTGGAGTCAATGATTTAGGTTAGAAACTCAACGACCTTATAAAGTTTTTGAAACTATTTTTCTTTTCTATGTTCCGTGTCCTTTCAGGGTGTGAATGATCATGGCTTTCCACAACTTCCTATCCCTTGTCACTCTTTGAAATATTTTCTCCTTTGTCAAGACTCCCATCACCCCTTCCCTCATCCATTCTCACCAGCGCATCGGGTAAGTGACTAGCTGCCTTCCCTTGTTCCTCTAGTCTTCAATATGCCTTGTGAGTATCAAATTCTCCAAGCTTTTCTTCCTAATTATGTCCAAGAGATCTCAGCTGTCTCTTTTTGCTTGTAAGTATAAGTGCTTTTTGCTTCCATTTTTCTTAAGGCTTCTTCGTTGCTTACACATTCTGTTCATGACATTCTCATTATCCTTCTGTAGGGCCACATTTCTGTTGCCTCCATTTTTCTCACATCTGCGAGGAGATTGTTCCGTATTCACTACCTCATTGGATAACTGATATTACATAACTGTTTAGAACTCTTTTCTTTGTTTCTAACGAAACTTTCCTGTTTCTTAGTACTTTGCTTAGCTTTTGGAAGGCGTCTTTTGCTATCCCAACATGGGTTCGGATTTCGGTGTCGCACTTTACGTCTTCTGTTAAAACACTTCCCTGATATTTAAATTGTTGTAGTTGCTTGATTTTGGTATTTCCAATTTATAATGAGTATATTAGGCTGTTACTTTTGCTGACAACCAAGCATTCTATCTTCCTGGAATTGATGCGTAGTCCTTTCTTCTTGCTTTCCTTCATTATTTTCTGTAGGAGTTCTTGTAGTTTCTTTTCTGTATCTGCTATCAACATTGTGGCATCTGCATATCTTATGTTGTTAAGATTGTGGCCACCAATAATGGTAGGACTTTTAATTCTCTCAGAATTGCTTCACTGTATAGGTTGAATAAGTCTGGTGAGATGAAGCATCATCTATTTACATCTCCAGTTCACAGTTCGTATCTTGGGCTTTTTCTTCTGACAACCATACATTATCTTCATACAGTTTGTGGTTAGTCCTTTCTTCTCGCTTTCCTTATCCTGGAGGTCTTGTAGTTTTTCCCTCTGTATTTACCGTCAACACAGTGTCATCTGTGTGTATCTTATATTGTTAACATTGCAACCATTGATAATACATCCTGGTAGGGTCTCCAGCTTCCTTAGGATAGACAACTTGCAGAGATTGAGTAAATCCGGGGAGAAGACACGTCCTTGTCTTATAAGTATAATATGCAAAAACGTTTGTAAGCATAATTCCAGAAGATAAGTACCTACAAACAGCAAAAAAATGCGTATTTTAAATGTTTACAGTGAATAACATATCTAAAAATATTCATTTTATGTGGAGATCAGATAAAAATATATAGTATCAAGGATCTTTAAAACTTAACATCTAACTTATCTCCCAAATTTTAACGTCTGATTTAGCCCCCAACTTTGTATTTTGTAGTTTGGTAGCATTAAATTTTGACAACCGGTGATATATATGCAGTACGGTTCAGAATCGTGGACCCCATATAGGTCCCATAAGTTGTCTCCGCGCGATCTGTGGCTATACTTTAGACGATAGGGTTTCGAATGTTGATCTTCTCGCAAAATGCAACATTAGTGGAATTGAGACTTTGCTGATGCAGTCACAAATTCTGGTCAAGTTGCAAGGACGAGTGACGACATAATACCTAAGGTCCTCATGATAGCCATCTTGACTGTGGACAAATGACTGTTGGACGACCGTGGCTCAGGTATAAAGACATGCTAAAGAGTAACCTATCAGCTGTCAATGTGCCTCATACTAACTTTGCCCTGGACAGAAATAACTGGAGATATTTGTGCCAGAGAGCTATCAGAAATTTCAAAAATCAGTCACATTGATTGGCTAAGAGACGAAAGACAATGGCGAAAAGCATCAGTAAATATTCCTGTGGGTATGTCGCGAGATCCTTGCTGTTGCACAATATGTAGACTTGTATGCAGGTCACTAATGAGACTGAATTGTCACATACGACACAAGCATATATATATATATATATATATATATATATATATATATATATGTGTGTGTGTGTGTGTGTGTGTATATATATATATATATATATAGAGAGAGAGAGAGAGGGGCGACGACTTCTTGCTTGAATGCAATCGACAGGACATTAAAGAGAGAAAGAGAGACGAAAATGTCTAGAAAGGACTTTAATTGCAAGTTCATCCACATTAAATTTACGTTCAGGTTCTTACAATGTTTCACCATTCTTGGTAGGTTTTCTATTATCATAACGAGAGATATTTAATAACAAAGATGATGGAAAGAAAAAGAAACAAAATCTAGACGAATTTGGCTAGATTGCAAAAAAAGAATTCTTTCTAAATTTTGGAACTCCCAGCGTCTCTCGTTCGGGCACATGTGTATTCACAACAACGTAAACAAAGCCAATCGGATGAAACGCGTCACACACACACACATATATATATATATATATATATATATATATATATATATATATATATATATATATATATATTATCAGTACTGTTGTCATGTTTGGGCAGGAGCTACCCATTTCTCACTTTCCAGTCTTGATAGAGTTCAAAAGCGTCGCCGAGTCCTTGAGGGTGGCGAATTATTTTACATCCTCCAACCTCTCTCTCAAGTGGGATGTGGCTCTTCTCTCTTCACTTGCATGGAAAGTGCTCGGACGAACTACATTGCTTGGTCCCGCCAGGTCTAACCTTCACGGCTAGGACCCGCCATGCCACTTAAACTGTAGAAAGCCACCCATATTCCCTCCGTATTCCATCGGTGGTAAGTAAGTTCCACTCGAACTGCTTCTTCCCGTGAATCGCTGCTCTATGCTTCCCCGATCACTACAATTTTAACCTGTTCAAGTCTAGAGTTAACTGTTATCTTTCCCGTCTATCCATATAAACTATCCCTTAACATAACCCCCTACCTCGAGTAGCCCCAGGGCTTTGTATAGCGTGAACCATATTATAAGCAAAAATCTATGTGTGCCCTAAAGAACAAATACTTGTATCACATACTGTCATTATTGTCAAAAGAAAGAAAATACACTTGTAATATTCTAGTATTCCGGTTTTCTGCTTGTTCTAGTTACACGGGTGTGCATAAACGCCGCTTGTTGCATTGTGGGTAATATTAATATGATAAACATCCGCCATGATGAACCCTAAGATTTAATCTGTAGGCATCTGAAGAATGGGAACACTACACCATTGAATTTCCAATCGCCGGTCAAGTCAAATATTTTTTATTCATCAACGCTGAATTCGTTTTAAAATTCTCCCCCCCTCCACACACACCCAATAAGAATAAAGCCCCGATTTCTGTACAAGAACATTCAGTAGAGGTTTACCCCTTGTTTCCTGTTTAGTATTATGTTTCCGGATCCTTCTAAATTCTAATTCAACTCTATACTTATAATGTCTCCGCCTAATCCCTGAAATTTATACTTTTATTGGATTTCCGGTTTCTTCTAAAGTTTTTTTTTTCTTTTGTACTTACCGGGGGCACTTGCGTCTTGGTGGCATTATCACCTTACTTGTAATCCTCTACTTCGAGTGGCTCTTGGGCCTTGTACAGAGTGAACATCAGTGTAAAAGAACATGAGTTCCTCTGGATTAAAAAGGGAAATATTAGTCTGAAACTAGAACAAAAACTTTCGAATGAAGTGCTTGTAAAATCTGCAGTAATTATTTAGTCTGAATACGACTGATTAATGTAGCCAGATCAATACAGACCTGATCAGATCGGTGTCAACGTTCTCCAACTACTGTGCCATAACCTGTTTTCTTTGGCGTTATTTAATTTTAATACGGTCTTTGTGCCGCACGTGGACGCAGACGGGTCGAATCAGGTCTAGCCGAGTTTTAATCGCAAAATTATCCATTCTAATACCTTTATGTAGCAAGGATTACTGAATAAACAGTGCAAAGTATGTATTGCAGTGACTTACTGACACGAAATGGATTTAATTAAATAATATGAATTTGTTTTTGATTAATATTATATCGTATTCACATAGTTTCGTGTCCTGGCTTAATATTCGGATATGAATTAAAATGCCCATATTGAAAGACTTTTTTTAATCATTTCAACCCTAGGACGCAAGGGGTGATTGGGAGTGAAAGAGAATGAGAAAACTTTATTGAGTACACTAAAAGAACAGATTTCAAGAAGACGAGATGCCGAGTGGTGTTGAATTTAATTTTTTTTTGAAGATTGCAGGTGGCAGGGAAGCAAGGTGAGAAAAACCTAGTTACCTCTCTAGTAACACGCTTAAATTCATACAGCCGAGGCACCAAGGAGGAAAGCCACTCAAAACAGTTGCCATGAAAATATATGTAGAAAAGACAGAGGGAAGCCACGTTGGTGCGAAAGTGACTGAAGTCGAGATGCCTGATCAGGATCGATTACATTATAGAACATTCTATGAATATTGTCATGAATCTCTGGATATAAAGTAGGAGCACCAGAGCGGATATCATAGAAATACTCAATGCACAGACGAATGGTAGATTTATAGATGTTCAAGATGGATTGTGACGAGAAAATTGTCTGGCGCGACATAGTGACCCAACTTTCCTAGCAGCAAGCGTAACAATTGATTCAATATAATCACTCCACTTCATGTCAGTGGGAAATGTGGGCCCAAGAAGGTACAAAGAGTTGCTCTCCCGGAGATCAGTATCAGCCGTGCTGATGGCGGACAGAAAAGATTCTCTATGGTGATCAGATGGAGGCAGTTTTGCTTTGGAGGCGTTTAAATTTACAAGTCAATCCTTGCCTCGATTAACCACTGATTGGAGGTCTTTTTCGAGAGCAGTTGCCAGTTTTACTTGCGACTAAAAACCGGAGTAAATAGCTGTGTCATCAGTATAAATATCTAGTTGGGAACTGATGTCATCGGGAAGTTTCGTTGATGAAGATACGAAACAAAGTATGTTCAAGGATTGAGTCCGTTTGCAACCCGGATTAATGTGGAATAAACTAGAAGCGCGTACGTTCAACACGATCTTCATTACACGCTTTGTTATGAACAATTGTATTAAGCCAAATATTCGTCCAGAGGTACCGTCGCCCCTGAGCTGATGGAAAATTACGGCACTTACTGTATATTTTCCACGTATAAGGCGACCTTTAGATGATACGAGGTAAAATAAAAAAAAATACATTATTTACATTGTTCGGACTATCGTTCTCATCTTTGTTGCCATATTTATCACAACGTTTCGGCCGTTGTACGCTCCGGTCTTCTTCAGGTGGTTGGAATGTTGAACTGAACTCTTTATTTGCTCGCTGACTGTTCTAGTTCCACGTGCCTTGTCTAATGGATGTTAGTTATCAATCTGTTAATTCCTCTCTCCATGTTCTCTACCGCTTTAACCAGGTATTGAACTCACACTCTTTGGGTCCTGTTACTGGATCTAACTAACGCCTTTATCCACTGCGACAATAAAGGGTTCAGTTCGACATTCCAACCACCTGAAGAAGGCCGGAGCGTACAACGGCCGAAACGTTGTGATAAATATGGCAACAAAGGTAAGGACGATAGTCCGAACAACATAAATAGTGTACATAATGCCTCATCTCAGACATATAGACAGATACAAAAAAAAATATAGCAAGTTTTTCATTAATTTATCCTATACCTGTAGTATAAGACGACTGCTTATTGATTATATAAAGATGATATTAATGGAAATGTTATTACTGTATCCTTAGAAATTCAAAATATACGAAATAACAAAACCGATTCTATATCGTGTTTTTTCTACACACGTCCTCTAAACGGGAAACCATTGTTTTGTTTACGTTTCATCAGGTGATCTCTTGCGAATAATGATTCATCTTCTTCCTCTTCTTTTCCTATATCTAAACCGTTACAAACAGCCTGGTGTACTAATGACCATTTACTTATACTTCAACGACAATCACAAAATACCGTTAATAAACAGTACGATAATGTACGATAATAGTACATTCCATTGCTGTGAACGCAATCATAAATCGATGTTTATATTTTTTATCACCATTTGTTGTGAAAACTCGACATGGGCAATAATTAAATGAAACTAACAATAATGGATAACGATGTCTGGCAGATTTTGCTAAAACGTTTTGTTTAAAAACAAAAGAAGCTATTTTGTTATGCCTTGTGTTTGTGTGCGCATGCGTGTGTGTGTGCGCGCCCGTTCAGCTCGACCTTCATTGCACGATTTGTTAGGAACGATTGGATTTTAAGCCAAATATTCGTCCAGAGACACCGTAACACTTAAACTTGGGTCGAAGGCCAGCATGCCAAACCCTGTCGAACGCTTTCGAGATATCTAGAGCCACAGAGCGAGCTTCGCCGTTCTTGTCTATAGCTTGATAGACAAATTCAGTGATAGCCGTTGAGATATCACCGGTAGACCTGGAGAAACGAAAGCCATAATGCTTATCCAAAAGGAGGCCATGTAAAGTGGATCGACTATTCTATAAAAAAAGAAGGAATCAAACACGAATAACACAAAGTCACATCTTCTATAGCAGCTAAGTTTTTGAATTTCTTCTGAGCAGATAATTTTTTAGGCAATGATATTTTAAGAATAGAAAAAATGATTTACGCTTCATCTGTCCACCAGGGAGTCTGTGCATAATTGGAATTTTATATAATCTAGGGAATGATCTGGCATGTGAACCACTTGGCAGTTTATATATATATATATATATATATATATATATATATATATATAGATATATAAACAAGTTTGATTCAAAAGAACCTACAAGCTCTGTCTAATTTTTTTTATCGTATTTTTCAAATTTTGTGGATAAGGTTTTTTTTAAGGAGTGAGCTTGAAATTATGGCTAGTTGGTCTAATTTTAGCAGGTGGGAACGAGGGGGTGTATGGATACGTTTTGTAAGTCTATGTCCATAGTTTATAGCGTCCTGTGTATCTCGAACTTTTTTTTTTTTTTTTTACTTTAGGGCGTACTTGTAGAATAACTAAAACTCTGGGGCGCATTTTAAATTTTATTAAGAAAAAAGTAGTCATGAAATTTGAAAATAAGAAAGTCTCCTGAAATAAGCATTTATTTTTAAGACATTACATTTTATATTCAAGTATACGTTCTTTTTATAGATACAAATATTTAAGTAAACGCTCTGCTTATAATAAACAGTATTAATGACATTTACCGGCCTGAATGTCCGAAAAATTCTCCTAGAAAATATGCGTCCTCCGAACCTGTATCCTATAAGGAACCGTCATATAGCCTTACATGCTTTACCGATTTAGCCACAGAGGAGCGTTTCGGTTAGTATTTTTAGATTTTGTTAGATTTTACTGTTTTTAAACTACAATTCTCCATGATTTTCTCTCGTACTGCTCGATGCGTATCCAAATGTAAAAATGTAAATGTAAATTTGTTTACATTTGGATACTTGAGGTGCTTTGACAAAGAAGAAAATTACCTTTAATGATTATCATTCTTGATTTAGCATCCCCAAAGAGGATTAGCAGTACGGATTTTCATTTAAAAGGATTTATAAAGAATTTGCTTTTTTTTTTATAAAGGCCAATAATTACTGATTTAAATTCCTTCAGGAAGGTAAAAGGGAAAGAATTATCCACTCCTTAAATATTAAGAAATTTAGCATCCAGTTTAAAATATCAAAGAACAAAGACTTGACTTAGAAATAGAAGCCTTGTGCTTAGTGTTTCTAGCTTTTTAAAAATAAAGCATCTTTTTAATATACAAATCATTCACAAATTACGCTTCTGTTAACTTGGGGCGCACCTGGCTACCTTTCAGGGCGCACTAGTGCGCCCGGGTGCACCGGTTGAGAAACGCTGGTTTAGGCTGAGACATTAGTGAATAAGTTTTGACTGGGACATTAGTGAATAACCTTTCAACGTCCAACTAGGATGGCGTTATTTGATTTGTCATACTATAATATCGTGGAAATTCGCCCGTGTAGTTACCGGCAAAGATAAACTAAAAAAAAACAAAAATACTAACAAAATTAGCACCAGCCTCACCCAGGCCCAGATTAATAAACTCATTTTACAACTAACAACTCAGACTTGACAAAATCGTGTGAGTATTACCATGGCCAACTATACGGGAACGTAAAAACGCATACTCAGCCACGTCCCGTGATCTCACAAATCTCAAGTCCTTTATATCAATTAGCAAAATACCTAAACCAACGGATACTGCCATACTTGGCCAATAAGTATAGCATTGACACGTGTGACGCCGGTGAGAAAGTGACTGAAGTCGAGGTCAGGGTCGATTACACTACAGACACATCTTTGAATTTTGTCAAGAACCTCGAGATATATAGTAGGAGCACCAAACCATATATATATATATATATATACATATATATGTGCGTGTGTGTGTGTGTGTATGTATTCACAGACACACATTACTTTAATTTCTTACTATGAAAATGTACGGTTATAAATAGTTCAGTATGTATGCAAGCAATTTGTAGACATTAGTATTTTCTTAGGTTTAATTGATAAAATTATAAAAATTCTGTAATATTAAAAATATGCGCGTCCAGGGAACTGACATGCTGTTTATGACTCATTCACGGAACTTGTAAAATATACAAGTTTAAAATAAATTCTCTTCGGCTAAAAATACGTAATATTACATTACTAACCATCCCCCAAATATTTGCTTATTAAAATTCTCTTTGAACTAAGGTACCATCTCCAAAAACGGTACATATATTGTTTTGCTATTTTTACAGCGTTTCCGGAAATAAAAGATTACCAGACGATGAAAATACATCTTATTTTACTCCATTTTCACCTTTAACGTAAAAGCATTTACATTTCACAATCCATACATGAATGATATGGAGCAGTGGTTCCCAAACGTTTCGGCCCGCCTCATAAGTGTGGCGGAATAGGGAAGTAGTCCGAAAACTTAAAATGAGATTAGAATTGATCGTCCGTTGAATGAATTCCAAATTGCAAACCAGAATAAATTTAAGAAAATCAAGTATAAAACAAGTATTTCACTGAATGTACCAGTTTTGAAAGTCAAAAGCTACTTTTACCTGAATTCATACTCCGAATGGAGGTGTCTAAGTAAATTTTTGATACCTCTGATCTATGGTGACCTTAGTGAAACTGGTTTATACATCAAGCTAAAATGTCATCAGGTAATTATGTTAAACGTTACCGTTTTTATCATTTTTTTTCGAACAGTTGATCATATAAAAAGTTTTCATATATGTCTGCTAGTGTCTCTCAAAATTGGCCCAAATTTTCAACCTTCTACTTAAAGGTCAAACTGGATCTCCCAACCACCACTCCTCTTACGATCACACTGTTCCTCTCTCCGAGACGGAGAGGTGCATGGCGAGGTTAATGTCGCCTATTGGGTCAATAGCGTTTATAAAGTCTTTAACGGCATGCGCGGGTAGCGTAAGGGTTGTCGACGCGAAAAATTGAATCAGTTAGCCAAGTTCAAGTTCCGGACGTGACTGTTGTGTTCACTTTCACACTAATGCCCTTGCGAAAGTCATGCATCCATTTCTTTTCCTTCAAAGTTATGGGTTAAATAGTAGAGTAGTATTGGGTGGCATGCATTTTAAGGGAAATAAGACTCAGAATTGTAAACCATGAAGAAGGCAAGGGGAGAGCACCGCACTCAACGCGATAAAGCCACTAAAATGCAAGTGGGTTACTGAAATGAAAGAAACTGGGCAGAAAGGACAATAAAAGGACAAGATTCAAAGAGACTGAAGATGACGATTGACGTTGCATTTAGAGTTTTAGATTGTAGTTGATATGACAGCAAGAAGCAGGGAGTTCCATAGGCAACAAGTGCGCGAGTTGTAGTGAAATATAATTTGGAAATTTTAGTAGTTGTGAGAAGTGGTAGATTTCAGGGTATCGTCTATTTTACACACACACACACACACACACACACACACACACACACACACACATACATACATATATATATATATATATATATATATATATATATATATATATATATGAATAAAGACAAAAGTAAACCTTACCTTAGTCGATGTGTTTCGTCCTCCGAGGAACTTTATCAAGGCGAAACGCGTCGGCTAAGATAAGGTTTCCTTTTGTTTTTATTCATATATATATATACATATATATATATATATAATATATGGATAAAATAACTGAAAAAAAATTGGGTGTTTTTTTTCAATGAAAGTATTTATTTCTGTGTTTTTATATATATTTAATATTTCAGACCACCTCGGTCCTTCCTCAGAAATCAAATGAGATACCGTGTTTGTGTGTTTGTTTACAGCGTTTGTCGTGAGGCGTGGACGTCACGTGATGTGGAATGCGACTGTGTTTGAAGACTGATGATAGTGTTTTAAATGTTGTTTAAAAAGGTTTTTTGACCATATCTAAAGAAATATTTTTAACTGTTGAAATATTTATATAGATTTAAAATATCCACGTGTTTGTTTAACCCTAGTTTATATGTGTCTCTATATATATATATATATAGTTTTTCTTTTGTAAAAGGACAATATGAATAAAGACATATATATAATGGACTCTCCCGTCGTTTTCGACATATGAGGATCTGACAACAACTTGATTCAGTTACGAATTTTGTGCGATAATCTTAAGTGGCACTTAAGATCCGCAAGTGATTTGCAAAGGAGGCCGCATATGGAGAAAGAGTGAGGATTGTGGGATGAGGCCACTGTTAGATTGTCTGACCTTTTAGATCTTGCTCTCGCTTCTTGAAGCCGATTCAGACTAGCAGAACGAAAATACTAAAACACGTTGTGCTCCACTCTACCCGCTCCAAGGCTAAGTGCTCGATGATGTTATGAGGTATATTGACAGCTGAAAAGTAAGTACTTTATCTTAAATTTGTACACACACACACACACAATATATATATATATATATATATATATATATATATATATATATATATATATATATATATATATATATATATATATATATACCGGGTGTAACAGCAAAATTATCCAAATCGTGTAACAACAAAAATTCTTAGATTAAGCTTTGAACGATTGTATCTTAAAAAATGATTCAAGATATCTTACTGGAATTCTCCGATTGTTCAAAGTTGAAATGATGATCCCTCTTTCTGTTGTGACCTCCTGATCCAGTTTTCATTCACCGTTCTTTTGGTTGTTCTTGAACGGACTTTGAAAATGGAAGCCAGAGTATGAATGTTGGTACCATTACTGAAGGCGTGAATGATCTTTTTCCTCTCAACATTGCTAATTTGAGAAAACGATTTTAACCTGTTCTTTTTCTAGTTGAATAACTGAAATGTTTTTTCAGTGATTCTTATGACAAATGGTGTCAAGATGGCTAAACGTCTTATCTGAAGACCTGGGGAAAAAAACTCATTTAGTTTAGTGTTTTTTTTAGATATTAAACATTTTGTGGGATGTAAAATTATCGCATCCTGTTACACGACTTGGATAATTTTGTTGTTACACCAGGTAGATATATATATATATGAAATAGACACCCCATTTTTATTTTAAATAGTGTGTATTGCGTCTATCGACCTGCACATTGGTGAAATCTTAATAAAGAAAATGTGCTCTCCGGTAGGGATCGAACTTGCATCACCCTTTGTAGGAGAAACTACTGTTTGATCCGACGTGCTTTATTGCTCGGCTACAGAGAGCGCCACAGTCTATCAGAGTCCATCAAAAAGCACGCTGGGTCAAAGTAAGCCGCATCAAAGTAAACTGAAAACACGGGATTCTTCTTGTACCGCACGATCCGCAAAATGAGGCTGATGAATAACGACGTCATGTGAGTATATCCTGTTGTTGATTTTCTACGATTTCAGCATAAGCAGCCCAGCCATCTGAAACAATATGGCTTCCAGTCTGAATATACGGCACAATCACCTCTTTCAGAGTCTCTGCTCGCGGATCCGGCATCTCAACTAAGAAACACTTTCACGAACCCCGCTTGATACCAACAAATACCTAATTGCCAGGGCGACATGGGCCACGGTGATATCTACGATGAAAAAACATTTAAAGATATAATATGGCAGTTTGTTTTACTCCGTTTAAGTGAAGCAGAACTTTGACAGATTATTTTACACCGCCTATCTGAAGGATTGCCCATTTCTCTGTAATCAGTTCTCCCGAGAAGTGTGACTGTTTCTACAAAAGCCTTCATTGCTATAAGCCTTCACAAGCTTTCACCATCGTAATCAAAAGTAATCAAATCATGTGTGGATATTTTAGTCATTTTTAACTGAACTCTAAGACTTTCATACTTCGAAATCGGATCAGGTAGTAAAATAATATACTCTGGTTGAGCAGAGTACAAGAAAGGCCATGATAGATGACAAAATAATAAAACGTCCTGTTTATAATATGCAAAATGAGAACAAAAGCTCGAATAAAACAAATAGGTCATAGCCAATTCCTCTTTTCAAAAACTCAAAACTATAAGTCTATTTTTTTTTAAAGAAAAAAACAATGAGATAGGCTGAATCGTCTGATCGCCGCCATCCTTGGAGGAGATTTCTAATTCTTGTTGTCGCAACAGAGCAGAGAACATAATGAACGATAGCACGCATCCCGGGTGCCACTTGTTCGAACTGTTACCCTCAGGGCGACCTTTTTAGTTCTTTTAGTTCTATGGAAAATTATTTGAGGGGCAGTTTTTATCCTTTCGGTCCTGCGTAAAATGAACGCTGCCAATTTTAAAAGTATTTTAAAGGTATTTCTTTTCTTCATTCGATGCTGCGCGTGTTTTTTTTTTATTTTGTTTTGTTTGTTTGTTTGTGTATGTGACCTTCACGGTGAGTGACCTTCGTTTCTTACCGAAACATAACGAACACTACATAATTTAATTTCTATCAACCTAGGTATTTACTCCCCACTAAGACGAGTTGTGACACCCGGACCAGGAACAAAAATTGACCGCAGCCCCCGCAACCGTCGGTTGCGCCGGCCTCGATGCGAGCACTGATCCCTCTCTCTGGTGCAATGAGAGGGCGTGGCCTCGGACAGATGTTCCCCAGGGCTGGGCATCTCTCAGTATAATTTTCTTTAGTTATGACTGTCCTTTGACGGAGTCGCCCCTGAGCGCACTCTGCCCAAAGACAGAGACGCAACTGAGAGATGATAAAATGATGTGTTACAAACTCCTCGAAGGAGGGGTTTACACACTAATTTCTATCAACATAAGTGTCAATTTTAAATACTCCCAGAAACTAATCTTTTGAAATTGATTCGGGGCCTGTCATTGACGTAAAATGTTTTGAATATTTTTTAATTAGTTCGCTTGAATTTATTATTTTTTATACTAATGTTCACCTAATACAATGCCCCAAACCCTCTCAAGTTGGAGGGTTACTGTGTGGTCTTGTATGAGCGTAAGAAAAGGCAAGCAGTAATATTCAAAGGGTTATGCAGGAAAGATAACAGTTAACCCTAGATTTGAAGAGGTCAAAATTATAGTGAATGGGAAAACAACCTAACAGGAGTGTGTTTCACAGTCTGCAACACTTCTTAGGAAGAAGATATTCGAGTGAAACTTACGTCTTACTAATAGAATACGAAGGAAATGGAGATGATTCACACTTGTGTACATGGAATGGCTGATCCCAGTTGTAAAGGTTTAGGGCTGGTGGGATTAAGGAATGCAGCTCGCCAGAACACATGCCGTGGAAATAGCGACAGAGCAGCGAGAGGCTCGCGATGTTTTGTCTGTGGGAAAGGGGTTGTAGGTTGGAAAATGATTAATTACCCACAAGGCTGCGTAGATGCTTTTGAACTCTATCAAGAGATGCAAGTAAAAACTGGATAGCTCCAGCCCAGTTACGGCAGAAATACTTTTTATCTGATCTGCCTCTTGTAGAGTAAAATAGTTTTTTTTTTTATTGATTCGTTTTCTACGGCTTTTGTAGGTTACTTAGAGTCAGAAAATATTTTTAGTTTGTAATTTTTTTTTTTTCACATAATAAAGATTTAGTGTTACAAGTCGTACTAATTAACCCATAGCTGGGGAAGAGGTGGGTTCATACCTTTCAATAAGATTATTTGCGCATAAGGGAATATAACGAACCCAACTGGAACTGTCACTCAGTTCTCCGATTAACAATTCCAAGCTATTATCCATTACACCACCCGCACATCCAAGCTTACAGTACCTGGTATTCCGAAGCGGTCAACCATCTATGTACTTACCACAGATAAGGGTTGGTGAGACAAAGGAATTTAGTTCGTCAGAACACATGCCATGGAAACAGCGAGAGAGTAGCCAGAGGCACGCGACGTTTCGTCTTTGGGAAAGGAGTTGTAGGATGAGAAATAATTCATCACCCACAAGGCAGAGCAGACGCTTTTGATCTCTCTCAAGCCAGGAAAGTGAGGACTAAATTGCTCCAACCCAGATATGGCAGAAATACTCCATTTTTAAAAAATCTGATCTGGCTATTGTAGAGTATAACAAAGGGAGTCATATACTTACGGGGGGGGGGGGGGGCAATGAACCTACTCCCCCCCCCCAAAGAAACTTTAGCAATGGATCGTATCTGAGTTCTACTTTAGGCCTGAGGAGAGCTTGAGTCCCAATAGAAGTTCAAGGCGTGAAGACCCATTTATAGGCGAACGTTCAGTGTCTGTTCTTTTTTAATCTTAGCGTCTATCTTTTTGCACAAAATTTTCAGGGTTTTTTTGTTTTGTTTTTTGTTTTGTCACGAGTATATAAGTCGTGTGTGTTTCTCTCCTAATTTGAGATTCCTTTATGACTACACTAAGTAGTCCCACAAGGTTCGCAGACGCTTACAAAAAGCGCAATGTCTTTCAGGTAAAACGTCGGTCTTTGAAACGCTGTGAAAATTTCAAATGAATATAGGCTGCTAATGTCATTTAGCATTTACACTTGAAAACTCCTTCCCACGCAAAATCAGCCAACACATAATCGGTTCACATTGAGGAGGGGAAATAGTTTCAAACTTGGAGAAGAGTGAATGAAAAATTGCTTGTGTACCTTTTATTACAAAAGAAATCCATAAGGACTTAAGAAAGTAATGCTTTACTTACTTTTAATTTTAAACTCATAGAAATACTATATGTATTTGTGCTGCCTCAAAAATAGAAGGGGCTAAAAATAAATTAGTAGGACTACAACAAAAGAAGTTTTCGAATCTAAATATACATTATTTCAGGAAAAAAAAGTAACACCCTTTTTTAGGGGAGTGGGAGAAATAGCACCTTTTTATTCTCCTCAAAGAGGAAGAAGAGATTTGAAGCAATAGAAATGCGGTCCTCCAGAGGAATGCTGAGTATACAATGAAGGGAACATATGAGCAACGACAGGGTTTTTAGAGGAAATGGAAACAAACAGAAAACTTGTATTTAACATCAGGAAGAGGCAGTTGAAATTTCTGGGGTACGTAATGAGGAAGGAGGGCTTGGAAAATCTGATACTCACAGGACAGATTGAAGGAAAGAGGAAAACAGTGCTTAACATACTTGATGAGCTTGATGGTAGGACAGGGTTTGGGAGAAACAACAAAAAGACAGAATTTATTTAGAGTTACAAGTGACAGGAAGATGTGGAGGGACATGATCGCCTACGTCCTAAAGGGACACATCACATAAGGAAGAAGATTAGTGCGGTAGATGTAAAGCCTCCTTTATTTGTTTTTATAGTTTTCAACTGTATAAATTTGGATTTTTTTACTTTTATATTATATAATTTTGTATGTATTTTATAATGTATCAGTCAGTCAGTTATGTGCCATACGTGATACATGCTTAGGCGATCATGTATCTTTCGATACAGGACTCACGAGGCAGATTTTTTTCCCGCAGTAGGTTGCCATTTCTTTCTGTGGTAGACCAGTTGCCATCCAAGGTCTGTCCTGCTATTTACCCATAGCTTAGAAGGAGATTTATACCTTTCCCACGGTTATTAGCACGTAAGTGAATGTAACGGATTCGACTGGAATTCGAACTCGGCTCTCCGATTCCTCAATACGAGCCGTTATCTATTACTCCTTATAATGTATAGTTTTCTTTATTTTAAATAAATATGGCCATGCCATTAACGAAGGAAGGTGTCAAATAGTTTGTTAACCATAACAAATCGTTTCGATATGATGGTTAGCAAGCTTGTCTCGTTCTATCAATTACGAATGAATAGTGAGTTCGATCCTCGCTAGATGCCCCATATTTCCTGCCTTGTGCCACATCTAAGCTACGCTTAGAAAATCACCATAACAAATCATGTTGTTTAGATGTAACAATACTTATAAATTTCCTTAAACTCAGTCAGTTATGTGCTATGCGTGATACACACTTCAGCGATCATGTATCTTTTGGTATTTGACTGACAAGGCAGATTTTTCCTGCAGTAGGTTGCCATTTCATTCTGTGGTAGACCAGTTGCCATCCAAGGCTATAGAATCCGGTCTGTCCTGCTATTTATCCATAGCTGAGAGGGAGGGGAAAGGATTCATACCTTTCCCAAGGGTATTAGCACGTAAGTGAATGTAATGGGTTCGACTGGGATTCGAACTCGGCTCTTCGATTCCTCAATCCGATCCGCTAATATATTTTTGTTCAATAAAAGTTAATAAATAAAAATAGACATTACTTTTACCGCACCCTGTATATATTCATTTTTCCATGTGTGCAAATGTCTGTCAACGAATATGTTACTTTTGAGTGTATACATATATGCATCGGTAGGCTCGAACGCGGCTGACATAGCTACAGATGTCGAAGATCAGTAACCGAAGTACTACATAGAAAAATCAAAGCTTCGAATGCTGATTTTCTAGATAGACAAGCCTCCTTAATCTGGACTATGGCATTTTCCTACACCGTTCTTATGCTATGATGTGCAAATTTTAGAAATAAATAATATCTGGCTACCCGTTTCCAAGCTGCCCACTGCAGACACCTGATCACGCACGTTTGTGATGGTACAATACCCATAGAACAAACCCGTAGATTTGATGAGCTTTTCTCTTTGGTGCCTCGACTATTGAAATTGCTCGTTGAAGCTGTACATTCTATGATAGTGGTGTCCTCTCTCGCACTTCTCGCTTGTGGAACTCTCTTCTGGCTTTTGCTTTTCTGTTAAATACGATCTTCAAAATTTTAAACGCAACGTCTTGTCTCTTTGATACCTGGTCTTTTAATTTCTTTTCTCCTCTTAACTTCATTCTTTGAAAGCACCTTTGGATAGAATCCATCCATCCTTAGTCAAGAGAAGGGGAGCAATCCTCTATCACGATAATGCCCCTCTTCGCACTGCATAATTAGCTAAATATCTTTTATAGAAGCTCGGTTGAAAAAAAAAAAATCTTCATCTGCCATAATCTCCCGCCCTTGCTCTTTCTGATTATCACTTGTTTAGGAATTTTCAGAACTATTTGGATGGACTAAGATTGTCATCAGGAGAAGAGATGATCTCGTATTTTACATTAAAATCTAAAGAATTTTACAAACTTGCTGATAGATGGAATGTGGTTCTAGGAAGCAATGGAGGTTATATTGAGGATTAAATATTTCTATAAGCATTAGTGTCTTTATTTGTAATTTACACGAGAAAAACGGCAATTTATTTCACTTTCGATAAGAGTTAAGAAACTCATTTATTTCACCTATAGAGACCGAATAAACAGGCCAACCATATATCTAGTTATTCCTACTCCTAAAAATCACGCATGCACATGTTAACAATTTCGGGGAATCTGTGGCAATCAGGTTACAAGAAAAAGCGCTTCTGAAATCCAAAGATTCCTCTTCAAATCATGGATCTTATGAAAGCCTCTTTGCCTGAATTGATTAGACATGAGTCGAAAGAATATATTAACGTGAAAGGTGTGTATATGAACGATTCGAACATTCACATGTTCAACGGTGATATTCCGTTAAATGTCCGATGTTATACTTAATATCAAACATCTATTGTATTGTAGTAAAAATAATACAGTATTTAAGGAGTTTTGCCAACAAAACGTATATGCTACCTTTCCAAACGCTAGGTTTTGAGTAATGATCTGGTAAAGGATTGCATTAAACAGAACGCAAATAATAATAATAACAACAACAACAACAACAACAACAACACGACATGACATGACAGGCTAGGACAATACAGGGTGCGATGGATAAATTGCCGCCATCTTATATTTTTTTAAATTTTGCACATACGCATTGTTTGTGATTTGTTGACTGCACAGTATAGTAGGGTCAGTTGGGCACCGTCATTGAGAAAAAGAGTACGATAACGCAATTCACTCCGCCAGAAATTTGGAAATGGCATGCTTTACTGCTTCGCATTTGAACCAAAAACTCCAGTACGAACATTTCAGAGTGTTTGGGTTGTCAATTTGAGGACAGTGCAGAGGGTTCT
The DNA here is from genome assembly GCA_964036315.1 of Acanthosepion esculentum. Classification (NCBI taxonomy): domain Eukaryota; kingdom Metazoa; phylum Mollusca; class Cephalopoda; order Sepiida; family Sepiidae; genus Acanthosepion; species Acanthosepion esculentum. The sequence goes on along the minus strand of OZ038499.1, from coordinate 40,736,679 downwards.
GAAAGAGTTGGATGAGACTAATGATTATTACACAGGTGTTTGGAGTGACCACTAATGATGGCGACAACACAAAGGCCTATATCAAGTGCCTTGAGGAGGTAGTGCTGCCCTGGGTCAATAGGATGTCTGCCGGAAGACCCTATGTCTGGCAACAGGACTCTGCACCATGCCATACAAGCAGGAGAACCCAGTACTCCTTGTAACACTAAAGATAATCTGAAGGCAGCATTCACCAACTTAAACAAGGAGACCATCCAGAAGAGTTGCGGGAGATTCAGAAGTCATTTGGAGGCTGTGGTTGAGACCAATGGTAATTTTATTTAATAAATTTACTCTTTCGTATTTCAAGATATTTTTGTGTAATTTTGGTAAATATATCTGTTAAAATGAGATGTCAGTTATTTTCATTTTTGCGTAATTTAGATGACAATTTATTCATCGCACCCTGTATATTCATTGGCATGCCTGTTCAAACTATGGGATTGAAGTCCCCGATACATTGTACAAACCCGAATGATGTCACAAATGGTTATGGACTGACAATACTGTGAAAGTTACCATTCCTCACAGACAGGAAAATTGATGCAAATAGACTAGACATAGTCATCAAAGATTTCAATAAAGGAACCTGCCAACTAATTTATATGACTTGCCCACAGAATTACAATGTTTCTAAAAAAAGTTCAAAAACTGCCAAATTATAAGGATCTGCAAATCGAATTAACAAAAATGTAGAAACTTAGAACTACGATTATCCCTGCTGTGATACGGGTATTGGGTGTGATAAAGAAGGCTGCCGAAAATCATGTGAGCAAAATTCCTGGACAAATCAGCACCTCAAGGCTACAAGAGATTACTTTGTGCGGAATAAGCACGCACATATCATCCGCAAAAACTTCTCCATCTAAACGAAACGTCCCAAATGTCTCCTACGGTGCCCTTTTTATTCATAGACCGGGCCGGAGGGTACTTGGTAATTAGGCAATTAAAATTACTCTCTTGTAAGATGATACTACACACAATAATAATAATAATAGTTCAGAAACCATCAAGACTTTTGGAGATTTTTTTTTTTCAATAATGACAAATTAAAGAAGAACACAACAAACCGGACATATTGGTGGAAGATAAAATAGAAAAAGAAAGGTTAATTTTTGGTCCATCATGTCTTTTTGATACAAGGATAATGCAAAAGGAAGAAGAGAAATTAACCAACATTTAGTTTTAATTTTGTAAAAATATCAGGATGAAACGAAAGTTCTGCCGTTTTTCTCGTGAAAATTAAAAAATGAAGACACTAATGCTTATAGAAATATTTAATCATCAATATAACCTCCATTGCTTCCTAGAACCACATTCCATCTATCAGCAAGTTTACAGATGCGATGTTTGTAAAATTCTTTAGGTTTTAATGTAAAATACGAGACTATCTCTTCTCCTGATGACAACCTTAGTCCATCCAAATAGTTCTGAAAATACCTAAACAAGTGATAATCAGAAGGAGCAAGGTCGAGAGATTATGGCAGATGAAGAAATTTTTGCTCCTCTTCTGTTGACTAAGGATGGATGGATTCTATCCAAAGATGCTTTCAAAGAATGAAGTTAAGAGGAGAAAGGAAATTAAAAGACCGGGCCTCAAAGAGAAAGAACGTTGCGTTTAAATTTTTGAATGAAAAGATTTAAAATTGACAACTTTTTCCATTTCATTGAAACAGACGTTAAACACATCTATTTTCCTTCTTTTATTCATTTTCTCACTTCACCCAAGTAGTGTCTCTACCATGTTTTTTGTTTATCAAAATGGAATAGTCCATTTCCATTATTTATAAGGTATTGGCAGGAGACGTTAAACATTCTATCTCCCCGTCTTTCTTTCTTTCATTCATTCATTTTCTCACTGGAAACAAGTAGTGTCTTTTCTCCTCTTTCCACACTATCAAAACAGAATAGTCCATTATTTATGAGTCAGTCAGACAGTTATGTGCCATGCGCGATCTTTCGATACATGACTGATGAGGCAGATTTTTTCCTGCAGTAGGTTGCCATTTCTACCTGCAATAGACCAGTTGCTATCCAAGGCTATAGAACCCGGACTGTCCTACTATATACCCATAACTGGAGGAAGAAGAGGATTCATACCTTTCCCAAGGCCAGGGTATTAGCATATAAGTGAATGTAATGGATTCGACTGGAATTCGAACTCTACTCTCCGATTCCTCAATCCAAGCCGCTGTACATTATTCCACCGTGCCTCGACATTCATCCACTCAAGCTGCCCAGATAATTTATGAGGCAGTGGCATAACGGCCGTGCAAACTATCGAAAGAAGGGACAGGTACAATTATAATAGGCACAACAATAATGCTAATAAAGTATCAACAATAATGTCAATGATAAAATATCTACGCTGATTATTATGATTATGGGAGAAGGAACTCCACTTTTTCAGAAATATCTTTTCTTTTCTATCTCTTTGTCAATCTTACTCAATTACCGATGCAGGGTTTCCAAAAATGGATCCCTACCGTACATCTCAACATTTTGCCCTTAAAGCGGATGCCAATAACAGGAAGTCCAAATCTTCTATACGCAAGCTATGAATAAAGTAAATGGCTCACTAAACAAGTCACTGACAAAAAAAAAAAAATAAATAAATAAAAATAATAATAATAATAAAATGGCCCTCTTTCCCAAAATGTTAATCTGGGTCCTTTGCTAGCCTCTAAAAAAATGTCCTTCTTTTCGAACAGTCCATCCCACTTCCTGCTATCTTGCCTCGTGGGGTGGGGAACGCAAAGGATGGGATGTTCGTCAGCAACAGCCCCCTCGCATTCTCTCTCTACTTTCTCTCCTTCAGTCCTCTACTCTCTCTCTCTCTCTCTTTCTATCTAACTGTTACATTTACACAAGCATGCAAGTTATAACGTTTAAATCCCTAACGCGTTCCCATTATGGATAAGTATTGTAATGAAAACAGGACAAGAGATTCTGTCTAGTAATCTTTTATTCAATTAAGAATTCTACTACTACTCGTCTACTTGACAAGCGGAAGTACAGCTTTTATAGTGTGGATTATCAAAGGGGAGATAATCCATATTCACAACAAATACATCCAGGACTCATTGGTAGTTTTACGTGTTTTCTTCACATATACACAAGTAGTAGTTTTATGTACCGTGTCTCTTCAGGACGTTAACAATTTCTTGTCTGTTTGACGTCTCTCCCAAACTTTGCTTCAGCATCCATTCACTCAAGCCGCCCAGATAATTTATGCGTTGTTTTCCTCTGTCTCTCTTGCCTTCAATCTGTCCTGTCAGTGTCACATTCTCCAAGCTCTCTTTCCTCATTATGTGCCCCAAAAACTTCAACCGTCTTTTTCTGATGTTAAGCATAAGTGTTCTTTTTGTTTTCATTCTCTCTAGAACTTTATTGTTGCTCACATGTTCAGTCCATGGTATTCTCAGCATCCTTCTGTAGAACCACATTTCTGTTGCTTCAAGTCACTTCTTCATCTGTGAGATGATTGTCCAGTATTCGCTATCATATAGATGGACTGATATTACATGACAAGTCGGTACCCTTTACTGCTGTTATTTACTAAATTTAGCTTAGTATAGCACAAGGTCACTGACCGAAGATTGAACTCATTCATAATATTCATCTAGACTAGATCGTTATCCATTACTCAACCCCCAAGTCGCCTGTGGGAAGAGGCACAAACTAGAGCATAGTTTATATAACCAAGAATGTAACATTAATTTTACAAGCACTAATTGTGAAGAGACTTTGTTGTCTCGATGGGAAATCAGTTTTCATTATCATAATAAGATTGCAGTAACTAGTTTTATAATAAGTTGAATAGTTTCATAACAACTTCAGTAATAAAAACACTGAAGCAGGTGCAGAAGTTTAAATATCTGGAAAGTGTCTTAACAGAGCGACACTGAGATCCATAGAAATATTGCGCGTTCAATGGGTATGGCGGTAAACTGCATCCGCGTCCTGGGTACGGCGATAAACTACATCGACATATTGGGTATGGCGATAAACTACGTCCAACAGAAAGGCCGTTTTTGAAAAAACAAGGCTGTCGGCTATACGTTTTTGAAAAAATAGTATTACCAACTATACGTTTTTGGGAAAATAATATTACCAGCTATACGTTTTCGGAAAAATAATATTACCAGCTGTACATTTTTTAAAAATATTATTACCAGCTATACGTTTAAAAAAAGAAAAATATTACCAGCTATACGTTTTTTTAACAAAACCTTATTCAATGGAATTGTAACTGGGGTCAAAATACTATGACAGTGTAAAAATAGGTTTTTAATACCAGAGGTTCTTTGTAAAAAATTATTACCAGCAATACATTTTTGAAAACCAAATGTTGCCAGCAATACATTTTTGAAAAACAAAAGTTGCCAGCAATGCATTTTTGAAAAACAAATATTACCAACAATATATTTTTGGAAGAAAGAAAAAGAAAAATATATATTACCAGCTATACATTTTTTGGAAAAAAGAAAAATATTACCAGTGATACATATTTGAAAGGAAAAATATTACCAGCAATACGTTTTTTAAAAATACTATTACCAGCTATATATTTCTGAGGAAAGAAATATTGACAGAAATGGATTTCTAACAAAACAAAAATATTATTGGAAAAAAAAAAATTGTCGTCGACATTAAATGACCCATTGAAGTTTTGATATGCCGTAAAAGAAAACAAATCAAATCATAGACATATTGGGATGGCCAAGGACACATTTCAAAAGCTGTACAGATTTTTGCGAGACACAAGGATTTCTTTGGTAACAAAGAAAAGGATACTGAACTGTTACCTGACATCTGTTCTTCTTTACGGCAGCGAATGTTGGACGATTTTCTCAAAGATGAAGAAGAGACTCGAGGCGACGGGGATGTGTTTCTACCGGAGGATGCTGAGGATATCATGGAACCGAGCGTGTGAGCAACGATGAGGTCTTAGAGAGGTTGCAAACAAGGAGAAGGCTTGTACTTAACATCAGGAAGAGGCAGCTGAAGTTTCTGGGACACATAATGAGGAAGAAGGGCCTGGAAAATCTGATACTCATGGGTCAAATAGAGGGGAAGAGAGACAAGGGAAAGCAGTGCGTGACATACCTGACAAGCTTGAACAGGTGTATGGCAGAATGTCTGGGGGAGGAAGCAGAAGGAAGGAACTTGCTGAGAGCTACAAGGGATAGAGGGAGGTGGAGAGCTATGATTGCCTACATCCTGAGAGGACGTGGCACATAAAAAGAAAAGAACATGTGTACATTGTTAAAACTATTTTATCGTCCCTATAAACTCTCTAAAAAGGAAACCAACAATAAGAACAGAATAAGGGGAACAACCCAATGCCTTTATATAAAACATCTCTGGCAATGTTTAGCCTTTGTGTCAGCAAAAATATGATGTATCATAAGGACAATTATTCCCTTGACACCAGTATTACCATTCGCCCTTGCATGGAGTATTGCTGCCATTTATGGTCTGGGGCCCCTGCTGGTTGCCTCAGGGTTCTTGATAAGATCCAGAGACGGATATGCAATGTGATTGGCCCTGATCTGTCATCTCGTCTGCAGTCGCTCTCTCACAGACGCGATGTTGCATCGCTCTGCCTTTTCTACAAGTACTTTCACGGTAATTGCTCCGAGGAGTTGCTTTCGCTTGTCCCTAGGCCTCATGAATTTAAACGTCCTACGAGGCTGGCATCCTGTTCCCACCCCTTCACCGTTGAAACTGTTAGATGTAGACGTCTCTTCTATTCCAATAGCTTCATGTCTTGCACATCTCGCCTATAGAACTCCCTTCCCTATTACTGTTTCCCTAACAAATACAATCTCCAACGGTTTAAGTGTAGCATCAATCGTCATCTCCAGTTGCCTTGATCTATCCACATCCTTTCATCTTTCATTCCTATCTCGACCCTCCGTCCTTCTCTTTCTCCACATCCTCTCCTTTACCACTCCTATCTGCTAACCTTCTGTAACCCCATGCATGATAGTGGCCACCAGCCTTGCTTGGGGTGATACGCTTAAAAAAAAAAAAAATACACTTTTAACTCCCTCAGTTATGTTTATTGCAACAACAAAAAAAAATGATTAGAATTTTAATAAAACCCAAACATATGAAAATAGATTTATACATTTTCCTTTATTTTTGAGAATGACAACAATGATATGAAATACTATTTATATATTAGATTGCTTATTTACAAGAATAATTTCATATTTACAAGATTATAAAAAATATGTTGACCAGCTATAATAAAATATTTGTAATTTACCATTTTACAAAGAATTAAATATGAAAAGAATTTTTTTTTATTCATAAATTTACAAAAATGTCTGTGATCAAGAAAATTTAAATAAACACATAATGACGAGTAACTAATTATAAAAAATTTTCTAGGCATGTCTTTCATTTGCTTTAAAATAGGTTGAGAGCATCTCGTCCTCTGAACTAAACATTCTTTTAATTTTAAATTTTAGGCGAGACCACGAACACTCAATATTTTGAGTGTCTATCTCTCTATTCATTGGGGCAACAAAGTTTTCCTTGTATACAATTATAGAATGTCTATAATTTTACACACAATTATTGCATTGATAATTTTGAAATTTTTCATCAATGTTTGAATAATAAAAAGAATTTGTTCCAAATACATTTCTTTATAAAATGGGATTGTGGCCCCCATCACACTGAAATACCAGTTCCCATACGATTACTGAAGTTAAGCAATGTCGAACCTGGTCAGAACCTAGATGTGTGATGTATAAGAATATCAGGTGTTGCAAGCTTGGATGTGCAGGTGGTGTAATGAATAATAGCTCAGAATTGTTAATCAGAAAGCTGAGTTCTAATTCCTGTTGGGTTTCCTTGGGAAAGGTATGACCCCATCTCTTACCCCCATCTATTGGTTAATTAGTAAAACTTGTATCACTAAACAATTATTATCTGCCAAAAAATTTTGAAAACCTCAAAATATTTTCTGGCTTTAAATAACCTGTAAAGGGTTGATAAGCTGTAGAAAATGAATCAATCAATATTTATAAAATGGTAAATAATAAATATTACATTGTATTTGGTTCACATATTTCTTATAATCTTGTGAATAAACATTGCCAAGGGAGTTAAAAGTGTATACAATAATAGCAGTGTCAAGGCAATAACCATCCTTTTGACACACTGTTTTTCTGCAAGCATGAGAGTTAAACACTGCCACATAACTCACTCTCCCTGCAAGATTATTTTTCTTTCTTTTCTCTTTTTCTTTTCTCTCTTTCTTTTCTCTCTTTCTTTCCTCTCTTTTTTCCTCTCTTTCATTTCTCTCTTTTTCCTCTCTTTCTTTTCTCACTTTTTTGCCCTTTTGCTTACCCTTTTCCTTTATTATTTTCAACAGTCTTTACAATGTCTTTTTTTAATGATAATTCAGTCTATTTTAATTAAAGTAAAAAAAATAAAATGTACTTCTATGTAGTTGGTCGTTCGTACCTTACTATTCAATATTTTTCTTTACTCTCTTTTTGTCTTTCGTTTGCCTATTTGTTTTTATTATTTTCAATAGACGGATCAGCCCTTAGAATATAATCATATTCAACATTATCATCATGAACAACATGGCAATTATAAATATTCCAATACTGTCTCACTTCCAAGCAGGCACATATATACTCGTGTGCATCTATGTAACTCTGCATTGTTGTATAAAAAATTAAAGAACATCATAGTAAATGCATATGCATATATGAAAAAAAAAAAAGGTGTAATTTTTAAATAACTTGACAACAGTTTTGACACTAAACAACTTTTTTCTAATGCAATTCATTTATAAGCAACTCAGTCAGTTATGTGTCATACGTGATACACACTTAGGTGATCATGTATCTTTTGATACATGACTGACAAAGGCAGATCTTTTCCCGCAGTAGGTTGCCATTTATTTCTGCGGTAGACCAGTTGCCATCCAAGGCTATAGAACTCAGTCTGTTCTGCTATTTACCTATAGCTGGGGGGGGGGAGAAGAAGAGGATTCATACCTTTCCCAAGAGTATTAGCACATAAGTGAATGTAATGGATTCAACTGGAATTCGAACTCAAATTTATAAGCAACTATACTTAAATTTGACTAAATCTTAAGCAACTCCACGACTCACGTCAGTGTGGCTTATGCAAAACCAAAAAAAAGAAAAGAAAGAAAAACATAAATTAACAAAAAGATTTATTAAATATGTTATTTTATACTGTATTCAAGAATCCTACCAATTCAATTAGTTTGAATGTCTTTTTTTTTTTTTGCTTCCTAGGTATTTAAAAGATTTGATAGATTTGAGATTGGTGAAAGTCAATTTTGCCTATGTTTTTTATGTCTGGGAAAATGTGCCACCTTGAATAAAATGTATGTAATCTGGAAATCTGATCTACCAGAAAACCTCAAGTGGAGATACATTCGAGCCACTGTTGTATAATGCCAGTGCCTGGACATTAACTCAAACCCTACAGTCTAAAGCTTGAAGGAACCTACTCTTGGATGCTGAGAGCTATACTTAACTTCTCATGAAGACAACATAATCACAGCTCTATGGAGCCATCTCTGATATTTCTACAATCTTATGCAAATGCAGAATGTGCTTTGACAGACACTGCTGATGATCAAAACAAGAACTTATGAGTGGTCTACAGCTCTGGTCACCTAGCTATGGAGCAAGGTGGGATGGTCATTCAGCAACCACCTACATTGACCAGCTATATTATGATACAGAATGCCTCCTTAATGACCTTCTGACCTTGATGCAGGACTGTGGTGGTTGGCATTATAGACTTTTGAATGTCCAAAATGGATGGTAGAACAGGGTTTTGGAGAGATAACAAAAAAACAAATTTTATCAAGAGCTATAAAGGACAGGAAATTGTGGAGAGCCATGGTCACCAATGTCCTGAAGGAAAACAGCATATAGAAAAAGAAGAATGGGTTTGTTTAAATGGGTGGCAGAACAGGGTTTAGGAGAGGTAACATAAAGACAAATTTTATCAAGAGCTGTAAAGTTCAAGAAATTGTGGAAAACCATGATCAGCAACAACCTAAAGGGAAACAGGGTGCGATGGATAAATTGTCATCTAAATTACACAAAAATGAAAATAAGACCGACATCTCATTTTAACAGAATTATTTACCAAAATTACACAAAAATATCTTGAAATACTAAAGAGTAAATTTATTCAATAAAACCGCCATTGGCTTCAACCGCAGCCTCCAGATAGGGTGTGAAGGATAAATTGTCATCTAAATTACACAAAAATGAAAATAACACTGACATCTCATTTTAGCAGATATATTTACCAAAATTACACAAAAATATCTTCAAATACTAAAGAGTAAATATTGTTCAATAAAATCGCCATTGGCTTCAACCATGGCCACCAGATGACTAGTGATCACTCCAAACACCGTCATCACCATTAGACTCATCCAATTCATTCTGAATCCTCTGCACTGTCCTCAGATTGACATTCAAAGACTGAAATGTTTGTATTGGAATTTCTGGCGCAAATGCTAAGCAGTAAAGCATGCCATTTCCAAATTTCTGGCATAGTGAATTGCATCATGGTGCTCTTTTTCTCACAGATGGTGCCCAACTGACCCTACTATACTGTGCAGTCAACAAAATCAAGAACAAACAATGCATATGCACAAAATAAAAAATAAAAAATGGGAACAATTTACCCGTTGCACCCTGTAGTAGGTACTGGAATATTTTGGGGTTACATTATAATAAAAAAAATCACTCTGGTGTGCAATCATGTTTTCCATACTTTCATCACCTTCCACAAATTGTCTGGAATCATAATTCAATTCACTGCCAGAGTAAGACCCAAAACAAGGAAATTTCTTATCATTCCACCCGAAGCAAGGCAACAAAGCCACTAAGATGCAGAGGGGTTACTGAGTGTAAAAACATATAATAAAAAATAGATTATTAAGGAATGAGAACAATAAAAGAAGAGAAGATAACAATTGACATTGTATTTATAATTTTTGCAGATTAAACATGACTGGAAAGCAATGAGCTGGAAGAGGGTTTCACAATTGAGAAAAGAAATTGTTAGCATAGATCTTACAATTACATCTAGCAGTCGTTTCAACTGTAAAATGATGAGACCTTGCTGCCAATCTAGTAGTAAGCTTAAATTCATTGTCTGGGTACAATGGCGGAAAGTTCATCAGAACATTTACCATGGAAGTATTTATAGAAAAGGCACAGGGAAGCTATGTTACGGCGGTGGAAAAGAGACTGAAGCCGAGATGCCAGATCAGGACCAATGACATTGCATATTCTTCTTTGGATTTTATTAAGGATCTCTAAATATATAGCAGGAGGCACCAAACAAGCAATATTCAAAGCAAGGACAAATGGTATACTTATAAATATGTAAGATAGATTCAGGTGAGAAAAATTGTCTAGCACAACACAGTGAATCAACTTTCCTATCAGCAGACCTAGAAATTGATTTAATATAATCTTTCCTCTTCATGTTTGTGGAAAACATTACAAAATGCCACTCTCCTGGAGGTTAGTATCAGCCATGCTGCTCTCTCAGACAATTAATAGAGAACAGTTTTGTTTTAGTGGCATTAAAATTAAAAAAGTCATACCTTGCCCCAGTTAACAATTGAAAGTAAGCCATTTTTTAGATCAGCTGTTAATTTAACCTTATTGAACTGAGCAGTAATCATATTGCTTATTTTCTGAGCAAGAATTAATATTCAAGTAGCTTAGTTATTTTTATACTTGGGTCTAAAGAACAGAAAAACAAGACATTTCAATGTAATTAAAACAATAGAATTAAAAGAATTCTTGAATACAATATAAGATAATGGTTTTAGTAAATCTGTTTAATTTTACATTTCTCTCTCATGGCTAGAGAGCCCATTCTGCCTTACTATTTAACCCATAGCTGAGGAGAAAAGAGATGAATTCATATCTTCCCCATGGGTATTTGCTTGAAAGTGAATTTAACAAAGTCAACTAGAATTTAAACACAACTTGCCAATTTCTTTTTCCTATTTGCTAACCATTGCATGTCCCACATAATTTTGTCCTAATTAGAGAAAAATCTCTGCAATTTAAGTTCATCATGTAGGTATCCATAAAACTTTCTACCTGTTTATCATTAGTGAAGTAAATATGAGCACAAGTATTGACAAAAGTATTACTAATTAATCCATAGCAGGGGGAGAGGTGGATTCATACCTTTCCCAAGATTATCTGCAATAATAATGGTTTAATGATACATGTTTTACTAATTAACCCATAGCTGGGGGAGAGATGGATTCCTACCTTTCCCAAGGGTATCTGTAATAATAATGATTTAGTGATACAAGTCTTACTAATTAATACATAGCTGAAGAGGTAGATTCATTACTTTCCCAGGGTATTTGCATGTAAGTGAATATAACAAACCCAATGGAAATTGAAACTTGGCTCTCCAATTAACAATTCTGAGCCATTATCCATTGCAGCTTTTGTTAATGTGCCGAGAACACAATCATCAAAAAATATCTGTCGCATTGCTAATGTTTTATGTCTGGCTTATCCAGATTTATGTCCCCAGATGAGGAAAAGAAAAGATCAGATTCCACTGCATGCATCTGCGTATTACTTCTTATCAGATGCACCATGCTGGGGACTAGTGACAGTTCTAATTAAAGATAGAGTTGTGACAAATACCAGTGCTTGTGTCGTTTCTTGCAAAGACTAGAGAAACAAAGTACCACAGTTCATAAAAAAAAAATTAAATTAATCCATTTAATATCTGAATAAAGTGCTTTTCTTCCCAAAATTTTATCCATCACTAGTAAACTCTAGAATGCTGGCAGAACGTAATTAGTTCTTAAGGTCTTTGCAAGTCAAAAACCAAAGAAATAGAAACAGGTCCCGGACTTTTGTTAAAATTGGTCAAAAATAGTACTTAAAAAAAAAACAAATGTCCCAAAAGGGAATTACTCATTTCTTAGCAATGAAAGCAGGGGACGATCTTTAAAAGCAATTAATGATAGAATCTGAAGGAAATTCTTGGAAACGAAGAAAAGATCCTTTCATAAAATATAAAAAGGAAGACATGTCCCTTGGCACCCAATTAAGAAATGGTTCTTTATAAAAGACAGAAGTGAAAGATGTGTAAGGAAAAGAAATTCGGGTTAAGGAGAAACAAGTTTAAAAGAATACAATTTAAAAACTGGTAGCAGGAAGAATTAAAATATAATTAAACCATAAGAGTCATGACCGTTCAGGAAGAGAAAACAATCATGGCTCACCATAGCTTCCTTTCCTTTTCTTTGTTAATCCCTGTAAACTATGAATTGCCATGATTGTTCATGAGAAAGATAGTCAAGTAGTTTTCCATTGATTTCTTCAGAGTTTTGTTTTCAGAAATGTCATTCTTCTAGACTGGTTACCAAACAAACCTAGAGAGTCCCTTGATTAGTTCATTCGTTCATTCATTCATTTTCTACAGACTATCAACCCTTTGAAGGTTATTTAAAGCCAGAAAATATTTTTAGACTGTAAGAATTTTTTTTTGAGATAATAATGGTTTAGTGATACAAGTCTTACTAATTAACCCATAGCTGGGGCTAGAAGAGGTGGATTCATACTTTCCCCAAGGGTATTTGTGTTAATAATGGTTTAGTGATAAAAGTATTACTAATTAATCCATAACAGGGGGAGAGGTGGATTCATACCTTTCCCAAGGTTATCTGCAATAATAATGGTTTAATGATACGTGTTTTACTAATTAACCCATAGCTGGGGGAGAGATGGATTCCTACCTTTCCTCAGGGTATCTGTAATAATAATGATTTAGTGATACAGGTCTTACTAATCAATACATAGCTGAAGAGGTAGATTCATTACTTTCCCAGGGTATTTGCATGTAAGTGAATATAACAAACCCAATGGAAATTGAAACTTGGCTCTCCAATTAACAATTCTGAGCCATTATCCATCACACAAATTGCACATTTAAGCTTACAGCCCCTGGCTATTTTTAAGTAGTCACTCATCTAGTTACTAACCAGGCTCAAAGTTGCTTAATTTGGTGATCATACGGGAACCGGTGTTTCAACGTGACGTGATCGTAAGCCACATATGGAAAGACGTCATGAAATGTCATCTTTCAGAATATGTATTTATGCCATAAATTTCAGTCATGTGGGAAACAAAATCCTGTATTCAAATGTTACCTATTGAAAAAGGCTTCAAGCTTTTGTTCCAGCCCAATAAATACTTGCTAGTGACAACCGCAAAATCAGTTCTGAACAGCGCATAAAAGACATTCTAGATTTGTATCATCATTCAGACATTGTTTTCGTTGTAAGACTTCCTTAACTGTTACAATCGTCACGATCCTACAACGACTACATCTCCTGATTCCTGAACGTAAGAAAGTTGAAAATTTTACAGTTATTGTCACAAGATGAACGTTGGGTGTCACCTGTTCTTTGGCATTATAGGACAGTTCAGAAAGAACAAAGCATCTCTAAGCGTTGAAAACAGGGACACTTCAGCCCCATTCAAAGGACACTTATTATTCAGCTAAATGCTACAGATAGCCCAAGAAGGAATAAACAAAAAAATTAAAAATGAACAGAATAAGAACATGACATTGTTGAAAATAGAAAGACAAACAGCAATGACTTCTTTGTGAAAAGACATCATTATTTTAATTTATGGGAACAAAGGAAATTGCACAGAGCGGTTTTTAAGTAATAGAGAATTGTTTTCATGGGTGATGGGGAGATGGAAGTGGGAAGATATGTGAAGAATAAAAAATAATTTTATAGAAGCTTTAGAAAATATACGAGAAAGGAGAAAAGTTTTTGTGTGTATATAAAACAACAAAATTGGTTTCTCTGCCATATGACAGCAAAATTCCATCATACCAAAGTGAATAAGAATTATCACCTGACCCCAATTAGAAATCATAATAATTATAAAACAATTATTACCTGTGATAATCAAGACAACTTGATTTTAAAACTGTACAGAAATGTGGTTTCTTCAGAAGAATGCTAATAATACCATGGAATGAAAATGTAAGCAACATTGAAGTTTTAGAGAAAATGGAAACAAAGAAAACTTATACTTAACATCAGGAAGAGACAGTTGAAATTTCTAGGGCAAATAATGAGGAAAGAGAGCTTGTAAAATTTGATACTCACAGGGCAGATTGAAGGCAAGAGGGACAGAGAAAAACAGCACAAACTATCTACCTAGCAATCTTGAGTAAATTGATGGCAGAGCTGGGTTTAAGATGGCAGAAGAGGAAGAAGAAAGACTTTGTGTAAATGGATGTTAGAACAGGGTTTAGGAGAGATAACAAAAAGACAAATTTTATTAGGTTAGGAAATTGTGGAGAGCCATGATCACCAATGTCCTGAAGGGATATGGCATATAAAGAAGAAAACATACCCTATGGATTTATGCAATTCTATCTATTTAACTGATGGAAGTGGGGAATAAGGTTTAGAAGGAATAACAAAACGACAAATTTTATTAAGAGCTACAAAGGTCAGGAAATTGTGGAGAGCCATGATCACCAACGTCCTGAAGGGACATGGCATATAGAAAAATAATTATTCTTATATGAATAGTAGAATAAAATAAATAAACACAAACATACATACTGCATTTTTTCATACACAAAGTAATCTCAAGTATATCTTATCAATATGTAAAAAGCTTGGATTGAGACGTTAGCACTAATTTGGAGACTGGCAACTGATCTATCCTCTGAACTAGCTCTTACAGCTTAAAGGAAGAATAACTGGCTTGTAAAACTCAAAAACAAAACAACATTCCAAGAAGACCCTGAATTTTCACCTATCATTATAAACGGACGCAATCTCAAAAAAGTTCCTCGCCTTGAACCTCTTTTGAAACTCAAGCTCAACCGAGACTTCAAGTGGAACAAAAACAAAGCAGCATTCAAACCCTGAATTTCCACCTATTGTTATAAACAGATGCAATCTCAATCACCCCAGATCTCAAGTAGAACTCATATATATGATCCCTTGCTAAAGATACCGGAAAAATGGTCAGTTCTTTGTACAATTCTTGGAATTCTTTTCTAAACTCAACATAAATTTTTTTTAAAACTCATCATAAAATTTGTCACAATTACATCTAAAACAATAAAAAGACTTAATCGATTCAAAACAAAACAACAAGCCAAAACTTGAAGGTTGAATTTATTCTATCAACAGCAAGGATCGTCAGAAAGAATATATTGGAGAAACCTCAAGAAATTTAAACAAAAGACTATATAAACACAAAAATGACATTTTAAAAAACAACACACAAAATGCATTGGTTGTTCACCATAACAAAATTGGACACTGAGGCAATCGTTACGAGAACCATATGGCCTGAAGATTGCATTGAAGCATGAAACAAAATGTTGGTGCTTCATGTTGACCTCAGTGTCATAAGACAAAAGGAAAGTTTCCTTTACCAACATATTTCATCTCTTGAGAAACTTTATCAAGGTAAATGTGGAGATTTTATTTCATAACTTGTATTTATACACAGAAATAAAGTGGAAGGAAAGTACCATTAAGTTTTCAAATTTTGAATTTGAGAATGCTCTAAAATATTCTTAAAGCTTCCTGTGCAAAGAAATGTAAACTATACAGGACGCTAAGTGATGTAATTTTATTGGGCAGCATGTATTTATAAACAGAAGTAAAAATAACATTAGTTTTTGAAAATTTTTAAGTTAAGAATACTCGTAAATATTCTTAAAGCTGTGTAAGTCAACGTAAACTATGGAGGGCACTAAGTGATATAACTTAATTTAAAGAAAATTTTTCGTTTTTATTTATATTGTCTTTTTACAGATATATTTTATTTATATCTGAAATTTTACACACACATGTGCACACACACACACACACACACACACACACACATATATAAAGTAATTCTATCACTTATATATATATATATATATATATAAGTAAATTTCTATCACATATATATATATATATATATATATATATATATATATATATAATTAATATATTTTACATGTATATATATTTTACACTGAATGATCATGATTCTTGGCCTTCGTGCCGTCAGCAAGATGAACAACAATGGCTAGAGACTGCTTGAGCTATGCACTTACCACAACTTGTGCATAGCCAGCTCCTTCTTCAGGATCAATCCCCAGCACAAGGTCTCCTGAAGACATCCATGCTCAAAGCACTGGCACCAGATGGATCACATACTGGTCAGACGAGCCGCCATTATGAACATCCTTCACACATATTCTTGCCACAGCACAGACTGATACAGACCACTCCTTGATGTGCTGTAAGATCAAGCTACAGCCCAAGAGATTCCATCACAGCAAGAATCAGGGGAATCCTTGCAAGTCAGCAAGATGAGCCAGCCAGACCTTGTGCAACAGTTTGTCAAGACGTTTGAGAATGAGTGGGCAACCTTGCATACCGGATGATGTGCCATGGAGAAATGGGCAACCCTGTGGGACACCATGCACCGGACTGCCTTGGTCACCTTTGGGAGAAAGACCTCAAAGTCATATGACTGGTTTGAGGCAAAGTCCGCCAAGAGGGCTCCTGTCATTGTGGCCAAGTACGCCGCTCTTACAGAAGACAAGCAGTCAACCGGCAAGAGAAACCTGCAGATCCCTTGAGCTCATCAAACTGCCAGATGCTGTGCCAATGAGTACTGGACAGAGCTTAGCAAAACCATCCAGACAGCAGCAATTACAGGAAACATAAGAGTTATGTACGATGGCATAAAGACAGCAATGGGACCATTGTGCAGAACAAGACAGCTCCTCTCAAATCCACCACTGAGAAAGTCATCGTAGACAAGGGGCAACAGATGGAGAGATGGTTGGAACACTATTCCGACCTCTACTCCAGACAGAATATTGTGAGAACCGTAACCCTTGATGCCATTGAGTGCCTGCTGGTCATAGGGGACTTTCATATCAAACCGACCATAGAGTAGCTTAGCAAGGCCATTGACAGCTTGGCCTCAAGGAAGGCCCCTGGCAGTAATGGGATTCCCTCTGACCTGATCAAGCACTGCAAGACTGCCCTGCAGCTCCCATTGCACAAGGTCCTGGAAAGTGCTGGAAAGAAGTTGCCGTACCTTAGGACATGAGAGATGCTAAGATCGTCACCCTCTACAAGAACAAGGGTGAGCGAAGTGACTACAACAACTACAGAGGCTTCTCACTACTCAGCGTTATGGACAAAGTTTTCACTCGGGTTATCTTTGTCCAGGAGAAGAAAGAAAGGCAGCTCCAGGAGAAGTGCCAAGAAAGGCAGCTCCAGGAGAAGTGCCAAGAAAGGCAGCTCCAGGAGAAGTGCCAAGAAAGGCAGCTCCAGGAGAAGTGCCAAGAAAGGCAGCTCCAGGAGAAGTGCCAAGAAAGGCAGCTCCAGGAGAAGTGCCAAGAAAGGCAGCTCCAGGAGAAGTGCCAAGAAAGGCAGCTCCAGGAGAAGTGCCAAGAAAGGCAGCTCCAGGAGAAGTGCCAAGAAAGGCAGCTCCAGGAGAAGTGCCAAGAAAGGCAGCTCCAGGAGAAGTGCCAAGAAAGGCAGCTCCAGGAGAAGTGCCAAGAAAGGCAGCTCCAGGAGAAGTGCCAAGAAAGGCAGCTCCAGGAGAAGTGCCAAGAAAGGCAGCTCCAGGAGAAGTGCCAAGAAAGGCAGCTCCAGGAGAAGTGCCAAGAAAGACAGCTCCAGGAGAAGTGCCGAGAAAGGCAGCTCCAGGAGAAGTGCAGAGAAAGGCAGATGCCTCTGTACGTCGCTTTTATTGATGTCACCAAGAGAAGGCCTCTTCAGAATCCTGTCAAAGATTGGCTACCCACCCAAGCTGCAGAGCTTGATTAAGTCATTCCACAGTGACATGCATGGAACTGTGCAGTTCAATGGCAACACTCCTGAGCCCTTCAACATCTGCAGTGGGGTCAAACAGGGCTGCATCCTTATTCCCACTCTATCCAGGATTTTCTTCGCGTTGCTTCTGAAGCATGCATTCAACACATCTAGAGAAGGAATTTACCTGAATCAGATGGTGGGTTTTTCAGTCTCGCTTGTCTCAGAGCCAGGACCAAAATATGCAAAGCCCTTGTCAGAGACATGCTTTTTGCCGACAATGCAGTGGTAGTGACTCACACCCAGTGTGAACTTCAGTCACTGATGAACCATTTCTCTCAGGCCTGCAGAGACTTCAAGCTGACCATCAGCCTGAAAAAGACAAACATACTAGGACAAGTTACCAAAACACCACCGGCCATCACCATTAATGACTATGAGCTCAAGGAGGTCCATCAGTTCACGTACCATGGCTCCACCATCACTGACGACCTCTCCTTAGATGCAGAGATTGACAAGAGAATCGGGAAGACAGCCACAACAATTGCGTGCCTCAAAAAACGTGTGTGGACCAATCCCAAGCTGTTGGCAAAGACCAAGATGGCAGTGTACAACACTGCATTATCACTGCTATATGACAGCACGGCTTGAACCATGTATGCCAGGCAAGAAAGGCATCTGAACACCTTTCACATGAGAAGCATCCACTGCATCCTGGGAATAGTATGGCAAGATAAGGTGCCCAACACAGGTCCTGTCTCAAGCAGGTTTGCCCAGCATGTTCACGCTGCTCAGACAACACAGACTCTGTTGGTTGGGCCATATCTATCACATGCCAGATGGCTGCATCCCCAAAGACTTCTTATGTGGAGAGCTGGCGACTAGAAGGGGTTCAATCAGGCAGCCACATCTGCGGTACCGCGATGTAGTGAGGTGCAACATGAAAGCTATGGACATCAACACAGAGTCCTGGAAGAGTCTGGCAGCCATACGATCTGAATGGAGACAAACCCTGACCAAACACCTCAAGTCAGGGGAGGAGAAGCTGACACAAGTCGCCACAGAAAGGCGGGCCCGCAGAGAGCAAAGTGACAGCTCCAACAGACTAGAAAACACATGCAACAGAGATTGTCACTCTCTCATCAACCTCTACAGTCACAGATGTCGATGCTACGGCCAAACAGACAACTTGGATACTACCCATGGTCAACCCTGACCGACGGAGGTCTACATATAATTAATGCATATTTGGGCAGAAACCTTTCTTTTAAACGTTTTGTTGAATATGACAGACAAGGAAAATTGAATTAATTTTTATTTAGTTTTTCCAGCATTATTACATTTTTCTGTTTGATGGGAGTAAAGGAATACAAAAATTGTCCGTATTGTCCAATGTGCTTTTGGCCAAATCTTTAGCTATTTTCAAGGGGGTTTGTTTGAGGTGCTGTTAATTTCTCTTTTATGTTTGACTGTTTAAGACATATTTTTTGTGTTGTTTTGAATATTAGTAGGAGCATTTATTCTGAGCTTTAATCTTGAATATTATACACTGACAACAGAGAAAGCTCTAATTTTGCCTCAATCTTTAAAATGACAAATATAACATAGCATCATTTGTATCTTTTATTATTGATCAAATGCTATTTCTGAAATACACCCATTGTATGCTATTAACATTTTTACTACACAAAATATACCAATTTAATACATTGTATAATGACCATATACAATCAGTATCCAATGACTATTTTTGCCATTCTATTTTCTTTCTCCCAGATTGGTTTGGGGAGATAGAACTGAACATATTATTAAGATATTAGTAAGAAAGCACCAACAAAATATTGATACTTTCAAATTTGCTTACTTGAATTATTTCAAGCAAATACTTATAGTAAAGTTATGGACATGAAAAGTGCTATTAAATACAGATTGGTACTTAATTCATTTTTTATTGGTTTTCCAGTATTCTTGGATTGTTATGTTTACTGAGAGTATGGGCGCACAGAAATTGTCCCTTTTGTCCATTGTCCAATGTACCAAGCGGTTTCAGCCACTTCTTTAGCCATTTTCAAGGGAATTTTGTTTTAGTTGTTGTTAATTTCTTTTCATGTTTGATTGTTCAAGATGTGCTTTTGTGTTGTTCTGAATACTAGTATGAGCGTTTATTCTGAGCTTCGCATGTTGAGCATGGCTGGAATATATATATATATATATATATATATATATATATATATATATATATATATATATATAAATATGTTTTTTTTGTGACATGTTTCATCCGTTGAGATTTCATCAGACTGGGCTTTGTTGATGTTGTCACGTCTACACATGTTTATAAATCGAGAGACACAGATAGTTTCAAAATTTTTGAAATAATATTTCTAAATACTGTTTGTTGATATATAAAATTATACAAAATTATATATTGTTATATCATATATATATATATATATATATATATATATATATATAATATAAAGGCTCAAATACTAATATTCCATGGTTATAATTTATTACATTGGAATCGTAATCACAATCCAATTCATCAGACCTACAAATTACCTAGATTCTTTCCTCTTGGAAATTTATGCATTATATATATAAATATAAAAGTGGACATGGAGGTCAGCACTTAGAGGCGACAGTCTGTTTCATGCTAGTGCAATCGTCAGGCGACTAGTCGCCTGACGATTGCACTAGCATGAAACAGACTGTCGCCTCTAAGTGCTGACTTCCATGTCCACTTTTATATTTACACACGCTCTATCTCTGATATTGAGCACTTTACCCCATAAATATAGCACACTTTAAGACTATATTTCTGCATATATATATATATATATATACACTTCTATCTTGTTTATAATTTTAATGTTTGTTTTTATTGCATGATTACATTTCGTACTCCCCAGGAAAATATTTCAATCTTTATATAGCTGTAAGAGAGAAATGTTTCAGAGAGTTTTGAAATTTATTTGCTCAATTATGTCTCCTACCTGCCAAACAGTACAGGTAACAACAATCACTTAAAATATCATCTACCTTATCCAATCCCAAGCCTCTTCTGTCATATTTAAGGTGATCTGTGACCTTGCCACCCCTCCACAAATAACACACGACTTTAATTAAAGGATAGTCATGTTTAGTTCAATTTTTGGTACCTGTTAATTAACAGGGTATTAAAGTGTGCTATAAAACACTGAGCAAGTTTTTGTCCCAAGTTGTCAATGGAAAAGACCGATAATTGATTGTGATTATATAGACTTGTAGGTCTTCTGTTCGCTGAAATGCTTCAATTACTATTTCTTTCTTGAGGGAGAGATAATATAAAAATAAGCCCGTTGTTGATTTTTTTAATTTATTTAATACCCATATTGACGGAGTAGTGTTTTAGATAAGTACTTAATGAAGTTAGAATTATTTTCTGTGTACTTATCTAAATCACTTCTTTATAAATTTTGACTTTTACTATTGTTGAATTTTTTGACCTGGACTTTAAATTGACTTGTAAAAAATTGAAATAGAATCTGAAAAGAATTCAAATCATTCTCTACAGTTTATTGGAAAAAAAAAAAGAAAAGAATGTATATTTTGTTTTGTTGTGTTACTTAACAATTTTCTGTTTTGTTAAACAACCAAGTAATCTGTGTTTTCGGTCTGACGATTAGGCCTCTCAGGTGAGGGAATATTATGCGTTTTCAAATGTCTTGTGAATCCGGAGTGTCTCTTGCCAAATTTCCTATATACATCACAGGTAAGCAGGTCTGCAGGCAAGCAAACTGAGAAATAGCTGGACTTATATATATGTATATAAGTGTAACATAGTAACAACTCTTAGAAGCTTATGAAGTTTTATTTGACTCATTAGACTTTAATGCTGAAAAACGTTTATTTTCTTATGATGGATGGTTACAGAAACAATACTATAATCCCAGCAACAAACAGATATGATATATCTAGTTTAGGACGGCGGCTGATGCTATATCAGAGTTTTCCTCCACCTATTGAATACCTTATTGCAGGTATAGGGTCCATCACTCCCAGTGGGCTAATCGCATGCATAGACACCAAACCAAGTATTTCTATGTCCCTATACAAACATGTCAGTCACTGTGTGTTTATCTAAATCTAAAAATAAATACGCTAAAATTCACCTTCATCCCTGCCGTGAGCCGATGGCTTAGTGGTAGAAGTTCCGACTGATGCCAATTCAGTTGGGTTTCGATCCTAGCTAGAGGCAACCGGACGTCTAACCACACTGATGAGCTGCGAAACAGTGAAACAGTTTGTCTGTGGATGACAAAAATATTGGCTCCTGAAAAATTAATTTCGCTTGAGCTCTTTGGTTTGAGGTGTGAGTTTGTAAACAGTGACTATTTAAGCTAATATTGCACGACTCTTCGACAGAATTGAGTTACTGTCAGTCACTCTGTGTTTATCTAAAATCTAAAAATAAACACGCTAAAATTCACCTTCATCCCTGCCGTGAGACGACGGCTTAGTGGTAGAAGTTCCGACTGAATCCAATTCAGTCGGGTTTCGATATATATATATATATATATATATATATATATATATATATATATATATATATATATAGGGTGCGATGTGTAAATTGTCGCCATTTTACAATTTTGATTTTGCACATTGTTTATAATTTTGTTGACTGCACAGTATACTAGTGTCAGGTGGGCACTGTCTGTGAGAAAAGATGCATCATGGCACAATTCCCTCCACCAGAAATTTGGAAATGGCATGATGTACATGCTGTAATCATTTTTTAATTTGTGAATAAGTGTGTGGGAATATTGATTTAATAATTTTAAATTCAACAACAAACACTATTTACAGATTAGTGGCACAGCAATGGGCACGAAAATGGCACCTAGCTATGCTAATATCTTTATGCACATTCTAGAAAGGAAAATACTAGACAATTCAGAATTTAAACCATTACATTATTTTAGATATATTGATGACATTTTCTTATTATGGACTCATGGATCAAAAAAATTAAAAATTTTTTCACTTTCTGCAACAACTTCCACGATACAATTAAATTTACCATGGAGCATTCATACACATCCGTCCCTTTCTTAGACGTTATGATAAAATTGAACAAACATACACTTTCTACCAGTCTATACAACAAACCCACAAACCAGCATAAACTCCTACACTTCAAAAGCTGTCATCCTCTTAAATTAAAAAAATCTATCGTATGCAGCTCATTTCTAAGAATCAAATGCATATGCTCAGACCATCTAGATTTTCTACACAACATTAATAACTTAACAGAACAATTCCTAAAATGTAAATACCCAATAAATATAATAAAAGAAGCACTTAATAAAACTATCCACATAAACTGTAACACACTTCTCACATACAAGAAAAGTAAAAACAACAATCGGATTCCCATGGTTTTTAACCATAATCAATATTCCCACACACTTATTCACAAATTAAAAAATGATTACAAGAACCTCCAATTAAACAAAAATATCAAAGACATTTTCGCTAAACCATTCATCAATGCAAAAAAACAAACACCTAACTTATCAGCTATCCTCACCTCTACCAAATATCTAAATAATACAAATTAAACAGGAAATTATAAATGCAATAAAACTCGTTGTCTAGTTTGCAAACACCTAATAACAGATAGTGAATTTTCTGTACCCAACTCCAAAATCAAAATACATCCACCTCGCCTCGCCTGTGATAGCAATAATATAATTTACTACCTATTCTGCACAATATGTCCTAATAGTGGATATATTGGTGAATCTGGAACTAATTTTAGATTTCGTTTCAACAACCACAAACTAGACATACGTCAAAACAATCCGTATTCCCCCATAGCTGAACACTTTAATCAATCAGGACATTCATTATACAACTGTAAATGTATATTGATAGACTCAGGTTTTAGTACAACATACATACGAAGAAAAAAAGAGAAATACTGGATTTTAAAATTAGACACATATAAACTAGGGTTAAACAAAGACTTGGGTATTTTAAATCTGTATAAATATTTCAATAGTTAAAAAATTTCTTTAGATATAGTTAAAAAACCTTTTTAAACAACATCTAAAATACTATCGTTAGATTTACGTTAAAAAATTCAAACAGTTGCATTCCACATCACGTGACGTCCGCGTCTAACAGCGGACGCTGTAAAGTGTAAACAAACTCCCAAATACAGTAATACAGTAATTCAATTAATTTCTGAGGAAGGACCGAGGTGGTCTGAAATATTAAATATATATAAAAACATATAAATAGATACTTTCGCAAAAAAACAACTAATTTTTTTTCAGTTATTTTAACCATATATTATATACATATCAAGAAAGTATACGTGGCTTCTCATTATGCTATATACATATATATATATATATATATATATTTGACAAATGGAAAAATGCTTCATTGAAACTAGATTTGGTTATGCATTTTGCCTTTCTAGGCTTTATCAGATCCAAAAACAAAAGAAAGAAATATGTGTGTGTATTTGTGGGTATGCTTAATACAATTTTCCCTAAGCTAGCATTTCTCATGATGAAAGGAAAGAATGAAAATGAGTGACTTTTAAAAATGTTTTTAATATTTATTTTGTATCTTTTCTTTATAATTCTTAGTTCATATTTTAAACACATATTGTTGACACAGAAAACACATGCTGAGATTTAAAAACATATAAATCTTTTACATTCAACCCATTCTGAAGGATTGTATAAGGATTTGCCTTAGATTAATTTCAGAAAAGGCTATATAAATCTCTTGCTTTCAAGCCATTCTGAAAATGAGATGAGGATTTACCTTTAATTCGATACAAAAGCACTGGGAAAATATATTAACAACTTTTGACATGAACTAAGAATTAAAGAGGAGAACACATTTTCTTTGAGATTTCTCAAATATTTAGGCCAGTATTCTTTGGAGAGAAAGATGAAAAAACTGAATAAACACTAAATGTCTACTCTCTTTAATAAGATATGTTTGAAGGAACAATTGCTACCTAAGTACACTATATATATATATATATATATATATATATATATATATATATACCTACACAAACAGGTATCATCTTAAAAAATCATATTAAAAACAGGTTATGAATGGTCAAGAATAAATGCTAGGTTTACTGATAAAAAATTGCTTTATATGTAAAATTTTTATTTTGCAGCAATATTCTATGGAAAATGTTTAGAAAAATGATTTTAATACAGAAATATATACCATGAACAGGGCATGAGTAATGTGAAAGTTCTAAAGAAAAGAACGACATGCTTAAAATCAGAGACAGAGAGAGAGAGAGAAAGAGAGAGAGAGAGAGAGAGAGAGTTGAAATTTCTGTGTTACATGAGGAAGGACGCCTTGTAAAAGTTAATATTCACAGGGAGTATTGAGGAAAAAAGGTAGACACAGATTGCAAGTACCCTTATGAGTTTTTGTGAATGGATGAGGGGACAAGGAGGGATGATAGAGAGTCATAAGTTACTTAGAGAGTTACAAAGAACAGGAAGTTGTGGAGAGTCATGATCACACACATTCTGAAAGGACATGGCACATAGATGATGATGATGATGATGATGATGATAGAAATACACTGCAAATTATTAATCAAGGAATATGGATTGCAAAAAAAAAGGAAGGCAATGACCGAACAGGGGTATGTTTTGTAAAGAATAATTGCTATTTCACATGTTTGATGTGTTCGTCTGTGTAGAAGACTCTCCTTCCCACAGTCAAATTTCAGAATAAATTCCATTTTGCCAGAAACATCAGTTTCTTTTCTCACACTTCTCGCCTGTAGAACTCCCGTTCAATTTCTTGCTTCTCTGCCACCTACAATCTTCAAAAGTTTAAGTACAACACCAATAGCCATCTTCTGTCTTCCTGAATCCTGTTCTTTTATTGTCCTTTCTCTTCACTAAAGTATTCTCATTCTCTTTCACTCCCAGTAACCCTTTGCATCCTAGTGGCATCATCACCTTACTTAGGGGGAAATGATTAAAAAAAATTCCAGTTTATAACAACGCATATATGAGTGTCAACATGTCAGCATAAATATACATGTCACATATGGTCTAGTGCATCTGATTTATATTTAGAGATTCTTGATAAAATCCAAAGAAGAATCTGCAATGTCATTGGTCCTGACCTGGCATTTCAGCTTCAGTCACTTTCCCACCACTGTAATGTAGGTTCCTTGTGCCTTTTCTATAAACACTTCCATGATAATTTTACTGATGACTATGGTACCTAGACTTTATGAAATTAAGGGCAGTACTAGATTGGTGGCAAGGTCTTATCATTTTAAAGTTGAAATGGCTAGATGTAACCATAAGTTCTATGCTAACAGTTTCTTGTATTTCACTTCTCACTTGTGGATCTCTCTTATGGCTTCTTGCTTTCCAGTCATCTTCAAAAATGTAAATGTAATGTTAATTGTTATCTTCTGTCTTCTTAATTCATTTTTCTTTTCTTGTTCTCTCTCCTTAATAGTATTTGACAGCAAAGTCTCATCATATTATGGTTGAAATGGTTAGATGTTACCATAAGTTCTATGCTAACAGTTTCTTCTATTGCACTTCTCACTTGTGGATCTCTCTTCCGGCTTCTTGCTTTCCAGCTAACTTTGATCTTCAAAAATTTAAATGCACTGTCAATCGTTATCTACTGTCGTCTTGATTCCTCTTCTTTTATTCTTCTCACTCGTTAATAATGTTTCTCTTTTATTTATTCTTTCACACTCGGAGTAAAATGATTAAAAAAATGTATACTTGTGTATATTGGTCCAGTTATCAATGTTTTTGTATATATGTGCATATGTGTTTGTCCGTGAAGGTAGGTATATATGAACACATATGTATATGTATGCGTAAAAGTAAAAACAAGACACTGGAAGGTTGGTGAATATGTTTATTTAGGGAATATGGAATGGTAGAAGATAAGCATTTAGGCATAGACAACTAAAAGGAAAGAAAAACGTGCTGTCTTCAGTCCAATGTTATAAAGATTTTTATTTCTTTTTTTCTTCATAAATAACTATCAGTTAAAAAAAAAAAATCCTGAAAATTAAAAGTAAACAAATGAAAGTCAATGTTTTTAAATCTTGTTCTATCATCATTTACCTCCCTTACTTAGACATAAATAATTTTTATCATTTATTTTTGCAAGGGACCTTTGGTATATGTAGGTTGTGCTTATACTGACATTTTTTCAAGATGTTGGCTTCATTTAGTGTGCTTATTTTAATTATTTTTCCAGAATTTACTATAATTTTTAAAAAAATTATACTGCTTGCAAAAGCAATACTTTTATCACCCTCTTTTTATCTATCTAAGCACACACACATATACACACATGCACAAAAACTATATTGGTATATCCTGGGTATGATAATAAACTACATCCAAGAGCAAAGCCTCTGATCGAGAGGTTTTGAGGAGAAAAGAGCCACCTCTTAATTGCTGTTGTTCTCAGGTCCATTGTAGCTCTCATTAGGGTGCCATCTAGTTAACCCATAAACTGAGGTTAAAACACTATGAAAGTATAAAAATACATTTTTATAGCAAAAATACCAGCAATACATTTTTATAGTAAAATAATTATCAGAAATACATTTTTTTAAAAAAAAATTGCCTTCAATTTATTTTTGTAAAAGAAATTACTAATGCTCCCAAGAAAATTTCTGCATTAAATGACCCATACAGAAATGATATGCTGTGAAATAAAAAAAAAAAACTATTTTGCTGATGTAGTTTGAAAGGCACTAGTTTGTATCTCAGTATTCAGATGCTGCTTTTCTATACAGAACAGGTTTACTTGTGACAGGAGTAACTCAAAATTTTCCCTGAACTCACTGAATTAAGTTACGGATTTGCCTCATACTGGATATTGATCCGAATCTATGATGGAATCTTTGGTTTGCATCCTCTTGATGGCCAGATGAGGTGGATCAGAAAGAATCTCGATGGTCTTTGAAATGGTTTGTGTCTCATCATTGATTGACTTTAATTGTCACTTTTCCTTGTGGTACCAGTTACGTGTGGCAGGAGGTAATTAAAAGCTTTCTAGACTTCATCGGACCCACTCATTAATTTACTTCATACTATACTATATATACATAAATATGTATATATATATATATATATGTAATATATATATATATATATATATATATATATGTGTGTGCGTATGTGTAAAATGTGTATGTATATAAATATAAATATATATGCAATTTTTTATATATATTATTTATATATTACATATGCGCAGTACTTATTGGAAAGCACTCAATATCAGTGGTAGAGCTAACATATTTAGTTGGACTGATGTGAGATTGTGACCCTGGTTATCTCAAATAGTGTGAAACCCAGGGTCACAAACTCACATCAATCCAACTATATATATATATATATATATATATATATATATATATACACACACACACACATGAATAAATATACTCTTAAGGTGTGGTATATTTATGGGATAAAGTGCTCAATGTCAGAGATAGAGTGTGTGTAAATATAAGTGAACATTGAAGTCAACACTTAGAGGTGACAGGCTGTTTCATGCTAGACGCAATCGTCAGGCCTGATGATTGCGTCTAGCACGAAACATCTATATACATATATATATATATATATATATAAGTTAAAGATCAAATGCAGGCCAAATATGGATTGGAATCTGACAGGATGATAAAATAGAACAAATAGAAAATGTATATCAATCTAGCATGTTTCACTTTTATTAAAGCTTCATTAGAGATTGAGAGAAAACAGACAAAAAGAGAGAATCACTGGTATTTTCAATTGTTTGGGTCAGTTCTCATTGGTTAGATATGTGTCACATGCATTAAAACTGTAGATAATTCCATGTGTATATAAGTTTGTGAAGATTCTTGTATGTCTAAGTGGGTATAAGATGGTAATGTGTATTTGTAATTGTTTATGTGTGTCTGTCTAGTGGGAGTTCTGATGTCTTCACCTTTGTGTGGTCAGCCCATGAAGTGGTATGTCACATGGTTCTAATTTATGGCTGACCTCTTTAAGCATGTATTCTTTGTATTAGATAGATACAAGATTCTTTAAGAATCAAAGAAAAATGGCAATGTAATGCAATGTTTTAGGCATGTGTTTATAGTTGATAATAATGTTATTAAGTTTTCAATGTATTTTAGTTTTAAAAAATCATGTTCTTTTTTAATTAGGGTAGCATTAGTCAAATGAAATATATATATATATATATATATATATATATATATATATATATATATATATATATATATATGTTTTTTACAGGGAGGTTAACCCTGTACAAGACCTGGTGGCTACTCAAGGTTGAGAGTTATAGGGTAAATGCACAGTTTATGCAGATAGTTGGGTAAGACAAGATTTAACCCTAGACTTGAACAGGTTAAAATTGTAGCGATCACGGAGACATCCCCTTGAGAGTCAGTTCCACAGAGCAGTGATACACAAAAGAAGCTGCTCGGGTAAAACTTACTTCTCACCAATGGAATACAGAGAGAAATGTGGGTGGTATGGCGAGTCTTAATCATGAAGGTTTGAACTGACAGAACCAAGGAATATAGTTCATCTGAGCATTTTACATACATATATATATATATATATATATATATATATATATATATATATATATATATATATATATTCGTTGATTTTTAACTATTGAAAAGTGATGTTAGATTCATGAATAATGGATCTGTAGAAAATGGTGACACAATGTAATTTTTTAAACATGTACTAATAGTTGGTTGTATTGCTATAAATATATTTTCATAATATTTTCTCTTTAAAGAGTTATGTTCTTTTTTAATAAGGCTAGCATTAGATGAAATTAAAGTTATGTCCCATGTTGTTGTGGTATAAAACAAGAGAATTTGAATGTTTATCTAAATGCAAGTCTCTTTTTGTGTTCCTAGATATGGGTTCTTATAATCCGTAAAACTAAACAAACAAATACTTCCAACAAAAATTATACGAAATTCATGATCCTACCCTTCAACACTTCAACTAAACTTGCAAATGAATTAGCCATCTCTAATATGAGGATTGTTACAACCACCTTCAAAACTATCAGGGATATAATCAGGATGGAAAATAAAATAAAAAACAATTCAAATGCCGGAGTTTATCAAATCAAATGTCTACAATGCAATAACATGTATACAGGGGAGACATCACGCGATCTAAAAACACGCATCCAGGAACACAAAAGAGACTTGCATTTAGATAAACATTCAAATTCTCTCATCTTATAACATGAGACATAACTTTAATTTCACCAATGCCAGCCTTATTAAAAAATACATAACCCTCTAAAGAGAAAATATTATGAAAATATACATATGTATATGGGATAGATGGAGTGATTACCAGAGGGTCCATCTATAAAACTCTGGATTCAGGATGGCAGCTACACATAGTGTTGTTGAAATCTGTGGAATCTAAAGTAGAGAAGATATATATATATATATATATATATATATATATATAGTTTGAAAAGCTTGAAGTTGTATTTTGGCTTGTGTTTTTAAGGTTCCATATGTGTTTTGAGAGTGTTGTACTATCTGCACATTTTTGATGTTAAATGATGTTTAGTGCAAGTATCTTCTCTGTTTCCAGTTAATCTTTTACATGTTTTGCACTTAATCTCTGTTACAAGTTAATCTTTTCACAAATTGATATTAACCAACAACACTCACACTCATGTCCTATAGCCACCCTAAGGAGTATGAGGCCACAGCTAATCATTGCTGCTGCAGTTCCCATTGCAAGTAGTAGGTTTATACAGGATGGAGTTGCTAGCCTAAAGCCAAACCAGTTTTGAATTCTGAATTTTCCCTCTCTTTAAACGGTTCCCAACCACAGCTAAAGAGCCCAGTCTGTTGTATTATTTATTGTCTACTATATTATTTAACCCATAGCTGGGGGGAGAAGAGATGTGTTATAAAGTTTGTATAATGCTCATAGTTTCTGGTTAGTAAAACTGTAAGGAGGACACTGGAAACAAAGAGTTGAGTGAAGAAGGGTTTCATTACATGAGAACATGGATTGAAAATACAGTAGTTCAGTGCAATAAGCATACACTAAAAAGTGCTATGCCTTTGTGACCCACTTTCTGCTACTGTTCCGTGAGCAGACATTCTACTCATAGATGAGTCCCTATTTCAATAATAAGTGTAGAGAAAGTTAGTCAGTCTTTCTACACAACAAAATGGATTCAAACTTTTTTAATACTTATGCTATTTTAGTGGATACCTGTATTTGAGTAGACACTCTGTTTCTTATAAACAGTATTTATTTCGTCTAATGGTTTGCATACTTGAGAAAGAAATGGGGACAGATTTGGGTGTGGTAAAGATATACCTTCCTACCACCAATTTTAGATTTAATTGGAGGTAAATCATGCAAAGTGATGTTACACATGGAGGCAAAATCAAGTTCTTTGAGTGATTACGCAAGTGGTGCTATAAGAAGCACCCCCTGACTTAAAGACCACCCTCATCACACTCAAAACATACTAGCAATAGACCTCACTTTTATCACCAAAAACTCCAGCAATGTTTAACAAGGTAGGAGACAACAAACTGTAGACTGGAACAGCTGTAACATCTGGAGCAATGAAAGTGGGGTCTGCTGGATAGAGCAGGGGCACTGGGAATGCATAAGTGATCGTCCAAAATGGAAAAAACAGTCAGAAATCATTAGCAATGGTCGTATGAGGCCAGTTATAGCACTACACTTACATTCAACAAATTAAGTGATTTATATTAAAGTCAATGGTGTATAAAACCTGAATGGAGGAAACACATGTTTACAAAGATGAAAAATTTAACCAATCTAGCTTCCAAGTCAAAAGTAGATGTTAAAGCAAGGATCCTGGCAGGCCCATCTCTCTATTAGTTCATGCAACAACTCTTGGCTTCTCAAGAGAAAACAGCAGAACCAGAAAGGCAATGGTAGAAGCAGCTGAAAAGAGTTCCAACCGGATTTAATTGAGAAGGACCAAAAGTGACCATCATAAGGCTTAAATTTCCCTATGTACAAGTTTGTTTTTTTAATAGTAAAGTTCACCAAGTACATGAACCGAGAGCCACTCAAGGTAGAGGGTTACTGTTAAAATGATTATGCTGAAGGAGGTTTGATATGAGCAAAAGAGGAAGTGAAAGTTATGAGGATAAGGAGGATAAATAACAGTTGAACTTTGACTTGAAGTTAATCCCTTCTATTTATTTCCATGGAAACTACAATAGATAAAGAATGAGCAATAATCTTATTGAATGAAGAGAGTTCTCAATCACAAAATATTATTTTTCATAATAGTCAATATCACTGGCAATTCATCTTTACCAAGAATGAACAAGAACTTCCATATAGCACTTGGAACTTGTCTTACCACAATAACACTGTTACCATTTCTGAACTGCCTTAGCCACTGCCACCCTATGTTCACATCCACTGTTTGCTCTCCATAAACATTCAGCAAGTGTTGATAAATTTAAATGATGCAATTTCAATGAAAATTGTAATGCAAAAAAATATAAAAATGTAACACTGAATAATATATAAATATATGGTTTAATGATATAAAAAGATGTAAAACTATTTAGAAGATATAACATCTAGAAAATTGAAATCATTGCTTTATAAAACTTTTAAAGTTTTATACATTCTGAACTAAGATCAAACATGCTCTTTTCTTGAAACACAAGTTTATGAAACGATTTAGAAGTTTTAACATTAAGAAAATTAAAATCACTGCTTCATAAAAGCTTGAGGAGCCCTAAAGTATAATCCAGGCCCAGGTCAGAATACCATGTAACTCTTATTGTTTAGATCCAGTTTAGTTTTAATACAAATGTTATTAAGTTTCCCAAACAGCCAAATGAAAAGAAGAATTTTAACAGTAACATTAATGTTTAGCTGTTTAGAGAAAGTTTAGAGAAAGTATATGGACTGCAGCCAATCCTGAGAGAAGGAATTGATGTAATCTCTCCAGATGATACCTAACTGCTGTATGAGGCTCACGAGATGAGTTTCTTCTGTAAACACTTTAATAATGTTAAATACATTTTCAATATATAGCAATAGTGTTTCATGTAGTGTCAATACTGGGTCACTTCTTAAAAATGTCCATAAAATCAATATCGGTATTTTTTTGTGTTACACTTTTATAAAAGGAGAAATAATCATGACTTTTAACGCATATGCACATACACACATGTACAAATACACGTGTACAAACACAAAAAGAAAAAAAATCAACCTAACCCCAATAATAGTAGCATGCTGATTGGCATGTAAATTCTTTATGTCAAACTTAAAAATAACAAAAAATGAGAAAATTTGCAGTCAGTCACTGAAACCTCCTGATGAGTGCACCAAACAATTACGAAAAAATTGCATATGAAACTTTGGAGTTGAGGTACTGAGTATAGCCTCTATCAACCAAGTGATAAATTTTATTTGTATTAATCCTATATTTATTTTATTCCATTTTACATCTTTTTATATTATTAAAACCTTATATATTTTAGATTATTCAGTCTTACAGTTTTATATTGTTTAACATTATATATTTAATTGATTTAAAGAATTTGCAATAAGTTTACTTCAAGCTATGTAAATGTCATTGAAATAAATCACAAGTAAAAAATATTCAAGACAATTAGAATGTGGATTCTGTCAGCAGAGAGGGGCATAATTTCATTAGCCTAATGACCCCAAAAGTTCATACTTCAACTCTAGTTGTGATTATCAAAGGCAAGAAAACAATCATTGCTATTAACAGTTAATCACCTTATTATGATGAGTTTCTTTTCTGGCAAACTCTTCTTTTAAAGAAATACATTTTAAGAAGTAAATTAGAAAACTTTCTCAATTTGGATGGCTGCTGGGTGAGAGCAAACTCTTCACCAAGCATCCATATCTATTTGGAACTGGTATGGTACAATCGGAGACACAGTGGAGTAATGGATAGCAGCTCGGATTGAAGAATTGGAGAGCTGAGTTCAAATTCCAGTCAAATCCATTACATTCGCTTACATGCTAATACCCGTATGAATCCTCTTCTTCTCCCACCAGCTCTGGGTAAATAGCAGGACAGATCAGATAGAACCTGGTCTGTCCTGCTATTTCTTTCTATGGTAGACCAGTTGCCATCCAAAGCTTTGGATGGCAACTGGTCTACCATAGAAAGAAATGGCAACCTACTGCAGGAAAAAAAAATTGCCTCGTCAATCATGTATCAAAAGATACATAATCACCTAAGAATGTATCACGCATGGCACATAACTGACTGATGGTACAATCACAGGGCAAAGTATTAGTTTTATGGTCACCTTATATTTTACTAAAGGTCATTGAAGGTCTTATAACAAGCCTAGGAAAATCCTATGGAAATCCTGGAATGTGCAGATATCTATTCATTTGCACTATTTACTTATTAGATCACTTATTGGAATGGTTGGCAAAACATTGCCTAACTGCCAATTGATTCAAACTTTATAAAATGGTAAATAAGGATTTCCTTATAGTCGATTCACATATTTTAATAATTTAGCAAATGCTTATAAATTTATGAATAAAAAATTGTTTTAATATTTATTTCTTTATAAATTGATAAATGATACATATTGCATTGCATTAGTTTTAATACAATTGTATTAATTTTAAGAATGTTTAAATATAAAATTATTCTTGCAAATGTCAGTCAGTTAAGTGCCATACGTGATACATGCTTAGGCGATCATGTATTTTTCGATACATGACTGACGAGGCAGATTTTTTTCCCGCAGTAGGTTGCCATTTCTTTCTGCAGTAGACCAGTTGCCATCCAAGGCTAGAGAACCCAGTCTGTCCTGTTATTTACCCATAGCTGGCGGGAGAAGAAGACTCATACCCTTTCCAAGGGTATTAGACATAAGTGAATGTAATGGATTTGACTGGAATTTGAACTCAGCTCTCCAATTCCTCAATCTGAGCCACTATCCATTACTCCACAATTATGAGCAATCTAATAAATAAATAGTGATTAATATTTTTGTTGTAAATTATCAAGAGCAAAATAAGTATAAATTCACTTTCGTCATATGTTTAGCTTTTATTACAATTGTAATCATCACTTTTTAAAACAATAAACATTGCTAAGGAGTGAAGGTAGTTAAAATAATAGTGGTGTCAAGGGAAAAACTATCCTTTTGACATTTCATTTTCTGTGGGCATGAAGGTCCAAGTTTGCCAAAAAAGACAATAACATTAACATGGCACTTAAAAAAAGATTGCAACGCCATTATCTGGAAGAGGATATAAAAGCATATCACAAGGGAATTTTCAGAGAATAAAAATCAAATGAAAACCCATTTTTTATTAATTTTCAGAATCCCCACTAACAAGTGAACAGATTGCTGCTTCTTTTATTAAAATTAGCAGCAGTGCAACTGTACTAAACACAACTTAAAATGTTGATTAAAATCTAAAAATTAGTATAGTGCAAAAAGCCTAATTGTGATTTAACCTCATTTTATTTGAATGTTTTGTTGGACAGAAAGGGAACTGCCAAATATTTTTTTCTATGAATGAAAAGTTATGCCATGTGAAAAACTCCAAATTCAGCAGAGGGAAGAAAATCACAGCAGAAAGACATGGCACCCATGGCTCATTATTTTTTAAATTTATACTTATTCGTTTTTCATTATTTCAAAAGGTTCATCATTTGACCAGTCACTTTTATTTTCATTTAAAATATTTTTTTCAAGTGAATATATATATATATATATATATATATATATATATATATATATAAATTACCCTGAAGATCCATTTAGGTGAAACCTAGATAGGTTGTTCCTGGATCTTTAAGATTTATTTCATTTATCCCTGCTCTACTTAGCGTATTGAGCACTCTACGTTTTAGCTTTATTACTCACTTGGTTTTTTTTCTTTGGACTAAAACCTTAAGGCACTGGACAATTTATTTCACCCTGTTCAGATGTTTCTAATTCTTTCTTTTTTTTCCCAATTTTTTTCCTCGGGTACCAATTTGTTTTGATAGACTTACAAGTTGTGCTATCGAAGGTTTTTTCCAACCAAGTCTTCTTAGTAGTATAACACACACACACACACACACACACACACACACATATGTAATTGTGCATTTGGGCAGCAATCCCTCTTTTATACAAGTTTTAAAGACAACTGACAAGGTACTACAATAAAGCTTTTTATTCAATTTTTCTTGTGTTGTATAAGTGTTTTCTTTGCTGAACATAAATTGTGTAAAAACTGTCCAATTGTTCAATATAGATATATAATTTAATTCCCATTTGGAGAGTTTTTAGCCACTTTATGTTCAAAAAAGAAAACACTTATACAAACACAAGAAAAATTAAATAAAAAGCCTTTTTTCAATCATCTTTAATGAAACATGCACATACATATATATATATATATATATATATATATATATATATAAATGCTCTGACTGACATCAAATCAGTTGGGTTTCAATCCAGGCTTGAGACATTCAGTTATCTAGTCGCACTGAGGAGCTGTGAAACAGCAAAACAGTACTGTTTGTAAAACACGGTCAAGATATTGTGTCCTTGATCATAGTTGATATTATTGAATGTTGTTTTTTTTTGTTTTTATTACTAAGGCTTCCATTATTTTTAGCCTTTCTTTACATGTAGACAATGCTATTATAGTTGTGTTATCAACAAGTATGTTACAAATAGTTACATATATATATATATATATATACACACACTTTTTTCCTTGTCATTTGATATATCTTTGAGTTTTGAGAACATAGCAATTGTCAGGTACAAATAAAATTTCTATTCTCATCTTAACAACAAAGTAAAATTTGGAATAACTACTGATTTCTATTAAAGAATACTCAGAATTTTTAGCCCTCAATATTTACATGATGAGGAGAAATACATTGAAAATAATTTTAATCTCCTCCAATATTCTAATTATTTCATATTTCAACACAAAAAAGAAGAATCATCAAATATTTTAAAACAAAAGAATGAACCATTCCAGCAAATCCAATGAATCAAGATACATTACTCAACCTACCAACTTTATACCAAATACAATTAAAAAGAATTTATCTAAGCTTAACATAAAATTTGTTATAAGTACTTCCAAAACAATAAAAGATTTAACTAATGCAAAACAAAATAATAATAAGCAAAAACTTGAAGGAAGAATTTACTCTATCACCTGTAATGATTGTGACAGGGGATACATAGGAGAAACCTCAAGAAATTTAAATAAAATATTATATGAACAGAAAATGGATCCTTTACAAAACAATACACTCAATGCATTAATGGCATACTGTAAGGAGTCTGACCATGATTTTGATTTAAATATGGTGCTTTAATTAAAGGGGAAAGCAACTTACTAAGGCAAAATTGTACAGAAAGAGTTTTGATCACTAGATCATCTATGGAAAATTTGCATCCAGCTTCTTACAACATTTCACCTTACTTGGCAGATCTTCTATTATTGCAATGTGGTATATTTAATGATAGAAGTGGCAAAAACAAAAGCATGAGGAAAACTGAATGAAAACTCAAGTTCAAATCCTGCCAGAGAGCACATATTTTTTACTAATAATATTTCTTAAATATTCAGGCTGGTAGATGAAAATAAATAAATATGCTGTTTAATAAATAAACAAAGCTTCTATTCAAATATATATATATAGTAAAAGTAAAAAATCCATTGTTATATAATCCAAGTGGATCCTAGTAATATAAAATATTAAAACTGATCCACAAAAAAGAGCTTGATGTATTTATTAATACAGAGCAATATAATTAATAAACAAATAAATCCAAAACTACCTCATATGGGGAATAGCCTATTTCAGCAGATATAGTAAAAAATATCAGCATTACTTTTTTTATTAAAAAATTACCAGCAATACTTATTTATAGTAAAATAACCAAGGACACATTTTTAAAGTAAAATGACCAATAATACATTTTAGAATAGAATTACAATTGATTTTATAGCAAAATGACCAACAATACATTTTATCTATAGTTGAAGGCATACAATTGCATTCAAAATGTATTTAGTTGAAGCCTTAAAAAATTGTGTTCATAATATTTAGATTTGGGCATTAAATAACCTATAGAGGTTGCTATGCCACTAAACAAAATCAACCAACCATCTAACTTTTCAATTATAGTCGTTACAGTTGGTAGGTCGTATTATTTGCCTAGCTTCATCAAAGTTACTTTAGTTATTTTCTTTTTTTGCTTTTGTACATTTTATACACTTTCCTCGTCATATTATATATGAAATAATTAGGATAATGAAAGAGTTTAATAATATTTTCAATGTATTTTTCTTAATTGTGGAAATACTGAGGGCTTCAAAGTTCTCTTAAGTAGAAACCTATAATTATTCTGGATTTTGTTTCGTTGTTGTGACGTAAGTAGCTGTTCATGAGAGCGTTAAGTTCATCTAAGGCACTCACAGACACGTGTCTTCACAAAAAGAGTGGTTACCCTGATGGGAGAGAAAGTAGCATTCCTGCTTTGTTCATTATTATCATCAGCCTACAAAGTAAGAATAGATTTGCCAGTGCCAATGTTCAAGTAGAATACAGTGCAAAACACACAACAGGTTGAAAATTAAATGAAACAGCTTACATTCTTCTGCGTTCAATAAAATTTGAGCTCAGATTATACAACATTCAGTAAAGTGTCAAAATAAAAAAAATTATAGGTTTTTACCCATTCCTTTTATTTTTAACACTTTTGTTTTGTAAATGAATATATCTTATTAATTGTTTTTAATCAAATTCACCCCAAGCAAGGCAGTAAAGCCACTAAG
Organism: Acanthosepion esculentum; assembly: GCA_964036315.1. Lineage (NCBI taxonomy): Eukaryota > Metazoa > Mollusca > Cephalopoda > Sepiida > Sepiidae > Acanthosepion > Acanthosepion esculentum. The sequence goes on along the minus strand of OZ038499.1, from coordinate 40,697,826 downwards.
ACAAATGAGTTTAGTTAGTGTGAAAGAATTACAAAACATTATTAAGGAGCAAGAACAGGAATCAGGAAAACAGTAGATAATGATTGACATTGCATTAAAAATTTTGAAGATCAAACTTTGCCAGAAAACATGGAGCTGGAAGAGAGTTCCACAAGTGAGAAGTGTGAGAAAAGAAACTGTTAGCATAGAAATTATGCTTAGGTCTACCTAATTCAACTGTTACCTGATGAGACCTTTTTGCCAATGTAGTACTGTGCTTAAATTCATAAAGTCTAGGTACCATAGCAAAGAGCTCATCCAAACAATTACTATGAAAGTATTTATAGAAAAAGCACAGGGAAGGAACTTTATGACAGTATGAAATTGACTGAAGCCGAGATGCCAGGTCAGGTCCAATAATATTGCTGATTATCCTTTGGATTTTATCAAGAATCTCTAAATAAATAGCAAGAGCACTGGACCAAATGTGGCAGCAATATTCTAAGTGTGGGTGAATGGTAGATGCAAGTCGTACAAAACTATATGTTGTTTATTAGTACAAGTATTTATACAAAGTTGTGCGTTGTTATCCATTACTGTAATTTTTTCATTATGCTTTTAAATGAAATAATTAATTTTCTAATATAAATTGCTTCTAGTATCTGTAGTCTGAATTTGTTGTTTTCTTGGTGCAGGATAGTTGTGTTGTCGATGAGTAATTTTTTATATTGTGAATGTGGACAGGAATGTTGTTGTAGATGTCTCACAATGGATGAATGGTCAGACATGTGGAGTGTAAGCTTTCTAGTTAGTGTATTTAAAATTAATTAAAAATAAAGCTGACACTGAACAGAATCAACTATAAATACTGCAGTAATGTTCTGAAATGCCTGTAAAGGAACAGTTTTTTCATACTTTAATGCATGCTGACCATGACATTATAACATGAAAAAATTCCATAATGGATATTTTTTTCGCGCCCTAATGAATGCTGAGCACATTTTCAACTGTTTTGCATTTAAAAGCATAATGAAAAAATTACAGTAATGGATAACAACACACAACTTTGTATAAATACTTGTACTAATGAACAACATATAGTTTTGTACCACTTGCACCCCTGAAGATGATCTTGGAAGAAGATCAAAAGTACTTGGGAAATGAAAATAAAAGAAATTTAAACAGCTATAGCACATTTCTCTCATCATTTAACACCAATACACAGAAGGTTATTCATTAGTATGAACAGATTTTGTTAGCAATTAGCAGGCATAATGTTTGTAATTTATTCAATCAGACATATATATATATATATATATATATATATATATATATATATATATATGCAGAAATATAGTCTTAAAGTGTGCTATATTTATGGGGTAAAGTGCTCAATATCAGAGATAGAGCGTGTGTAAATATAAAAGTGGACATGGAAGTCAGCACTTAGAGGCGACAGTCTGTTTCATGCTAGGGCAATCATCGTCGCCTGACGATTGCCCTAGCATGAAACAGACTGTCGCCTCTAAGTGCTGACTTCCATGTCCACTTTTATATATATATATATATATATATATGTATGTATATATATATACACGTTAATAAATACACATATAACTACATTTGGAGTGCAACGTAAAGTTTCATGGCTTCTCAAGTCATCAGACACATATTGCAAATGAGGCACTTATTACAGTTGTTTTTTTAAAAATTCTGGGTCTCATGGGAGGAACACTAAATTATACACAGCTTCAAAGTTTAAAGTTCAAAGTTAATGTAAACCCAACATATTATTGGGGTGTAAATTAAAAATATAGAGTGTGTGGAGGGAGATATTGGAAAAAACAAAGCAAAAAAAAGAATGATGCAAGTTTATATGGTAGATGTTTCTCTGTTGGGAAAAAAAGATTTAAGTCAAAAAATTATAAAGTGTAAGGAGCATTATTTAGTTTATATTCACACTTAAATATATATAATGATATATGTAATATATATATATATATATATATATATATATATATAATGATAATATTAGTAATCAGTATGGTTATTTACAAAAGGATATAGATCCAAGGAGAGTGCTATATCAGAGACAGAGCCATAATTATTATTATAAAAACACATGCCATGAGGTGATAATTATTCCGTTAAGATCAAAAAATTGACCTCAACTCTTCAGACCTTGTAATACAAATCTATATTTTTATTACTTCAAGCATTATTTTTTAGTAGATACCCATATTTGAGTAGTTTATTTTGTCTACTGGTCTACACATTCAAGAAAACTTAACAAAGAAAATGTGAATTTGTGAATTTTTCTTTAGGATTTAGAATACATGGAATTTTAGACTGAACCCTTATTTAATCTGCAGTAATAGACTGTTCTCATTCCACTGCTCATGTCTATGGATAGCTTGTCTAGTTATTTAGTACTGTTCAGTTATTGCTCATCCTGTTTCCACTGAGATGTGTATGAGTGTGGAGAATTACAGTCACCAACATCCTGATGAGACATAGTGTATAGAGATATAACCATGTAGATTATTTACATTCAGACTAATATCCTTATCTTTATTGTTATTAGCACAATAAATTAATACAGAAAGAAAGAAACAATGAAAGAAAAACAGCAGATAGAGCTAAGTTTCACAGCAAGGCTTCAGTAGAAGCAGAAGCAGTGAGAAAAGAGAAACGGTTACAAAAAGGTCAAAGGTAACATCAGCAACTGCAGGAGAAGCAATAGGCAGGCAATGAGAACATTAGGTTTGAGGCTCTAAGTTCTATGTTCAAGATTGTCTCACTAGTGAATTAAAGTGATGGCTTGTGAATTTGATGCCATAATTTTGTGTTCAATCCCTGAGCCGGGTAGTAGTAGTACAGACTTACTAGAATCAGGAAGAGCAGCAACTGAGCAGAAATAAAAAAAGAACAAGTCGCAGTAGCTTTAGATTAAATAAAGGGTCTGGTTAGAAATTCCAGTAAAGTTATCTAGATCGACAGATGAATGGCATGTTGGCTGAAATGTTGTGATAATAACAATAAAGATGGGGATACTTGTTAGCATGTAGATTATGTAAATAACTCCACATCCTAGAAAGTCATACAGAAACAATGGAGATGTATATGGATTCTTATGCTTCAAAAGACAACGCCTACAGTTAAATTGAACTGAAATCACTGGTTCCTGTTCGATCACTGAAGTTAAGCAGCATCAAGTCTGGTCATTATTTAGATTGTGGACCACTTGAGAACTGTGGATACTGTAAGCAACCCCTAAAATCTTAAATATGTTTCAGCTTTAGATAGCCCATTATGGGTTGATAAGCCGTAAAAAACAAATCAATCAAAAGATACATTATATTGAGCAAGAATATTGCTCTCTAAAAACAGAAAATACAAAACTCATAAGTATATGTCCTTTAGTCCATTTAGTCCACTAGTTCTTTTAGTCCTTTAGTTCTTTTAGTAATTTTCAGTCCTTTAGTTGTTTTAGTCATTTAGTTCTTTTCTTTCTTTAGTCCATTTAGCATTTTACTTCTTTTACACATTTAGTTCTTTTAGTCCTTTAGTCTTTTTTTAATCCTTTATTTCTTTTAGCCACCAGTTGTTATATATATATATATATATATATATATATATATATATACACAGGGTGTCCATAAAGTTTGTGTGCACTTTATAAAATTTATAACTTTATTTGTATTTGCGATAGAAATAATTTGTAAAAAGGATTAGAAAGAAGTAAATCTATATTTTTTAAGGTTTTATTGAAATTTTATTTAAGTTTCCACATGTCCTCCATCATTAGCAGTACAAAGGGTAATACGATTTTGCAGTTCACGGAAACCATTTGCCAACTGATTTACAGTAATGCCTGAAATCACATGAGTTATTTTAGCTATACTTAAAACTAGGTACATTAAACTTTATAACATTTTTTACAGATTATTTTTATCACAAATACAAATAAAGTTATAAATTTTTTAAAGTGCACACAAACTTTATGGACACCCCGTATATATATGGAGGAGGTTATAATGAACAATTTAATGGCATGCATATTTTTTTTTAACTAATTATAATAAAACTGGTAAAGTATTTTTCATTATCTTTGAAAAGGCAAAGCACTTTCAAGCACTTAAGCCATTTCCAAGAGCAGTTCAGTATTATTATTCATGAGATTTCAAGCAAAGGAATTTTTATAAGTAGTTTGCATTAAAAACTATTCATAATTATAAACCTTACTATTCAAACCAGCATCTTTATTTTGGTTGTTATACTCATAATATTTTGGGCATCGTACCCTCCAGCATTCTTTAGGTTATGATCACAAGTGCCATATACCTGTGGTTATATATGTATCACATGTACTGCATCCATAGCAACAATGGGTGTATCTAAGGCAAGGTAGCTTGATAGAGTCCATTTCACTCCAGGCTGGTTTTGAATTCAAAACTGTTCTTCATCTAGACTAGTTTCCACCCAAGGCTAGAAAACTCAATGCTAGACTTTCTAGGATGGAGAGATATCATTATTTTCTTGGCTTCAGTCACTTTCCTATCACCATAACCAGTGGTGATTCTGTAAATCTGAAAGTGGGGGCAGGGCACTTGGATGGGTCAAGATTTTTCTGCAGAGGAGAGGGTGCAAATTCAAGCAGCATATTTATTTTCATACTGCACCACTATCGTATACACAACTTAGGAATGAGTTTTAGTATAAGTATGTTACTTCACTAAATATTTAGTATAAGTATGTTACTTCCCTAAATTAAACGGAATAACCTTTCATTCATAGTAGTGGAGTTCTAATCTATTCTTGCCCTCTTTTCCACTCTCAAGCTGTTGGACCACAAGAGAGGTTAACTTCAAAACAAAATCAAAGGGTTAATACTAATGTCAATACTAGTGTAATTTGTCTGGTCTGATATTTTTCCTCTACAAAGCTTAGAAAAGTAGGAGTGGCAACCAAGTGGCCAGCCCGAATTCAGGGGGTGCATTGGCCCCCCCCCCCTCCGAATCGCAACTGAACATAACATAGCTTCCCACTGCCTTTTCTATAAATATTTTTGTGGTAAGGCTTTTCTTATTTGGTACCGGGACTTTATGAATTTAAATGCAGTACTAGATTGGCAGCCAAATCTGGTCATTTTACAGTGGAAATTGCTTGACATAACCATAAGTTCTATGCTAACAGTTTCTTCCCTTGCACTTCTTGCCTGTGGAACTCTCTTCTGACTTCTTGCTTTCCAGTCAACTTTGATCTTCAGAAATGTAAATGCAATGTCAATCATCATGTTCTGTCTTCTTAATTCATGTTCTTTTATTGTTCTCTCTGCTTAATGCTTTCTTTCTCCCATATTCTCTCACACTCTTTGTATCTTAGTGGCTTTATTGCTTTGCTTGGGGTGAAATGATTAAAAAAAGGTTTACCTGCTATTTAACTCACAGATTGAGGAAAGAACAGACAGACTCTCATGAGTATTTGTATGAAAGTGAATGCAACATATTAGCTCAGAATTTAAATTCTGTTTTTAGAGTATAACATCATAAATGAGTGCAACAACCAAGATGAACATGCTGGTCTGAATCATCATCATCAGTCTTGGGTGTGGTTTTAGGGTCATTAGGCAGCTGAACATCTAACCAGCACCATCCACATGTCTCAATAACATGGCTTAGACAACTAAATATGGCAAAGTAAATCCTTTTCCAAGCCAGACTACAGCCAAGTAATTCAACTTGAAGTGCATTGATTCTATTTGGGGGTAACTTCTGCCCTGGCCATTGACTTCATTTGCAGAAGCCCTCTGCCCAGTGGTGGCATGTCATCACCACACTGGAGATATTGTCAGTAGTTCAGTCCCTTGTGCAAGATTTCACCTGAAGCTAGTCAAAACACACTGTAGTTATTATCTTTTGACTGAGCACCCGATTGGTGAGAACCTTGGAATTACTTTTTGTTACCTACATAGTTCAATGCCAGAGGCGATGAACTGAGGGTATTTTTTTTTTAAATTTAAAAATTTTAAAAAAGTATTCTGACATTTTTTTCTCATGCCAAACAAAGCAAGAATATCACTAAGAGGTTACTGGGTGTGAAAAGAGAATGAAACAGCTTTAGTGACAAGAAAGGACAATAAAAGAACAGAGTTCAGGAAAGACAAAAGATGGTGACTGGCATTGCATTCAAATTTTTAAAGATTGTAGGAAGCAAGAAACTAGGTGAGAAGTGCGAGAAAAGAAACTATTAGAATATAACTTAAGGTTACATCTAACTAGTTAAAAAGTAAAACAATGAAACTTAGTTACTAATCTAGTAGTACACTTAAATTCAAGGCATCAAAGAGGAAAGTGCATTAGAACAATCAGTCAGTTATGCACCATGCATGATACATGCTTAGGTGATCATGTATCTTTCGACACATGACTGACGAGGCAGATTTTTTTCCCACAGTAGGTTGGGATTTCTTTCTGCAGTAGACTAGTTGCCATCCAAGGTTATAGAACCCAGTCTGTCCTGCTATTTACCCATAGCTGGGGTTGGGGGAGAAGAAGAGGATTCATACCTTTCGCAAGGGTATTAGCACGTAAATGAATGCAATGGATTCGACTGGAATTCGAACTTGGCTCTCCAATTCCTCAATCCAAGCCACTACCCATTACTCCACCATGCCTCCCTGTAACAATTGCCATGAAAATATTTATACAAAAGACAGAGGGAAGCCTTGTCATGGTGGTGGGAAAGTGACTGAATTTGAGATGCCAGGTCAGGACTGATAACATTACAGATCCTTATTTTGATTTTGTCAAGAATCTCAAGATACATCGCAGGAGCACCAGATCAGATATGGCAACAGTATTCAATGCACAGATGAATGGTCGATTTATAAATGTGAAAAATGGATTCTGATGCAAAAATCAGTCGTGCACAACACAGTGAATCAACTTTCCTTAACAAATGATTAAATAATGATTAAATAATTCATACTTTTATTTTTGTATTATTTTTCATATTTACAACAAAATTAGAATATTTTTTTATGCTGACAGATATTTGTAACTTTTAATTTCATTTTACTTAAGTAACTCAGGATAAGAAAATTTTGTACATTTATATTAATTATATAGAGGAACAAAAAAAATAAACATTTTGTTGGCTTTCCAGAAAAATATTACTGTATAAGATTAAATCTTGTATGTTGATTCAAAATCCATAATTCATGATTTGAAAAACTCACAAAAAAAAAAAAATGAAAGGGTACCAGTGGAGAAAATAGAATTGTTGCATCAGGTTCAAGTTCTACTTTACTGTGATACCTTCATAGGAGATAAATTCCTGTCTTTCCTAAGAGCATTATGAAAAGCTTCATTGTAACAGATCAGGCTAGAATTTGAACTTGGCTTACCAATTCCACTCTCTGTGCTGACAACCATTAAACTAAAGGCACTTTGGGAGACTCATATACATGAAGTGCAGAAAAGTTCATAACCCGATCAAGAAGGAATTTCACAAAACAATTCTACTCTTTTGGTCATTTAGTCAGATTTTGGAAAATGGCTAAGAACTGTTCAGCACCCCCTTGTATACCTTCTAGAATTTGCTTTTTCATGTTTTTGTGCAAGTTGGTAACCTTGAATTTAAATTTCCTTCAACACCATCTGTTTTGTGTTCTGTTTGTCATGGAATATAAGTGCTGGGGGGGGACCTAATTCTAGATATTTCTGTTTTTTAATTTCATATTCTCAATACATCTGTTTATATCAACATTCATGTTAAGACATATTTTTGAATGGGTAAATATATGTATAAACATACATACATACATACACACATATATATATATATATATATATATATATATATATATATATATCGGTTTATCTATCAATATATATATATAAAATATTGTTTAAAGTGATAAAAACACACACACACACACTATATATATATATATATGAAGAAATATAGTTTTAAGGTGTGCTATATTTATAGGATAAAGTGCTCAATATCAGAGATAGAGCCTATGTACATATAAATATAAAAGTGAACATTGAAGTCAACACTCAGAGGCAACAGGCTGTTTCATGCTAGGTGCAATCGTCAGGCCGTGAATGTTAGATTTTCCCTCGACTATTTATATATATGGGTCAGTGGTGCATTGTGGTTAATCTATTCTGGTGGTTATTTTTGCAGGAGTGGCTTGTTTATTTATTTATTTGTTTGGGTTAACTTAATTTGTTTTTCATTTTCATTTTTTATTATTTATTCTTTTCGGTTTTTGAGGTTTTATTAACATAGTAAAAGAAATTGCATGGGGGGATTTGCTTAGGTCGCTTATTTAATAGTTAGTCTTGGTCTGGGAAAATAATTACGGCTATTTATTCATTCAATGTTTAGATTGCTTACCGTAGTCTATTCTGTTAGTTTGGCGGGGGGGGGGTGCAATTTTAATTTATTTATTTATTTTGATTTCTTATTTTTAGATGTTTTTGCTTATTTATGCTTATTTTCATTAGTTCTAACGGTTATTTTAGCAGGGGTGATTTGTTAATTTGTTCATTTATTTATTTATTTGGATTAATTTTTATTTGTTTTTTATTTATTTACATATTTTTTATTTTGAATATTTTTATTTACTCTATTTGGTTTTCGATTTTTGAGTAACATATTAATGTTTTTTTTTTTTGTTTTTTTTTGCAAATACCTTTTCATGACTCCCTAGGCAATATTTATACTGAAATAGATGGTATTGCAATGGGATTCCCTTTAGGCCCCCTTTTTTCTAATTATTATATGGCACATTTAGAAAATAAAATACTTAATGACACTAATAAACCTCCTATATATGTAAGATATATAGATAACATTTTCATCTTAGTTAAAAATATTGATTAAGTTATACAACTTAAAAACAAATTATTAATAAATAATAAACATTAATAATAAAATTCCATTCCTTGATGTACTTATTGATTCCAGCACACATAAATTTACTACTTCTCTATACAGAAAACCCACAAGCATTAAGTTGTGTCTTCTTAATTATAATAGTGAATGTGCCCAATGATATAAGTTACCTATTATAAAAAACTTAATCCAACACACACAAATGATATCTTCTTCCAAAAACATATTCTATAAAGTATTACATAACATTAAACAAACACTCATTAATAATGGATTCCCTAATTCCATCATTGATCAACAAATTAAAATGTATCTTAATAAACTTAATACCACTAACAAAATTGATAATATTAATAATAATTGTAGCCCTAATAGTGTCCATCAAAATAAACATAATACTTATACTATTTTAACCAAATGCATAATAATTATAAACATGATGAAACAACACTAAAAAACATAATAAGTAGAAATGTTAAACCCATTAATAACAAGTTAAGCTCATCATATATTATAAAAAATTTAAAACAATTGACCTCATAATCTCTAATAACCCTACAACCACACAACTAAATCCTTTGCAAAAAAACAATGTAGTGTATCAATTTACATATCTGTTCAGAGATTGTATAATTATTATCTAATAATAAAACCACTACATATGTTGGTTTTACTACAACCACACTCTCCCATAGACTTACCTGTCACTTTTCTGATCTTAGTTCCATTAAACAACATTTCTTAGAAAAACATAGCTATGTACATAATATTAAACAGATGTTAGTTGATAACACAATAATACTCATATATACACACAGTAAAAAGAACCTTAAGATATTGGCGGCCATCTACATTAAAACAAAGGAAACCACACTCAGCAAAATTACATTTCAAAACAAACACAATATATTTCAATGCATTTAGACATATGATTCTGTTGATAACATTTCTTTCTCTCATGTGGTCACATACAACGTCATAGAACTGCATTATGAATTTATGACCTGTGTCTGCTCTTCCAAGACTGTTATTGTTACATAGCAAACTTCTATGTAGACAACACAGTATGTCATTTTTGACAGTGAACATCTTTGTTGTAATTTCAATATAACAAAATCTGATGATGGCTCATTTGAGCTGAAAGCTTAGATTGACAACCAATATAATAAAGAAATATCAAAATGTTGGGCAGTTTTTGCCTTTATTTTCTCTTGAAACTAAAGCTATTATATGATGCTTGGAAAGGCTCATGATAAAATATAGCAGACATTCATTGCCTGTTATATTTAACAATATATGTTTGAATAATACTCTGCTGCCCCTATATATATATATATATATATATATATATATATATATATATATAATTATTAATTAATGAATATCAAACACTTAAAATACCATAGGTAATAAACTTTATTTCATGAAAGCTATAAAAATAGCTCAAAATCCTTCAGACCTGCAAACCAAATATAAACGGAAAAAATTACTCTAGGTTAAATTCAAGAGATACAAATATCGTATTAAGGGAGAAAGAGAAAGAGAAGGAAAGGTCCAAATTTATGAACATGTAATGATGGCGTAGGGGGTAAAAAGAGGAAGAAGACCCAAGGATTTATTCTCAGTAGACTTTAAGGTTTGAGGTGACCTGATTTAATACAACATAATGCTGCAATGTTGCATTTTGATTTAGAGGTTGAATGAAAATATTGTTATGTCAATGGAAGTTAAGAAGCACTGTTTGTGTCTCTTACTGGCTAAAAATCTGATGTATACATATTCCATTTAACAAACTTTTATAAATTTATCTTAAAAATTGTGTTTGGTTAAGGACATTTTAAAAAATGTATTCAGAACTCAGTGAAAGATTTAGAATTTATCGTACAATAGTATAAATTCACAATATAATTCCTCCCAATATAATTTTGATAGAGCTCTCCTTGGATCTTTGTCCTCTTGTAAATTCCATAAGTATTACCATTTTTATTTTATTATTGATAGATATATATATATATATATATATATATATATATATATATATATATATATAACATTTATAGTAATATATATATATATATATATATATATATATATGTATATCACTTTAAACATTATTTTTAGTGGATACCCACATCTGAGTAGATGCTCTGTTTATTTTTAAACAGTATATTTATTTTGTCATCTCCCAGACTCTGTGTATGTGTGTGCACACACATATTAATATGAAGATTTGATTGTCTGTAACCTGAAAAATTATATAGTTGAATTTTGGTCAGAACTCCTCATTGTACAATGCATGATTTCATTGATTAATGCAGAAGCAGAAGGCTAAGTGTATTAACAGGGAAGAAGGTTATGTTGAAAATAAGTATTTGCTGCATAAAAGAAATGCTTTTTCATTATGAGACATCAATGTACTTATTGATGTAGCTATATATGTAGAAGTGATAAGGCACCTCAAGGCGGTCTAATGGTTAGCAAGCTTGTCTCACTAGAACCTGTATGACTGAGTGAGTTTGATCCACACTGGGTGCCCCATACGGTCAACCTTGTGCCACATCTATGCTTGGAAAATCACTCTATGTGGAAGTGGCTGAGATAGAAAAATGTGAACAAACTGATATATATATATATATATATATAGAGAGAGAGAGAGAGAGAGAGATGGAGAGAGAGAGAGAGAGAGAGAGAGAGAGAGAGAGAGAGTGATAATGGAGATAGAAAGTGGAAAATCTATTGAGACAATATCTTCAGGTCAAAATGAGAGACAAACCTGCATATAAGAAACTGTGTACTGGAATTTTGAGGAAGAGGCAATAAATATCCTTATCAAACGCTACAGCCAGATAGATAGATAGATAGATAACAGAATGAGATAGATAGATAGATAGATAGATAGATAATAGAATGAGATAGATAGATAGATAATAGAATGAGATAGATAGATAATAGAATTAGATAGATAGATAGATAGATAGATAGATAGATAATAGAATGAGATAGATAGATAGATAATAGAATTAGATAGATAGATAGATAGATACATACATACATACATAGATAATAGAATGAGATAGATAGATAGATAGATAATAGAATTAGATAGATAGATAGATAGATACATAGAGAATAGAATGAGATAGATAGATAATAGAATGAGATAGATAGCAGAATTAGATAGACAGATAGATAGATAGATACATTACCTTCATTATTTTATTAATATTATCATTCATACTATTACTTATTAATATATTATTATTACCTTTCATATTATTATATTGTCATTATCATCACTCATATTGTTAGTATTTTAGTATATTGTCACACAAGCTTCTCACTACTCTATTGCTATTTCCATGAAAAAATGTCCAGGAGAATTACATTCTTTAGGTCCACCAACTGCAACTCTTGCAGCTAAGATGCATCACGCCACATACACAGAGGAGAATATATTCCATTAGTGAGGAGTATGTTCCACTTGATTAGCTACTTCTAACAAATCACTACTTTGTGGAATAGATTCCCAAGAAGATGCTTTCCTGATCACTACAGTCTTACCCTCTTCAAGTCCAACCATTGTCTTTCCGACATATCCTCATAAAGTGCACCTCTACCCACTTAGTCTTACCACTCACACAGCAAACTCCTTCAGTAACACTTTACCTTGAGTGGTTCTTGTGGCTTGCACAGGGTGAACATTAAGAATTAAAAAATTAAATTTTTAATATATGGCTTCATCAGAATCACACACACATACACACAAACACATACACACAATATTAGCATAAAACAAAGAAAAAGAAAGTTTTATATTATTATCATATTATTTTCTATCATACCATATCATAGAATCTCACTATTAAACAAGAATCAATATGTGTATTTGATGATGTATCATATTGGTCTCAGTCAAGGCTAACACTGGGGGTAACAGAATTTTGTTGCCTAGGTATCTCCAGATTTTATGAGAATGTTTTCACAAGCTATTCACTTATCCACTAACTGGTCTTTCAAATGTACCCAGGCATGGGATAATAGTTAATGAGGATAGTCTAATTGCACATTACAGCTGAGTAGTGAGTTTAATCCTCTCTGGGTGCCCTATACTTCATTAAAAAGAAGAATATGTAATATTATCAGTCTTAATCTGGCATCTCAGTCACTTTCCCCACTGCTGTAATGTAACTTCCCTTTGCCTTCTCTATAAATATTTCATGCTAATTGTTCTGATGATCTTTCCTCTTTGGTATCTTGACTTCACAAATTTAAGTGCAGTACTAGATTGGCAGTTAGGTCTCATAATTTCACTGTTGAAATTGCTAGATCTGACTGTAAGTTTTATGCTAATAGTTTCTTTTATCCCACTTTTCACTTGTAGAAGTCTCTTTCGGCTTCTTATTTTCCTGTCAACCGTGATCTTTAAATGCAATGTCAATCGACATCTTCTCTCTTCTTGAATCCTATTCTTTTTTTGAATTCTCTGTTGCTTTCACTCTCAGTAACTTGTTGCATCTGAGTGGCTCTTATGGTTTTACTTGCAGTGAAGTGATTGAAAAAAAATAACTCAACAAGGGTGAACATGTTGTAACATCAACCAACCTAACCTCCTCCACTTTCTTCACTGTTCTGATATGCCAGTGACAAAACATTTTATCAAGATATCTGGTAATGAGACAGCAAAGGGAGAAGTAGATTCATGCCTTTCCTAATGATCTTAGTGCAAAGTATAAAAAAGTAGCGTCAGATAAAATTTGAACTTGGTTGATTTTATATCTGAATTTCTGGGATCGGGACTTATCGTTATTTACTTTGCAAAATGTTGTTGCTATCACATAATCACCTTCTGTCTGAATTTCTGGGACGAGGATTTATCATTATTTGCACTAATTATATGAAGGCTATTGTCCCCTTCTTGTTGTTATCACAACGTTTCAGGTGTTGTGCCCGCTGGCTTTTATTAGGTGTATGTCAATCCGGGTAACCTAAAAGGAATTAAATAAAGATTGTCCCCATTTTGTTATTATCACAATGTTTCAGGCGTTGTGCCCTCTGACTTTTATTAGGTGTATGTCAATCCAGGTAACCTAAAAGGAATTAAATAAAGATTGTCCCCATTTTGTTGTTATCACAATGTTTCAGGCGTTGTGCCCTCTGGCTTTTATTAGGTGTATGTCAATCCGGGTAACCTAAAAGGAATTAAATAAAGATTGTCCCCATTTTGTTGTTATCACAATGTTTCAAGCGCTGTGCCCTCTGGCTTTTATTAGGTGTATGTTGATCCAGGTAACCTAAAAGGAATTAAATAAAGGATTCAGTTCAGATTTTCTGTAGGTTACCTGGATTAATATACACCTGATGAAGTTTGGGGGTCACACTGGCTGAAACACTGTGATAACAGCAACTAAGATGAGGACAATAGTCCACATATAAATTGTGTAAGTATTGGTCAATTTTGTTTTCTTTTCTGGTGATTATCATGCTGCTTTACACTTTATTTTTGGCTGCAAAAAGCATCACAAATATGGTTTGGTTATGTCTTTCCAAATTGGCAATTTTCAACTCTTTTCAACTAATAACATTGTGTGTAAACAGAAAAGAACAAGTCAAATTAAGGATTAGGAAAAGAAAAACAATTTCCTAACAATTAAACAGTCACACAGGTTTTTGGAAATATCTCATATTTCTGAAATACAATATAGTCCTGCAAAAATGGGAAAGCAAGAGAAGGATGTGACAGTGCCTTTTTATTGGCACATGAACTGATGAATCAGGAACTAATAAAAAGGTAAGATTTCAGAGTAAAAAAGGAGTTTCTCCCTGCAAAATTCTTCAGAAAGAATCTTTGCCTTATACTAGCCACCAACTAACCACCAACTGCAGAATCTCATGACCTCACTACTGCTCCTGACTTGCAAGCATGAACAAAAGAAAATTGACAAAAATATATAAACAGCCACCCCATAGGTAAGGCAAAGAATGCCTCAAACATCTCAGAGAATGGGAAGTTTCTCTCAGTCACTACACTCTTTCTATCACTGACAAGTAGTTGGCAAAATTTCCCAACTGGGGACAATAAATATAGTCAATGCAAAGTACATGAGCTGTGCTTTTTTATTATTGCAAGGAAATCTTTCTCCTGGTGAAAAACAGCTGATTTAGCTTTCAGTAAGAAAAAGAATCAATATGACTTTGATACATTGGCCTGAAGACAGCCATGTAGGCTAACACAGAAACACAACCAATAGAGCCCACTATAGAACAACAATCATTGTCACCAGACACTGGTATAGGCTATATGCTTAATTGCATATGATGTCATGATTATGTCACATCAACTAATAACATTGTAGTAATGTGTCAGAATAGAATTTGCACTCGATATGACACAAAATCATCAATGTAGCCAGGTGAAGGATTGACATGGGATAACCTCCTGGCAGCCAAGTGCAGAATAACATGATATCACAGCTGCTAGCAGTTTGCCAGCATGGGAACAAGGAGCATGACAGAGATAGATATATAAGTACCCATCCTAGTGGTGAATGAGAAGAGAGTTTCTCAGACATCACAGCTGAGAATGTAAGGTTCACATTTGAAGGAGGGTTCCAGAGCTGCTCACACACACATACTGGCTGACATTAAATGATGAAGTCAGGAATTGAATAAAAAGTAATGTTAAATAATGAAAGATTCAAGACTAGTTATTCATTCGTCCACATGTGTTCATATTAAATGGCACAAAAAAAAACTTATTACAATATCACTGGGAGTTGTTTTTCTTTTTTTGTATCAAAAGTTTGCAATATGAGGTATGTTAAAAAGTCTGTAAAAGCAAAGACGGTAAATGCATAGATTTTACCATTGAGTAAATTGTGGCCAGACATTCAGAAAGAAGTTATTTATGCATAGAATGAAACATGAGACTGGCTTTTAAATAAAGAACAAAAAAACAAGAAAGAGTACCAAGTTTAGATGAATCTATAAACAAAGTATGGACTTGAGAAAAACCAAAACAACAAATCTTAATGTTTCTTTTTATCTCAAAATAGCAACAGACAAGCAGTTATCAGCCTTCTTTTTACCTGATCTCATATTTGACTTTTAACATTAAAATTTTATTTTAACATTAATATTTCATTTTATCATTAAAATTTTCATTTTAACATAAGAATTTAATTTTAATGTAAGCATTTAATTTTAACATTAAAATTTATTTTATCATTAAAATTTAATTTTATTATTAGAATTTCATTTTAACATTAGAATTTCATCTATCTATCTACATAATACTAAAAGTCTGTGATTACGTGCATGCTTGTGTGGTACATCTGTCCAGTGTATAATGATTTATGAGTTGTTTATACATCAAGTATTTTGTATTTTAACTTTCTTCAAACAGACAATTTTTTGTAATTAAAATATTTTTAAGTTAAAGACAGACACAAAGAGATCCCACTTTGCTGTTTCAAGTTGTTTGTAGTGTAATTATTTATAGTGTAACCCGGATATAAGAGAGTTGTCGGGACCGGAGAAGAAGTCTCTTATATCCGGGTTTGGTCTATTATATATACATTAAGACAGGCTCTAATTTGGGACCAGATAAATTCTCTCTTATATCCGGGTTTCTCTTATATCCGGGTTACACTGTATTTCGGCTATCTTTAAACAAACAATATCTTAAATATTTAAAAAATATTTTTGGTATATTTAATAAATATTTTCAAGTGAATATAATTTTAAAATATATTTAAAGTTCAAGTTTATCCGAGCAGTCTGATTCATATTAAATGCTGTAAACAATCAGTAAAATCTTAAACAAGAACTTCTAAACTAGACCAATGATGACACAAATGAATTGAAATATTTAATTGAATGTTAATAAAATTAACTTTCATTTCAACAATGAAAATCAACTTCAATGTTTTATAACCTGAACCATCTGCGACCCAACGGGTCACAAGAAGCCTAGTTTTTATATTAAAATTTCATTTCATCATAAAATTTCATTTTAATATAAGAATTTTATTTTAACATTAGAATTTGATTTTTACATTAAAATTAATTTTACCATTAAAATTTTATTTTATCATTAAAATTTCATTTTAACATAAGAATTTGACTTTAACATTTTCATAACATTAGAATTTGATTTTAACAAAAATTTAATTTAACATTAGAATTTCATTTTAATATTAAAATTTCATTTTAACATTAAATTTCACTTTATCATTAAAATTTCATTCTAACATTAGAATTTCATTTTAACATAAGAATTTCATTTTAACATTAAAATTTTATTTTATCATTAAAATGTCATTTTAACATTAAAATTTCATTTTAACATAAGAATTTCAGTCGTTATGCCTTTTTACAGACTGATGCATCCCCACAACTGGTGCAGGTTAGTGAGGGATGGGTGAATTTATCAAGTCACCATCACTAGGTAAATAGCCAACCATGGCTAAATATCTTCTATCTCTCCATTGGCATAAGCACCAACTGCTTCTGAATACTTTCCTCATCCCAATTTCATTCACAAGGCTTGGGTCAACCAGTGGTATGGTTTTCAGGCACTTTTCAACTTTTCAAAACAATCTTCTTTTGGGATCTCGTCCACGGTTTAAAATTACCTCTCTTTCAAAAGTGAAAAAAAACCCAGAAATTTCAAGCAGCCAAACTTCAATTGTAGTAAGGTTTGGCTGATATACCTGCTCACTCACTGGTGTCTCACTGTTGACTGACTAACACTATGGGAGAGTGCATTAAGGTCTCCTTTGATTGGTTATCAAGTTACATCGAGGCCATGAAACTGGTTCTTGATGTGGTCAAAAGAAATTCTGGAGAGACATTGCTGCATTTATTTTCAGAAACACAAAAGCTAAATTTACTTGGCCGTTCTGTGAAATAGGAGGACTGTTCTCAGAATATTTAAAAGCAGTTGGATTTTATCTGCTAATGAATAAAAGATCTTGCAAAAAAAGTGGGTGTAAATACAATTTACATGTCTAAAAGTGACAAAAAGTAAAATCTTCAACTCGACAAACAAGAAGTAATGAGACTTAAAACAGAAAAAAAATGAATGGGTTGTCAAAATGAACAAAGAAAAAAACTGGGTGGAGAGGTAAGAAACCTACATTTCTGAATTTTTTTATGATTGGTCTAAAGCGGCTAAATAAAACATCGAAAAGAAATAAAAACTTGAAAAGTGGGAGGTAAAGTAGGTATCTGAGTTAGCCAATATGGAAAAAGAAGATTGGTAAGTATGAAAAAATATTAACAGTGTACGGCTTGAAAGCACCACCACTGTTATTCTGAGATATGATTTTATGAATTAGCTTTGCTTTATTTATTTAAGAGGAAGCCGGGTGGAGTAGTGGATAGCAGCTCAGATTGAGGAATCAGAGAGATGAGTTTGAATTCCAGTCAAATCCATGACCTTCAATTACATGCTAATACCCTTTGGAGAGGTATTAATCCTCTTCTTCTCCCTCCAGCTATGGGTAAATAGCAGGACAGACTGGGTTCTATAGCCTTGGATGGCAACTGGTCTACTGCAGAAAGAAATGGCAACTTATTACAGGAAAAAATCTGCCTCATCAGTCATGTATTGAAAGATACATGATCGCTTAAGCATGTTTCATGCATGGCACATAACTGACTGAACATCTTCAGTATTAATGTAAGCATATGTCGAGAAATATATCTTCACAATTTGTATCTCCTTTGCAATACCTTGGCACTGCTAAGTATCTTAGAAGACATCAGAGTAGAGAGATGTAAGCCTCTACCCTTTCCAATTGAGTGCAGACTCCACATAAACTATCACTTCACAAACACAAGGCTTCATTGTTGTCACTTGGACTAAAAGAATGTGTGGAGGATTATCTTAGCTGAAAAGAGTAAAAGCAGATATGACAGCCATGAAAGAAAGCTATTCTAAGAAAGTAATAAAGAAGGAAAAGAAGAAGAAATATATCAGGCATGTTTAAAGAAAGATCTTGCCTAAACTGGCAGCAGCTGGTTGTTCTCTGTGCAGATTGCACAGAACTGGTCTCCATCAAGGTTTTATCTTTGCTACTTAGCTAGCCACCGTCAAGCTGTGGCCATCATTCAAGTCCGCTCCAATCCTGTCTATCTTTCTGACCCCATTTTGAAAAGGAGCTCATTGAAACAAATTCACCAAAGAGAAGTAAAATGTTGATTTCAAACCAAAGTAAAATGTCTTTTCTTATGAAGTACTTGTATCACGAGTGGCAGCCAAAAGTTTGCGGAGGTGATTTTCTGAACAAGATGAAGGCAAAGAGATTTCATCTTTGTTTTATTTTGTGGGTTGAAAGGATGTTGTCCTTTAAGAAACAATAGGTTTATATAGAAATTGTTTGTGAAATGATAAGATCATGAGATGATAAGAAAGTAAAAAAAATGTTAAAGAGTAAAAAATTACCTTTAAAAAATTACAGGTTCTTTTGTCTATTTTAACAGAGCTAATTTACATGTGCTGAGGAAAATTAATTAGTCTTAAACTTTTAAATTATTTTCAGCTTTATATTTTAAATTATATTCAGTTTTTAATTTTAAAATTATTTTCAATTTTTAAATTATTTTTGCTTTTTAAACATTAAAATTATTTTCATGCTTTTAATTTTTAAATTATTTTCAGTCTTTTAACTTTTGAATCATTATAAGATTTTAAATTTTAAAATTATTTTCTTTCTTTTAACTTTAAAATTATTTTCAGTCTTTAATTTCAAAATTATTTTGAGTTTTTAAATTATATATTTCTGTCTTTAAATTTTAAAATTATTTTCACTCTTTTAACTTTAAGATTAGTTTTTATACATTATCGCTTGTTAGAAGCTAACAGATGCAGTTGATGTAGAATTCTAAATTCAAGACCAAATCTTTTTAGTAGAATGACACCTGCTAATAATAAAATTAAACCTGAAACTCATGCACTAACCGAAACACAAGATTCTGAGTTCAAACCAGGATAAATACATAAAGTAAAAATAATTGTTTTTTTGTGCAAAATGTACCCACCCCTATTTCTGTAAGTAACAAATTTGAATATAAATTTTTTGCTTCTTTTAACAGTTCAACAAGACCATCTCCAAAGAAGTCTGAAAGTGGGAAACACTCCTAGAAAATCTTTTGGTTGGCCTGACATGTGAAAATGATGTAAACTGATTTCAGTATGCAAATTCTTACTTGTGCCCCCTCCAGTTACAGTTCTGCATTTAAAACTTGTTTATTCTCAAAAGATGTATCCCAATTGATAGTACATAGCCACCCCAGCACACCATTTTCATTTACTGTTATTATAATAATATGGAATTAGGCTAGGTACAGCATTTGGTTAAACATTAGTTTACCAAATACATCTTGTTCTTCTATGTCGCATGTTCCTTCAGGATCATGGTTCTCCACAATTTCTTATCCCTTGTAGCTCTTTGTAATGTTTGTTTTTTTGTTACCACTGCCACTCCTCTGCCTGACCCTTTTGTCTTTGATATGTCCTGCGAGTGTCAAATTCTCCTTCCCCGTTACAAATCCATACATTTCAACTATCTCTTTCTAATTTTGAATATAAATGTCTTTTTTGTTTACATTTTCCTTAAGATTTCTTTGTTGATTACCCACTCCATCCAGGATATTTCCAGAATCCTTCTGCAGAACCATATTTCTGCTGGTTCCAGTCTGTGAGGAAATTGTCCAACATTTACTGCCATATATGAAGAATGATAGTTTCATTTTTAATGACCTTCTTTTATTGTCAGTAAAAGCAGATATCTTTGTGGCTATACTTAAAAGAGGATGAAAATGAGGGCTTCTGCCATAAAAAGATATCCACTAGCCATGAAGTGGTTTACTCATACAGCATAAATCAGTATTGCAAAGGCAGTCATAAACCAAAATTGGACATTTAAGAGATTGGTTGTATGAGAGTAAGGCCATTGTTTATAGCTATTACATCATTGATACAAGAAACACAAACTTGTCAAAGTATGACACAATGTGACTCTTCCACCATTACCACCACATTCTTGATTTTGATACTTAATTTCTTTCCTTATTCATAAGTTCCGTTTCCATGAATTGAACAAGTTCAGTTTGAAATTCCCAGAAAATTACCAAATTCAAATCTGAAAAAGCTCATAACAGCCAAAATATTTGGACTATATAACAATCAATATTACTTTTTGTTTTTAATGCTACCTAGTGACGTATGAACATTGTTTTCTTCTTATATACATCTCTTTTAAAGAATTGGGGTAATTAAGGAGAAAGTTTTCATTCATACAAGTTGGGCTAAAAACCAATAAAAGATTGTTAGTTGCTTTCACAATATTTCAAACCCTTTACCTGGTTTGTAGTGAAAATTTTATGCTAGTGTTCCATTTACCAGGTATGCCGTAAGGTGGTAGCAGGAAAACGTTAGGATTGAAAATGAAAAGTGAGGTAACTGGGGAAGAAGATATAGTTGAACAAAATTCTTCAAGAAAATACAAGGGTTATTCTGCCTCTCAGCATGCATTCATCTCCCATGCATACATACCTCAGATAAACACCATACATCAGTCAAAACACTGAAGACAAAGTCCTGTTCATCATCAGGTTTATTTAAAACCAAATGGCATTTATCTGGCTGTCCGAGATATGCATGCATGTGGGAAGGATGCGTACCAGAAGGTAGAACTGTGAAATGGCAATGGCATCATAGGGGGTAGATTTAAGAGGATAAGAAAGGATGGTGATGTATCATAGGGGGCAGGTTTAGGAAGATAAAATGTAGGATGGTGATAGTATCGTCGGGAGTAGATTTAAGAGGAAAAGAAAGTAGGATGGTGATGGTATCATGGGGGTTGATTTAGGAGGATAAAAAAGTAGGATGGTATCATGGGGGTTGATTTAGAAGGATAAGAAAGTAGAATGGTAATGGTATCATGGGGGTAGATTTAGGAGGATAAAAAGTAGGATGGTGATGGTATCATGGGGGTTGGGTTTAGGAGGATAAGAAAGTAGGATGGTGATGGTATCATGGGGGTTGATTTAGAAGGATAAGAAAGTAGAATGGTAATGGTATCATGGGGGTAGATTTAGGAGGATAAAAAAGTAGGATGGTGATGGTATCATGGGGGTGGGTTTAGGAGGATAAGAAAGTAGGATGGTGATGGTATCATAGGGGATAGATTTAGGAGGATAAGAAAGTAGGATGGTGATGGTATCATAGGGGATAGATTTAGGAGGATAAAAAAGTAGGATGGTGATGGTATCATGGGGGTAGATTTAGAAGGATAAGAAAGTAGAATGGTAATGGTATCATGGGGGTAGATTTAGGAGGATAAAAAGTAAGATGGTGATGGTATCATGGGGGTTGATTTAGAAGGATAAGAAAGTAGGATGGTGATGGTATCATGGGGGTAGATTTAGGAGGATAAAAAGTAAGATGGTGATGGTATCATGGGGGTAGATTTAGGAGGATAAAAAAGTAGGATGGTGATGGTATCATGGGGGTAGATTTAGGAGGATAAAAAGTAGGATGGTGATGGTATCATGGGGGTTGGGTTTAGGAGGATAAGAAAGTAGGATGGTGATGGTATCATGGGGGTTGATTTAGAAGGATAAGAAAGTAGAATGGTAATGGTATCATGGGGGTAGATTTAGGAGGATAAAAAAGTAGGATGGTGATGGTATCATGGGGGTGGGTTTTATGAGGATAAGAAAGTAGGATGGTGATGGTATCATAGGGGATAGATTTAGGAGGATAAAAAAGTAGGATGGTGATGGTATCATGGGGGTAGATTTAGAAGGATAAGAAAGTAGAATGGTAATGGTATCATGGGGGTAGATTTAGGAGGATAAAAAGTAAGATGGTGATGGTATCATGGGGGTTGATTTAGAAGGATAAGAAAGTAGGATGGTGATGGTATCATGGGGGTAGATTTAGGAGGATAAAAAGTAAGATGGTGATGGTATCATGGGGGTAGATTTAGGAGGATAAAAAAGTAGGATGGTGATGGTATCATGGGGGTGGGTTTAGGAAGATAAGAAAGTAGGATGGTGATGGTATCATGGGGGTAGATTTAGGAGGATAAAAAAGTAGGATGGTGATGGTATCATGGGGATAGATTTAGGAGGATAAAAAAGTAGGATGGTGATGGTATCATGGGGGTAGATTTAGGAGGATAAAAAAGTAGGATGGTGATGGTATCATGGGGATAGATTTAGGAGGATAAAAAAGTAGGATGGTGATGGTATCATAGGGGATAGATTTAGGAGGATAACAAAGTTGGAACTGCATGCTTTGAGTCTGTGCTTTATTGTGCTTATTCTGGCAATTACCAAGAGGTAAACAGGAAATAGTCAAAAACCGTGACTAACCTAAAATGTACCTAAATGAAAAAGGGGACAAACAAAGGGAAAATAAAGAGAAGTGCTGTACTTCTGGTAACAGAACATAGTAGAAGCTTTGGTACAGAAAGAGAAGAAGTTTTGTTCACACTTGCAGGAGAGAGGTCAGCTTCTATTTTATTATCCATAATTAAGAGATCTCTGCTAAAACAGAGATCCTGGAAAGCTTTTTCATAGAGGATATATTCTGAATAAAAGTACCACCAATCTGAACACAATAAATTCCAAATATAAAAAAGTTCATCATATTGTTGTGGCCTTGTTAGAGTCAGAAATAAAGACAAAAGAAAGGAATTGAGTTAAACAAATATATTAACAGAAACAGTAATACAAACATATACAAACAAGAGTGTTACAGCAAGAATGTTCGGTCTGTCAGAGCTGACTGCTGGAAACTTCCCTCTCCAAAAGGCAGTACCTGCTCTTATTTAAAGCTGGAAGAGTCCATGCGTGCATGGGTAAATTACCATAACATGGCAACAATGCCCTTACCCACAAACTACGAATTTTAGACACTAGCAAGTGCTTTTGCAGATGACAGAAAATGCAACACCAAAATTCAAAGGAGTATTAGAATAAAGAAAGTCACTTTCAAAAAGCTAAGCAAAGTATTAGGAAACAGGAAAATTTCATTAGAAACAAAGTACTGAACTGTTACATAATATCAGTCCTCTCATATGGCATTGAATGCTGGACAATTTCCACACAGATGATGAAGAAAGTTGAGGCAACAGAAATATTGTTCTACAAATGGATGCTGAGAATACCATAGACTGAATATGTGAGCAATAAACCATGTTTTAGGGAAAACGGAAACAAAAAGTACACTTACACAAAGAATCAGAAAGAGATGCTTGAAATTTCTAGTGTACATTATGAAGAAAGAGGGCTTGGAAAATTTGATACTCGCAGGACATATTTAAGGCAAGAAGGACAGGGGAAAGAAGCGAGTAACCTACCTAATGAACTTGTATAAATGGTTGACAGAACAGAGATTAGGAGAGATAGCAAAAAAGCAAAACTTGCTCAGAGTTAGAAAGAGAAAATTGTGGAGAGCTATGATTAACCACATCCTGAAGAGACAAAGCACATAAAAGAAAAAGAAGTACTGGCCAAACACAGTAAGAACAAAAAGAAAATTATATTTACAAGAGAAGAAAATAAAGTTCCATTGTAATTTCATGTTTTGCCAAGAAACTGCATTCAGTGTTGCTCTGCTTTTAGTTTCTTTATTGAACCTGTTCATTACAATAATGGTAATATTAGCTATTTCCTTATTAGGAAACATTCAGCATTCATTGACCAAACAGCCAGTGCTACATTCAGTTCAAATTTATAAAGTCTTTCTATTAAAACAATTTTAAAGGAAAATAGGTTTCTTAAGTCCAGTAGCTGTTATTGATCTTTCTAGTATTGATGGTAGATTCCTTCCTAAGTAATGTGGAACATCAGCATCTTGACTATGCTATTATTTTCTCTTTGAGTTACATGTCCTATCTATTTAATTGGTGCCACTGTTAGAAGTCTTTTAAAAATATTAGAAAAACAACCAATCAACAACCAATCTACTATACTATTTTTTTCATATACAATGCCAAAAAAAAAGCTTACAAAATCCACAAAACAAAAAAAAAGAAAGAGAAAATACAAACAACACAAAAATTAAGCTTCTTACATTAGTAACAAACTTCATAATGAATGAACTTGCAGAAATTTAGTTCATCTCAATATAAAAATTATCACAAACAGTTTAGAAGCAGTTCAAAGTTTAATCAATGTAAAACAAAGAGTTAATTGTACATCAGAAGCAGGAGTCTACAAAATAGAATGTGAACAATGCCCTACTCTGAAAATATTCTTCTATGTTCCATGTCTCTTCAGGGCATGGGTGATCCTGGTTCTCCAAAACTTCCAATCCCTTGCGTTTCTTGATTCTGAGTAAAAGTGTTCTTTCTCTTGGTATTTTAATAATTTCTGTCTAAATTTGAAATTAGCCATTTCCTTAAAAGGAAACATTTGACATTCAAAACTGTTAGCATTACTGTCAGTTGAAATTTATAAACTTCTCTTAAAACATTTTTTCAGAAAATATGTCAAGACCACTGTTATTGCTCTTTCTACCATTGACAGGGCTTTCCTTTCTAACCTTTTGTTTAGGGTAGTAGGGAAAGTCAGCATCTTAATTATGTCATTATATTCCCTTCTAGATACATGTGCTACCCATTTTAGTTGTTGCTGCTATTGAAAGTCTCCAAGGGATGTGTTTTTTTGTAATGTGGTGAAGTTATTGCTGCCTTCCTCTACCTCTCTTGTCCAGCTCTCTTCACCTCTTATGTGAAGGTTAAGTTTTCCAATCCCTCCTTCATTATGTGTCCAAGGAATTTCCGCTTAACTTTTCCTGATTCTGAATAGAAGTGTTCTTTTTGTTGTCATTTTCTTGACTACATTTAAAGAAAAGAATATATAAACATAAAAGGGACTTACATTTAAACAAGACACTTGTGTGTCATGGAAACCTTTTCGTTCAGAATTTTGATCTGGAAAATGCTGTTTCAATCTTGTGTGTCATAACCCATTAGGGTCATAAAAGGCACCACAGTAGAAGTCTTTCTAGATCGTTATATATTTATCAACTAATCTAATTGTTGTATAGCCCCCTCGTGCTGGGGAGGTCATGATCTCTGCACCAAATTAATACAATGTTGCATAACCCCTCATTCTGAGGGGATCTTGGTTGACAGTCTCCATTCAATAATGAAATTGCATTCTTCTTTCTTGACTGGTGATTGCTAGTTGCTTTGAATCCAAAGATAAAAAGAACTTCCACGTGTGTCACAGAAACCTTTTTGTTCAGAATCACTAGTTGTTTTGAATCCAGAGATAAAAGAACTTTTTTTTTTTATTAATGTCCACATATACATCTTCTATTTTTCCAGTGGGATCATTCTCCCTCCACTGGTGAGCCGTTTCAGATATGAAAGTAAGCACGTCTACATTGCTTGATGTGTAAGAACCAACTCCCTGAATACCCTTTCTTTATCTATCATTCAGTCAATCAAAATCGACTTCCGTGTTGTCTTCCATCTGACTCCAAAGATCAACCTCAGGAAGTCCAAGCAAAGATGCCATTCCCCTTAAAAATAATAGTGTGCTAAACTATTATTTAACATAATATAATAATGATAATTCCTTGTCTTAGAGAGGGAAAAGGTATTTAGTTTTGGTTTTTGGTTTTTGGTTTATGGTGGTTGTCATGGTGAGACTACTAATGTTGACACAAAACCATTAAATGCTAAATTTTAATAAGCAGCCACCAGGTAAGAAGCACCTATCACATACCAGCCAGCTGTCTAGTGAAGGGTGGGGCTGACTTACAAATAGTGACAAAAACGTAATGAAGAAAATAAATGAGGTCATCATCTCATAAGTGGAAAGAAATAAAATATATGAAAAATGGACATAACAGAGAAAAACAAACTGCAAGCTCAATGTTCAAATGATAGCATAATGCAAAACCTTCTTTCAAAATCAAGATAGACATGTTTATCCTTGCATATTTTATATAAGACTATGGAGAAGAGTGCTTGAGTAGTGAGAAGACTTGCTGTCACTTGATATTCAGTGAAAACCGCCAATTTTTTCCCTATTATGAATACCTTTGAGACATAAGATCATGGGTCTCCACATCTTTCACAATAGAAGTAAATTATTTGGGGACATTATTTATGCGTTCATTTTTTTTCCACTGAACTTGGCCACAAGTTTAATATATGCATAGCTGAGTTGATTAAAGCATTGGATAAAACATACCTGGTTGCTTGACAATTCTGAGTTCAATCCCTGGGTCTGGTAGTGCTGAAAACATACAAGGCCTGATTAAAAAGTATCAGGACTATTGCTATGGTAACATAGTTAATGTATGCAGAATGCAGATGCTTGGCACAGATTGACTTTGAACTCTCTGTACACTAAATTATAACATTCTCGCTCACTTCCATTGTTTATAGCACTACTTGGGAGAAAAGCGTTGAATATGGTTGCCTCACAATACCACAGATGTTCCATCAATGACCATAGATTGTGCAGCAGTTTTTGGCCAAGAGCAATATTCCACAGATCCACCAAACACCATTTTTCCCAGATCTTTCTCTGAGATTTTTTCCACTTTCCAAAAATAAAATCCCACTTGAAAGGAACTAGATTTCAACATGTTGAGGAAAACCAAGAGAATGTGACAAGGCAGCTGCTTGCTATCCCCAAAAAGAAGTTCCAAGAATGTTTGCATCAATGGAAACGATACTGAATAAAGTGTCTGGTTTCAGAAGGGGGCTACTTCAAAGGAGATTAAATGCCAAAATGATATATGTTGTAGTTTTATTTTTATCCCCATACTTTTTGATCAGACCTCATATATACTCTGGTTCAGTAGAAGCAATGCAAAGAGGAATAATCCTAGTGAATAATAACTGATATAAAATATACTCTGAACAACAGCATTTCAACTTCAGTCACTTTCCTAACATACAGATTTCCTCTGTCTTTTCTATAAATATTTTCATGGCAATTGTTCTCTTCCTTGGTAACTCAACCACATGAATTTAAGCATACTACTAGATTGGCAAATAGGTCTCATCATTTTACTGTTTAAATAGCTAGACATAACTGTTAGTTCTATTCTAATAGTTACATTTCTTGCACTTCTTAACTGTGGAACTCTCTTCCAGTTTATCGCTTCCTTGCTATCTATGTTCTTCAAAAATTTAAATACATTGTCAATTGCCATTCTCTTTCCCTGAATTTTGTTCTTTTATAGTCCTTTCTCCTCACTAAAGTGTTTTCATTGTCTTTCATTCCAAGTGACTCCTTGTGTCTTAGCAGCATTATTGCCTTGCTTGGGTTGAAATGATTATAAAAAAGATTATTCTAATGAGCGCTCTTCCTTGGTACCTCAACTACATGAATTTAAGCATACTACTAGATTGGCAAATAGGTCTCATCATCATTTTACTGTTCAAATAGCTAGACATAACTGTTAGTTCTATTCTAATAGTTACTTTTCTTGCACTTCTTAACTCTGGAAATCTTATTTATATTATTTGCATTGTTCAGACTGTTGTCCTCATCTTTATTGCCATATTCACAATGTTTTGGCCGTTGTATGCTTCGGCTTTCTTCAGGTGATTGGAATTTTGAACTGAACCCTTTATTTTGTCCATTTCAGAAATATATACACATACAGAATCCATCTTGCACATTTATAAAACTACCATTCATCTGTACATTGAATATTGCTGCCATATCTGGTCTGGTGCTTTGGCTATATATCTCTAACATTGCAACAAAATCCAAAGAAGGGTCTGTAA
Organism: Acanthosepion esculentum; assembly: GCA_964036315.1. Taxonomy (NCBI): domain Eukaryota; kingdom Metazoa; phylum Mollusca; class Cephalopoda; order Sepiida; family Sepiidae; genus Acanthosepion; species Acanthosepion esculentum. The sequence continues at coordinate 40,669,159 of OZ038499.1, read as the reverse complement.
TATTATCAGTCCTGTCCTGGCATCTCGACTTCAGTCACTTTCCCACCGTTACTGTGACATGGCTTCCCTCTGTCTTTTCTATAAATATTTTCATGGCAATTGTTCTAATGAGCTCTCCTCTTTGGTGTCTCAACCACATGAATGTAAACATACTACTAGATTGGTAACTAAGTCTCATTGCTTTATTTTATTTATTTTAAATAGCTAGATATAACTGTAAGTTCTATTCTAATAAATTCTTTTCTAACACTTCTTGCTTTCATCCTGGGTATGATGATAAACTACATCCACGTGCAGGGTAAGACGATAAACTACATCCAAATGCAAGGCCTCTGATCAGGAGGTTTTGAGGAGCGTGGAACCACCTCTTAATTGCTGGTGTTTCCCAGGTCCACCCTGACCTGGGGTGTTAGCACCTGTTAGAGTCCCAGCTCTGGACAAATAGTTAACCCCCAAACTGGGGTAAAAACACTATGAAAGTGTAAAAATAGGTTTTAATACCAGAAATACTTTGTAAAACATTATTCCCAGCAATACATTTATGAAGGAAAAAATATTACCAGAAATAGATTTTTGACAAAACAAAATATTACCAGCAATTAAAATTTTGCCGGCATTAAATAACCCATTGAGGTTGATATGCCATAAAACAAACCAAACCAAACACACTTCTCACTTATGGAAATCTCTTCCTGTTTCTTGCTTCCCTGCTACCTACAATCTTCAAAACTGAATGCAATGACAATCACAATCTTCTGACTTCTGGAATCCTGTTCATTTATTGTTATTTCTCCTGACTAAACTCTTCTCATTCTCTGTCATTCCCAGTAACCACTTGCGTCTTAGTGACATTATCACATTGCTTGGGGTGAAATGATTAAAAATAATAAAACATAGAAAGCAGAATGAGAACAATTTATCCCCTATGAATTAAATTATGGGTTTGGTTTGAAATTCAAGGAAGGTTACTGAATATAAAGACAAATTCCTGAAGAAGGCCAGCCGAAATGTTGTGAGTATAATAACCAAGGTGAACATGCTAATTCAAATAGCAAATAAATCAGAAGCAATCACTAAACCCTTTTTGTTAATAATTTCACCCCAAGCAAAGCAATAATGCCACTAAGATGCAAGAGGTTACTGGTAGTGGAAGAGAATGAGAAGAATTTAGAAGGAACCAAAAACCTAAGCAGGAAACAGTGGATAAATGTATACTCCTGTTCAAAAGACAAAGAAGGAGTGTGAACCGGGTGATAGGTGAATTTATCTATAATTGTTGTAAAAATGTAAATACATGTGAAAAATTATAATAGCTGAAGCTCTTAAATACTTCAGTCATTATTTTGCTTAAAAACTTTTTCAAAACTAAGTTATATTATGTTAACCCTTCTAGATGCTCTGTATAGTTATGTCATAGCTTCACCAAACTAGGTGTTTCTGCTGTGGTTTTTACAGAATGGAGTTGCTAAAATGCCCAAAAATTTTGGATACTAGACTGGCTGCCAACCAAAACTAAAAAGCCCAACCTGTTCACACTATTAACCCCTAACTGGGGTAAGAAGAAATGGATATATACATTATCCATTTTCCAAGAGTAATTGTTCAAACGCAAAGACAATAATTGCAGCTGGAATTTTAACCTGACAAACCAATCCCACTTTCCATGCTGTTAACCATTATAACACACACACACACACACACATCCATTTTGACGTCTCATAATCATGAGCCCCGTTACTCGTCAGAGTTGTAGAGGCACCACATGCACTGCAGTTATAGTAGAAGGGTCTTCGGCAAGTTAGCATAACTGAGCCCTTCAAGCTTCTTATTTACAAAAACATCATAAAAGATGCCAGATAAAAATATATAAATGCTTGTAAACTGTCCTTTTGCCATACCTTTTTCTGCAGGTCACAATCACGGGTCTCGTAACGAATTGTAAAGGCACCACATATACTGCAGCCAAAGCAGAAGTTATGTGTCTTTGGAAAAATAGTCTGACAGAACCCAAGCCTCTCCTGGCTGGCTTGAATTCAGAGTTTTCCTTATCCTAGACCAGTTCCCACCCAAGTCTGTCCTGTTATTTACCCATAGTTGGGGGAGGAGAAAAAATGGAATAAATACCTTTCACAAGGGTATTAGAACATAAGTGAATGTAATGAACTCAATTGGAATTCAAACTCGGCCCTCTGATTCCCCAGCCTGAGCCACAACCCATTACTCCACCATGCCTCTATCTTGAGACCTACTTAGGATTAATAGATTTATATACTCTATAAAATAATTACTCTTCTGTTTTTTTTTATTTTGTTTTTCACTAATTATTTTTTGAAATCTTTTCTCTTCTTACCTCTGTACTTTAAAAAGTAAGGTTGGTGAGCAAGTTAGCTAATTCTGACAGAAAGGTGTACAATTATGCCTATCATGTATGATTAACACCTGTCATATTTAATCTAGGATTTCAGGTAAAAATTGTTCTTTTATTCTCCTCTTTTATTTTTATTTTTATGTTTTTATAATATTTTACGTTGCCCATTAAGCGGATAACTGTGATATGAAGTCATTTCTGATGACAAGATCAACCAGATTTACGTCAGAAGTCTGAGAATATAAAGTAAATAATGATTAAGCTCACTGTTTGTTAACAAGATAAACAGTTTTAGATTTTTAGCTATACTGCGTAACATTTTAGAGAATAAAACATATATGTTCTTTATTGTCAACATTAACTTTATTGAACATTTTTACTGGTTTGTTCCAATTAGTATATGTCTATATTTCTGAGATGAGGTATTATGTACACTATTTGGACTATTGTCCTCATCTTTGTTGCCATATTTATTACAACGTTTTGGCCTTTTGTACTCTCCAGCGTGTGTGGTTGGAATGTCGAACTGAACCTTTTATTTCACTCACTGGGGTAGACTGTTCTAGTTCCATGTTTAATGGATGTCAGTTATCTCCTGTTAATTCCCCTCTCCAAGTTCTCCACTGCCTTAACCAGGTATTGAATTTTTGCTATTATCATTACCAGAGCTCATATTGCAATTTTTGTTGTTATTATCGCTTTTCTCTGGCATTCCTTATTACTGTTCAAATTAATCTTGATTTTTCTCTTTCACTGTCATCTCCCAGGAGGGGAGAGAAGACCATGGATCTCCACACCTTTCTTTTCTTTCATCATCAAATCAGTATTTACATTATTTACATGTGGACTATTGTCTTCATCTTTGTTGTTGTTAGCAAATTTTGGTTGTCATGATCTCTGGACTTCATTAGGTGCTTGTTAATCTGGCTACCTTCAGAGGATTTCGAACTAAAACCTTTATTTAATCTATTGGGTTACATTGTTCTTGTTTTGCTGACCATCTTATAGGCTGGTGCATGTCATAGATTAATGCATTTTATACGCTAATGCATGAATTATGTCAGTGCATTTTATCAGTCAATCAATCTTATAGGTAGACCAGTGCACGTTATAGGCCAATGTATATAATAGGTCAATCAATATCAGAGACCAGTACATGTTTTAGACCAATCTATGTTATAGGTCAGTGCATTATATAGGCCAGTGCATGTCATAGGTTAATGCATTTCATAAGGCAATGCATGTCATAGGCCAATGCAGGTTATAGGTCAATCAATGTTATAGGTAGGCCGGTGCATTTTATAGGCCAATGTAGATAATAGGTCAATCAATATCAGAGGCATGTCAATCAATCAATATCTGTTGTAAGTCATATAATGCATATTATGGGCCAGTACATTTCATAGATCAATGCATGTTATAGGACAGTGCATTTTTATGGGAGGAATAAACCATTTTAACTGAAGAATATCAAATAGGTTGTCTTTTAAAACTAAAGTCTCTTTTGAATTCTATTTTTGTTATCACAAATGATCAGAAGGTAATGTGAAAATTCTTTAAGATTTCTGGCTAAGTTCACTTTTCATTTATAGTTTACTAACACCAGAAAATGTTCTTAATAAATTATTCCTGATTCCATATTAAAAGAAAATTATTATATATTAATCATATACAGTAAATGCTCAGGTTATGGTGATTTGTGGTTAGGATGCAATTGCCATTAATTTTGTTTCGTATATATGCATTATTTTCATTTTATTTTATTATATGTATTATATTTATGTCCTCCATGGGCTTTTTTGGTCCTCATTATGTTAACATATGTCCTAGAAATGTGTTTTTATGTCCTGGATTATTACAACATAGATTATTATTGTTATGTCCTAGATTATTGTGTACTATGTGAGTGATGTAAATGCTTATTGCAGGTACGTTCTGACTTACACAGAAAATCACATTATGTTTGTTTGTTTGGGTTTTATGGCATATCAACCACTGTGGGTTATTTAATGCCAAATCCAGTTTATATGAATTTTAAATGCCTATTTTTTATGGAACATTTTCTTTCAAAAAAGTATAGCTGGTAATAATATTTTTTTCAAAAACGTATAGCTGGTAATAATATTCTTTCAAAAAAGTATAGCTGGTAATAATATTTTTTTTCAAAAAAGTATAGCTGGTAATAATATTTTTTTCAAAAACGTATAGCTGGTAATAATATTCTTTCAAAAAAGTATAGCTGGTAATATTTTTTTTCAAAAAAGTATAGCTGGTAATAATATTTTTTTCAAAAACGTATAGCTGGTAATAATATTCTTTCAAAAACATATAGCTGGTAATAATATTTTTTCAAAAAGAAATGTGCTGGAAAAGACCTGGAAGTTCACTATTTTCCCATAGCTGGGACCCCCAACAGGTGCTACCACCCCGGGTCAGGGTGGATCTGGGAACACCAGCAATTAAGAGGTGGTTCCACGCTTCCTGAAAACCTCCATCACATTATGATTCATCATAAGAATGGAACCCTATCATAAGTCAAGGACCCCCTGTATTATTAACATTTTCATATTTAAAAAAATAAATGTTTTCCACTTTTAACATGAGAGTGTTAAGTGATGACCAAAAATAGTTCATTTGATTTATTCATTTTATTGGACATATTTAACATTTCATTCCATGATCTTATGCCCTATTACTGGCAATTTAATAATTCTCCAGTTTTGGCACTTTTTATTGTTCTCTTTAAAGAACTGCTTAAAGAATTGCTTAAAGTGCTTTTGCGAGCTTTCAGTTGTTTTCATTCAAGGTATTATGTTATCTTACTGGAATATTACACTTTTTCTCTTAACTAACTCCAAATGAATTTTGTTGCTTACTACTTTCATAATTGGGAACAATATTTGTTCAACTCAATCAGATGGTTATAATAGAGAACTCACTCCCAATCCCGCCATGGATTCAGCAGCTTCTTCTGTGAATGAAGATTGGCTTTTGTTGTGTTTCATTTCACTCACCTTTTGTTGTCATATTTAATTTCATTGCCTGCCATAATTTGTTTTTAAAAAATGGAACATTTTTTGTCATGCTTAAGTAGCAAATTGCACTTTAAATTACAGTCCAATAGATTTTTTTCCCAGTTAACTCATATGGAAGCCACACATCAAAGTGACTAACATAAGCATGATAATGCAACTGATTTGGATATTTTCATCATGCTAGCTACCACTTGTTTAATGGTGATCATTTAAGTAATGTCTCAATTTGATCACTATCAACTGGTTTACCCAACAGTGGAGCATCATTTATCCAGAAATCTTCAGCTAAAAAACTTTGCAAACCACTTTTGACTTATTTGACTTTTTTTTATTACCTTCTACATAAGCTCCACAAGTCCTTTTGTATCTGAGGAGCATTTTTACCTTTCTTAAAATAAAAAAAAAAACATAGCAAAAATAATGCTTACTGTCTTCTATCTTAAATATTAGAATTTTTTAATGCCATATCCCTTCAAGACATTGGTGATCATAGCTCTCCTGAGATTCCATTTCCGTTTAATCATATGCGGGTAATAACCATGCCTTCTTTGGAAAGTGGTTTCCTGTTGTCTTCTCTTCTGTAAGAACACAAATTGTATATGTATGGTGATTTTCTAAGGATAGCTTTGATGTGGTACAAGACTGAAAGTATAGGGCCCCTTGTGAGGATCAAACTCATTACTCAGTCATAATCGTTCTAGCAAGACAAGCTTGCTAGCCATTACACTACGTTGAGATACCCGCTAATGATTTTTTAAGTGTAGCTTAGATGTAGCACAAGGTCAAATGTATGAGGCACTCAGTGAGGATCAAACCCACTACTCAGTCATAATTGAACCATAAACTGTGCATAAACTCAACTTATGTTCTGCATGTGGACTCAAGGATAATGTTTGTGTAATGATTCAAAGATAAACCTGCATAATGTTTATATATGAGACTAAGGCATAAACCCAACCACTTATAACCAATATTAAATAACTTGACTGTAGTAGAATTGTAAGCTTTAACTAACCCTGCATAGCAGCAGAGTTCTCCTGACTATATGAGGTCAGGACAGATCCATTCATTGGTGGGAAAATGGATAATACCACAGAGACAAATTTTGATATGTCGTTATAACTAACCGACCTAATCTCACCAACTTTTCTAAGTAAATTTTAGAACATCGATGTTAGAACATCAACATGCTTTCCTGGTTTAAATTTGCTCTTAATAAAGAAAAACATCTTTTGAAAATTATGCCGTGTAAATCTAAACTTAAAAAATACACTTCAATTAAAAACAAATAAAGGTATCTTACCTGTAACAACACCTGCTGACTGTGGCATATCACCAATCGAAATCCAGATGACTCATCTAAATGGACATCAGTCTCCTACACTTTCTTGTGATTTTGTTCACCAACTGACCTCCCTGTCCCTCCTGCTGGCTAAATGTAAACTAGAAAAAAAAAACTGGCAAGCTTGACTACCCAGGACAGGTGCAAATAATCCAATTATATTAATAAACACGTGCTCTCACACCTGAAAGGTGAGCATATGTGTGTAATAGGTATGGCTATTCATATCTTTGGCCTGGTCAGAGTATAAGACTAGGGTTTTTCAAACTTGTTTTTAGAATCATAAAAGAACAAAAAAAAAGCAGAATCTTGAGGTGAGAGTTTCAGCTCATGGTAATTTTACAGCTGTTTTTCAGCAATTTCACCTGTGTATGACTGTCATAAAATTTTTAAGTATTAAGGTGTATCAGAAGTATTTTCATTTTTTTTAAAGACTTTTATTCCAAACCTTACTTCATGTACTCTCGGTTCTTGAATAAAAGGGGTTCGGAATAAATGGAGAGTTCGAAAAAAAATTACTTTTCAAAATCTAATAATTTCGATGGGAAGCTGGAATTGAGCAGTGGAGTAGAAAAATCTGATTAGCAGGTAAAATTAGTCTAGAATTTAGTTTATTTGAATGAAGAAAATTATCTAAAGAGAGTTAAAACGATTTTCTTTTAATCCAAAAGTTTCTGCTGGAAATAAATATAAACCTTACAAAGCATGTTTCTAATGTCTGTCAGACTAAAGTCCTCATCTTTGTTGCTGTTATAATGTTTCATTCTTTGTAATCTCTGGCCTTCATCAGATGCTTGTTGATCCAGGTAAAATTCAGGTAATTATGAAACAAACCCTTTAGTTAATCTATGGGAGTAGATTGTTCTCATTATGTCTAGGGATATCTTGTTTGTTCTTTTTTTACTATTCCTTAGTTATTGCTCTCCCTGTTTCCACTAAGTACTACCTAACCCAGGGATTGAACTCATAATTACTATGTCATCAAGTTCAGTGTAGATGTCATCAAGTTCAGTGTAGATGTCATCAAGTTCAGTGTAGGGTGGAAAATAATGTCCCCAACAAGGACACAGAAACACTTTAGGATTATCGAGACTAAAAAGTGAAGACTGGGCAACTCCTGCCCAAATATGGCAGCAGTACTCCATTTCCAGCTTGATCTGGCTCTCGTAAAAGTAGAAGATAGCACAAGGAATCAGGTACTTGCTGGATCAGTACAGGCAAACTACGATTTTTCCTGCATCTATAGTGAGGGATCATATGTATGAGTTCCCCTTGAGGTCAAGGGTGAGTTTAAGGCCCAATAGTCACTCAAGGCACAGGGCCTCTCTGACTGTTGATAGTTCAGGGTCCAATCAGCAATAATGGAATTTAACTAGTTTAGTTTTCAAGGCTTTGAATGTAACCAGCCAGTTTTTCCCCCACTGAGATGTTATAGTTAGATTGGAGGAGAGATCAGCTACCATTCTCTGGATATTGAGAGAATATACAATATTATTGGTCCTGATCTGGCATCTCAACTTGAGTCAGTTTTCCACCATTATAATGTAGCTTCCCTGTGCCTTTTCCATAAATACTTTCATGGTAATTGTCCTGATGAGCTTTCCTCTTTGGTATCTAGACTTTATGAATTTAAGCTCAGTACTAGATTGGCAGCTAGGTTTCATCATTTTACAGTTGAAATTGATAGATGTAACCATAAGTTCTGTGTTAACGGTTTCTTCTCTGGCCACTGAACAAAGTATGTGGCTTCAGAAGGGAACTACTTCACAGGAGATTAAATCCCGAACTGAGATATACTGTAGTTTTTTTTGTTTTTTTTCATAGCATCAGTCAAACCTCATACATACTCTGACTCAGTAGAAGCAACACAAAGGGGAATAATTCTGGTGAGTATTAACAGATATGAAATATGGCATCTTGACTTCGGTCACTTTTCCACTGTCATGACTTCCTTTTATTTTCTTGGAAGTTGTTCTAATGAGCTTTCCTCCTTGGTGCCTTGACCACATGAATTTAAACATACTACTAGATTGGCAAATAGGTCTCAAAGTTTTACTGTTGAAAAAGCTAGATGTAACTGTAAGTTCTATTCTAACCATTTCTTTCCTTGCAACTCTTGCCTATGGAAATCTCTTCCAGTTTCTTGCCACGTATGTTCTTCCAAAATTTAAATCCGATGTCATTCGTCATTTTCTATCATCTGTTCTTTTATTGTTCTCTCTCCTTAATAATGTTTTTCTTTTTCTCATATTCTTTCACACACAGTAACCCCTTGCATCTTAGGTGGCTTTATTGCCTTGCTTGGGGTGAAATGATACAAAAAAAGGAAGCTGGATTACAGTAAATGATCACATATACAAATCAGTGTGTAAAGGGGTGTATCCTCAGTACTCAGACTCCATATTAATATACTGTATATCCTCCTTGGGGATTGGAAAATTTGATATGCACAGGACATATTGAACGCAAAAGGGACACAGAAAAACAACATATAAGCTACTGAACAAGACTGTATAAATGGATGGCAAAAAGACAAAATTTATTAAGAGCTACAAAGGATGGGAAATTGTGGAGAGTCATGATTGCCAATGTCCTGAAAGATTTCAAGTGCCTATGGTGGAATTCTCCTATAAACTTGTGTTCTGAATTATCATAATTAGCAAGTGATGATCACTCACTTCTGGGTTTTATTTCAAGGGCCAATTATATCTCACCCATAAAACCTATTTTCTTGAAAGACTGTTTTAAGACAACGATTTTATAAATTTCAACCAACAGTCGTAGTGGCTGCTCAATCAATAAATGACAAATGTTGGTTGGTTGATTGATTTTGTTAAGCAGCATACAAACCTCTATAGGTTATTTAAAAATCTAAATATTTTGAACTGACTCGAGAAATCAAGCATTGCCCTGCAGGAATACAGAATGCACTTATCCCCCTTTGGTGCAGATAAATCACACGAGTCACATGACAGCCACTTAGTGAGGTCACTCCATACAGTGATGAGAGTGGCATTCAATTTCAGTCAGTTTACAGCAGCCAAGCCAAGAGTTGGTTTTCTTTAGCCTGGGACCCCCACTGCTTGGGCAAAGGCTAAATCTGCCTCTCCAGCAGCTTCCAAGTCCATGGCACAGTTTCCCCTTGGGAATATATCTTTCCCAGATATACAAAGAAACTTCAGCACACATTCCTCAATTTGGGAAAAGCCGAGACTCACTGTTTCCCATATGTAAGATATGTCTTCACCTGGAAGATAGTAGATGAATCCAGCCTATTTGAATCTGCAGTCCTAAACATGACTTCTCCAAACACAGGAGTATCTCCATATTATATGTAAAACCTTTCCTTCTTGTTTCTCCTTACAATCTGATTTGCCATGTAGATATATGGAATTTTCCTCTTTCTTAATACTTTTTTATTTTTTGGAAGGCATTTTTTGCTATTCCAATGCACTCTCAGATGTCTGTCATGTTTTCTGTTATCTGTTAAAACAGTTCCCCAATATTTAAACTTATGTATTTGTTAGCTTTTGATATCTCCAATTCATAGTTCACACGCTCCACAAAACCTTCAATCTCACAATAGGCAGCCATGAACTTTATATTGATCAAGACAAAACTTATAAAAATTTATTTTTATACTTTCATTTTGTTTTATTTTTGTTTAGAGGGTTCACTATTTGCCCATAACTGGCACCCTAACATGTGCTAACAGCATCAGTGTGGACCTGGGAACAATAGCAATTAAGAGGTGGTTCCACACTCCACAAAACCTCCAATTTCACAATAGGCAGCTATGTAGTTTATATTGATCAAGACAAAACCATAGATGACCTGTGACTATATATTAATATGCTTGTTTTACAGCATAGTAATTGAAAAACAATGTGTTGCCTTGATTTGCATAAACTAAACACAAAGTTCCTTTCAGGTTTAATAAAGCAATAAAAGATAAAGATGGAAATGTTGGGGTCAGGTAGACAAGCCGTTTTTTTTTTCTGAATATGGACTAAACATAAACAAAGAAATAATGATCAAAAGATAAGGTGACTATGGTGACCGTGCATAGAAATGAGTAATAGAAAAAAAGCTATGAGGAAAGGGAAAGTTAAAGCAATAATTCTAAATGTAAGTGATAATATAAGAGTTATATTCGGACATTTTTGAGGGGGAAGTAATGATGTTTTACCAGAAAGGATATGAAAATACATATATTTATTTCAATATTAAGCTGTTCAGAAATCATGCTGATGATTACTTATATGTTGAAAACAACAGAAGAGTCTATATATATATATATACATATATATATATATATAAGAAATCCAGTTGATATATAATCCAAGTGAATCCTATTAATATAATATAAAATAAAATATTAAAACTGATTCACAGAGAGAGTTCAATGTTTTATTTAAGCAGAGCATATAAATTGTAAACAATAGAAATTAGGATTACTCAATAATATTGATGATGATCATTTCATCTTGTAAATTAAAACTAATTTACAAGGAGATTCAAATCCACCAGGTTAACAAGAAAGTGTTCCATTTTTATTTATATATATATATATATATATATATACACACACACACACACACATCTATATATATATCATAAAGAAACAATTTATACAAAGAATTAAATCGCAATTTTAATGTGATTAATGGCAAAATCACTTCACTAACAGGACTTAATGAGACATTAATTTACTATCAATTCCTTGAATAATAAGATCTTTATAATTGAGTTGTTGTCAGATGGAAGACACATGCCAAGTATTTACGGGCAATTTCAAATTGCCATCTTCATTATCACATTAGCAAAGTGATTTCGCCATTAATCACATTAACATTGCTATTTAATTCTTTGCATAAATTTTTCTTTATGATATAAAATATTAAGCTGCACACTCATATATATATATATATATATATATATATATATATATGAAGAAATATAGTTTTAAGGTGTGCTATATTTATGAGATAAAGTGCTCAATGTCAGAGATAGAGTGTATGTAAATATAAATATAAAAGTGAACATTGAAGTCAACACTCAGAGGCGACAGGTTGTTTCATGCTAGACACAATCGTCAGGCCACCTTTATATATACATATATATATACATATATATATATATATATATATATATATATATATAGTGTTAATTTGAAATACTGTTTAAAAGCCAAAATTAATATAAAAAACTTTTTGGGTCAGATGAACCCAAACTAGAATTTTGGTCACATAAACTCCCATTATGTATGGAGGAAAGTGAATGAAGATCACAAACCAAAAAATACCCTCCCTACAATTAGGCACGATGGTGGGAACATTCTACTCTGGGAATGTCTTGCTGCTTGTGGACCAGGATAACTCGTGAGACTACAGGGTATCATGGATAAAGAGCAGTATCTGATTATTCTTAAAAAACAATATAAAACAAAGTGTAGGAAAGCTGTCTTATGGGCATCACAGGGTGTTCCAACATGACAATGACCAAAAACACCTGGATGAATTGTTACAAAATACTTAGATGACAGCAAAATTAACATATTGACATACCCCACACAAAGTCCTCACATAAACCCCATTGAAAATTCATGGACATATTTGAAGAAAAAGTAAGAGAAAGTAGTCCTTTGAATGTTGAGGAACTAGAGACTATTGCCAAGGAAGAATAGAACAAAATACCTATCAGTGTGTGTAATGATCTTGTAAGGAACTATCAAAAACATTTAAAATCAATAATCAAGAATAATGGTTACACAATTGATTATTTAGTTAAGAGGGCCAATAATTTTGTCCTATGTTAAATTTTTTTGTGTTTTTTATATTATTATTTGATATTAAAAAAAAGATTTTGTTGTGGGCATCACTGCACAATCTTTCAAATCCATTCTTTCATCATTTGTGAAAAAATGCACATGAAGTTCCCATGAAAATTTGAGGTATTACAGCTTTATTTGTATTTATGGAAGTGATGGGTGAATAATTCTGTCCCCAACTTTATATAACTATTGTGATGTATGTCATGGTGCTATAAATACACACACACACACACACATATATTATTACAATATGTTTCATTAAATAATTTAGACAAGTTTTGTCTATTTATTCTTAATATGATCCTCTCATATTTACAAATGAGTTTCTTAGTACCCTTATTAAAGGAAGAAAGAAAATTACCATGTTGTTGTATATCCATTTTATTCTTGAGTACTTTTGACATTAGCACAATGTCATCTTCAGGATCTTGTTTTTATTTAAATTATTTAATGATACATGTCTTAACGAAAACATGCTGCCAAAATATACGCAATATATATATATATATATATATATATATATATATATATATATATATATATATATATTGTGAAGTACATAATTTAATCTTCAAAAATTTAAATGCAATATCAATTGCCATCTACTGTCATCCTGATTACTCTTCTTTTGTTCTCACTCCTTAGTAATGTTTCTGTTTTCTAATTCTTCCATACCAACAACCACTTTTCTCTCAGCGGTTTAACTGCCTTGCTTGATTAAGTTGACATGGTGGCCAGAAGAGAGTTCCACAAGTGAGAAGTACGAGAAAAGAAACTGTTAGTATAGAACTTACGGTTACAACTAGACAACTCAACTGTAAATTGACGAACAATTCAATTGGAAAACTGTTCTTGATATATAAAAATTTATATATCTTTATCCCATATATATATATATATATATATATATATATATATATATATATATATATATATATATATATAATAAAAAAATTTAAACACTAATATTCCATGGTCATAATTTATTCCATTGTAATCGTAAAAACGATCCAATTCATCAGACCTACAAATTCAAAAAGAAAACAGAAAAAACAACTCCGGGAAAAAAATTAGTAAGAGTATATGTATGAAAGTGTGGAGGACATGCGATCTATATAGAGGGGTAACAGACGAGAGAGGGGCAGGGAGGTCTAAAGATGGAGGGGGCATTAAAATTTAACAGAGAGAAGATTTAAAGAGGGGTTTCAGTGAGAAAAATATGCTTATTTTCAAACGTCTGAAGATATACCGGAAGAGTGTATACATTTCTTGGTGACATACACACCCCATATATATATATATATATATATATATATATATATATATATACATATATATATATATATATAGATATTGTAAGGTACGTCATGGTGCTGAGAATCAAATTTTAAACAGTTTACCAAAACTTTGCATATATAACTTGCATTTCTTTCAGACCTACCCTTCTATTACAAGGGTAGCTCAGAAAGAAATGCCTTATTATTTTAGGCCACAACATTAAAGATTGATGTTGGTATGGCAGTAGAGGCTGAAGCTTCCCAACAATAACCCATTTTTTTTTTTTTTTCACAAAGAGCAACTCCAGTTGGGTTCTTTATATTTACTTATATGCAAATATGCTTGGGAAAGGTGTGAATCTACATATTCTCCTCCCCAGCTATGGGTTAATTAGTAGGACTTGTATCACAAAATCATTATTATCTCCAGAAACAAAAATTCTTAGGCTCGAAAAATATTTTCTGGTTTTAAATAACCAGCAAAGGATTGAGAAGCCATAGAAAATGAATGAATCAATTAAATCCTGTTCATTGCTAATGATAACGCATAGACAACGATGGTGACTATGTGGAAAATAGTGTTTTGTAGTTGAAAACTTGCACTCACCAGCAGTACTATTTTAGTACTCTCTGTATCTGTTGTAATTCTTATGAAAACACAGGCATTATTTTCAGAGCATCCCCTATATTCTCTCTTGTGCACATTAAGACTTTCAGGAATTTGTATAGGTTTATCTTCCTTGAAAATGTTATGTCTATCCTTTGAATATCCTAATTACAGATAACACGACATTCAATAATAAATGTTTTTCGGCTCCTTTCGTAAAATGACAAAGTTAAGCTGTTAATACACATCAATATTGATTGGTTTGGTTTGGTTTGGTTTAGTTTGGTTTGGTTTGGTTTACGGCATATCAACCTCAATGGGTTATTTAATGCCAACAAGATTTTTATTGTTGGTAATATTTTTTATTTTTTTCATAAATCTATTTCTGGTAACATTTTTCATTCAAATATGTATCACAGTTTTTTTTTTCCAAAAATGCATTGCTGGTAATAATATTTTTTACACAGTATTTCTGGTATTAAAACCTATTTTTACACTTTCATAGTGTTTTCACCACAGTTTGGGGTTAACTATTTGCCCATAGCTGGAACTCGAACAGAGTCAGGGTGGACCTGGGAAACAGCAGCAATTAAGAGGTAGTTCCACGCTCCTCAAAACCTCCCGCTCAGAGACCTTGCTGTTGGACATAGTTTATCGTCTTACCCAGGACAGGCACATCACTATTGAATAAAAAGTTATGAGTTCAATTCTATCAAGATATTAAAGGTGATAAATTTTATGATATTTAGCAAAAAATTATATATTTACTTATTCTCAGTCTGTTGACTTTCCTTAATAAACAAAATAAAAATGAAAAATAAGGAATAAGCAAGGCTTGTCTGCACACTTTCCATCAGCCATAGTAGCATATGAATATCAATATTTTAAATCAACTATCAATACCCATGAAAATTTCAGTTTTTCTATTGTAATTTTCTGGCAAATCTTAAGTTAATAATTGAATAAGCATCTTTTGAGTTCTATCACTATAAAATACCCATGGAAATTCCTCTATTGCCTTGTTAAAGATTTGAGTTTAATAACTTGAACAAAATGTTGCAGTATCAATGACAGATATGAATGCAGGTCATTATTTAAAGAAGTAAGTACAAATTAAAAGATTAAAAATTGGCAAGGTTTTCCATTTCACTGAAGCAGACAAACACTTAAGAGTGTTATCACCTCTTTTCTCTTTTCCTTGTTAGACCATTACCTGAGACCTAGGGTAAGGCAAGGGAGAAAATATATGCAGAGATACTGACAGGTGAGCATCCTGCATCACTGATGCATAACGTTCTTAAAGAATGCAGTAAATTTTCCCCCTGTACATCCCATGAATGCAACTAAAGTTTCCCATGAGAAGCAAGACATTGCACATATTTTTTCAAATACTCTTTACTTATTCTTCCTTCCTTTCTTTCACTTCCTCTTTCCTTCTTTCATTGGACAATGGGATGTGTGGGTGGCATGAAATAAACATCAACGTCACCTTAACTTACCAGAGAATATCTTTTCTTTAATTTATTTAATAATGAAGTTTGCTGACCGTTGCTTTAAATAGTGCTTTTTATAACGAGTATTATAATAATAAAACAATCAAAATAAATATGAGTTTGTCATATTGATATCGTTTCAGTTTATGAAAGTACTTAGAATTTATAAGATCTAGAAAATGAAAATCAATGCTTTATAAACATTTCTAAGATTTAAACATTCTGAACTAAAATCAAACATGTCATCTACTTGAAACACAATGGCACAAACTAAAACATTCTTTTCCTTATTTTGCTTCCTGCAAAATCAAATAAATATGAATTTGTCATATTGATATCATTTCAGTTTATGAAACTATTTAGAAGTTATAACATCTAGAAAATTAAAATCATTGCTTTATAAAAGCTTGAAAGACCCTAGGCTGCAGCCTATACTGCCCTAAAGGATAATTCATCCCTGGACCCTAGGCTGCAGCCTATACTAGCATAAAGGATAATCTGGGCCTTGGACCCTAGGCTGCAGTCTATACTGCCCTAAAGGATAATCCAGGCCCAGGACCCTAAGCTGTAGCCTATACTAGCCTAAAGGATAATCCAGGCCCTGGATCCTAGGCTGCAGCCTATACTAGCCTAAAGGATAATCCAGGCCCTGGACACTAGGCTGCAACCTATATTAGCCTAAAGGATAATCCAGCCCTGGACCCTAGGTTGCAGCCTATACTAGCCGAAAAAAAAAAGAATAATCCAGCCCTAGACCATAGGCTGCAGCCTATGCTAGCTTAAACGATAATCTGGGCCCTGGACCCTAGTCTGCAACCTATACTAGCCTAAAGGATAATCCAGGCTCTGGACCCTAGGTTGCAGCCTATACTAGCCTAAAAAAAGAATAATCCAGCCCTAGACCATAGTCTGCAGCCTAAAGGATAATCTGGGCCCTGGACCCTTGGCTGCAGCCTCTCTAGCCTAAAGGATAATCCAGCCCTTTGCATAACAGCAGTTTTAAGGTGGGACTTTTTTTTCAGTTTGAATTTGAAGATCCTTATAAGAGATATTTTTTTATGCCATCACACTACCATATCTAGAATCTTCTTTTTACTAGATTGATTGATTTGCTTTTTTATGTCTAATCAACCCTTTCTGGGTTATTTAAAGCTGGAACATTATTTTAGATTCCAGAAGTGTGCTTACAGTACCAGTGTTCCCAAGTGACCCCCACCCCTCCATGTAGTGACCAAGCTTGATGCTGCTTAACTTTGGTGATTAAATGGGAACTGATGTTTTCAGCGTGATTTAACCATAGGTTCTTTTTACTAGAAGTTCCATCGCTGTGGCCTTACACCAAACTAATATGTACTTAAATACCTATTTCTAAAAGAATTAATTAATAGATTTTGATTTTTAATATGACATCTTTATTATTTCAGGTTCAATCCTTGCTGGAGAACATATTTATTTTACTAAAATTTCTCGAATGCATAGACAGCAAACGAATAGATGTTGTAATTGTAATGCACATTGTTTAGAGAGTGTTTAAATAAAAACAGGGCTTCTATTTCCTATGCTGAAGATACCATGAACATGTGATCAACGAAAAAGTTTTAGAGAAAATGGAAACAAAAAGGAAACTTATATCTAACATCAGGAAGAGACAACTGAAGTTTCTGGGGCACATAATGAGGAAGGAGTGCTTGGAAAATCTGATACTCACGGGGAGATAGACTGAAGGCATAAACAGAGGAAAACAAAGCATAACATACTTAGTAAGCTTGAGTAAATAAATTGGAAGGCGGAACAGGGTTTAAGAGGAATAACAGAAAGACAAAAAATTTATTAAGAGCTAAGGGACAGGAAGTCGTGGAGAGCCATGACCGCCTACGTCCTGAAGGGACACGGCATATAAAGAAGATTTCAAAAGCGAAGTGTCCACTATAATAACGTTGGAAGTATGATTCATTGCATAGCAATGAATGAATGTAAATTGTAAATGAAACTCGGAGGAAGACGTCCTTTTCGGTAAAAGAACTGAATCGAAGATTTAAGGTATGGATAAAGAAAGCAAGGAAAGAACGAACGGACGAATGAATGACTGAATGAAGGAAGGAAGGAAGGAAGGAAGAGTAGAAAGGAGATGAGAACCTAGAGAAGGTTCATATCAGAACTAGAATAAGAATAATGATGTTTCTATTTGGACGATGTCTAGACAAAACTCCACAAAAGCAAAATGTAAAGTACAAAAATTTATACGTTCTTACTTTAAGGGAAGTATTTTTATTTTTTACTTGGTTTCATATTATAATCACACAAAGTAAACTAAAGTTTAACGATTTTTTTAGACATCTACAAATTATGTTCGTTTGTATTTTTTTTAATTTTATTTTTTATTAAAAAATATTCAACAATTTTACTGTTCAAACAATTACCTCACATTTTAACTTCGAAAAAAACTTGCTTTTGGTTTTCAGAAAAAAAAAACTATGGAATTTAATTTTTAAAATTTTTTTAGGGATTTTTTTACATTTAATTTTTTTTCTTCATGTATGTTTTTTTGTGTTGTATGTGTTTTATTTCCACTTTAGTGAATAATATGAGATTAAATTTTTAAAAAAAAATCAACATTGCTTTTTTTTAAAAAATTACAATATGAAAACAACGACGTCCTCATCGTAAGGAAAAATACGCAGGGAAACATTTTCTTATAAGTTATTTGTTTCTTGATATCAAAATAAAATTAAACTACAATCTACAATAAATTTAATTTTAAATTTATGTCAAAAAATAAAAAATGATAGGATATAAAAAAAATAGGATAAAAAAGAAAAAAAAAACTAAAAGCAGGCCATTCAATTTTTTTGTTTAGTTCAACACAAAACTTACAAAATAAATGTGAATTTAAAAGAAAAAACTTGTGAAAAAAGTTTCGAATTTAAAAACAATTAAAAAAGGTAAAATAAAAAAAGAAAACAAATGATACGACAGCGAAAAAAACAATTTTCAAGTCAATCAATCACTTATTTTCTATTTTGAAGATGAGCTTTTATTTAAGATTTATTTTCTCAGCTGAAGTATTTCATTTACATTCCACATATTTTCAAACTATTTTATTTTTATTTAATTCTTATTATTCAAAATCAAATCTATGAAAGTTTATATTTATTTAACTTAAGATTTTTTACTGCATGCTTCTATACTCCCCCATATTTCAGTTTCTGGGTGAAATTTATTTTAAGTGAAAAAAAAAAAACTTTTATTATTGAAATAGAAATAAGATCTTGCGTGAAAAAAAGTAATTACTTTTTTCACTTCAAATGTTAAATTTAAAAATCTCTTTCGTTAAAAAATGAAGGCAGGGAAAATTAATTTCATGCTATAAAAAGGGGTGTAGGAGTAAGTTATAAAAACAAAAATATATACTAAAATTTAATTTTTAATTATCAGTAAGTTAAGTATTAATGTTTTTATATTTCATGACGAGAGAGAGAGAAAAATGTGTGTGAAACTGTGAAAGAGTAAAAATGCAAAGTTAAAGCAAATAGTATTTACAAACTAAACATTATAAACACGAAACGAGTGAAAAAAAAGCCGGTCATTGCAACTCATCCAGTCTAATAATGGAAAGAAAATATATCAATAATCCCAATTGTTTTTTTAGTTTTTTTTTTTTTACTGATGGCACATCTGTACGACCTTTTTTTTGTAAATAAAATATCTTAGCACTTATTTTTAAATACGTTAGATTTTTTTCTAAAGAAAATTATTTTCTAACTCTTAAATTAAAAAGAATTGTATCGAAAAAGAATGGGTGTTTTGTTAATTAATTATTTTTACATTTGAGCTCATCAATAAATTAAACGAAACCCAATAAATAAGCTACAAAAACAAATTAAAAAGATAACAACAGTAAAAATCTATGATTCAAAAATTCCTTTTTACTGAGGGAGTTTCTCTGCAGGGTGATGATTTTTTTTTATCGTACACCCGTCTGAAACATGTGCTCGTCGCTTAAACAAGTCAAGTAAAGTCCAATAAGAAAGTCCGTGCGAAAAAGACAAAGAAAACTAAGGCGGGGAGGAGAAAGAAAGTGATTTTACACGGCTGTTGTTACGATTTAAACTCAATCTCCCCTTGTTTGCATGGTAAAAAAAAGTAGGGAAAGACATTTGAATGAAAAAGCGGGTATTTTAAATTTGCAAGTTTGGGTATTTTCTTAATGCAAAGAAAGGGATTTGTATGCCATTTACAAACAGTTGTTTCAACAACTGAATTATAATTTAGAAGTCTAAGGTAACAGCAAATAACAACTGACCAATCGCTCAACAACAATGAAATGTCATTGTTAAAAATAAAATGATACAGGCTTTTTGGTTATCAACTGAAACGTATTTTGTTGATAACGGTCAAAGAAAGAAAAAGAAGAATAGAGCAGGTGTGAATTTGAGCTTTTATATTGCGCCCTGATAAATTTTTTTTAACAATAGAAGAAAAATCAGCAACTCATCAAATGGTCAGGAAATTGTATATATATAATAGTGTCTGTCTAAACCATGGTCAATTGGGAAAAATGTGGAAAATGTAAAAATATGTATTAGTTAACATTACAATAACATTGGTGAAATTTAACTCAAGACGCCATTCATTTATTTTAAAACTAAAAGTAGAAAATAATTTTCCGTTTTCTTACAACGAACGTTTAGTGAATATTATTATCTCTGTATTCTTTTTTTTAATTTATTCATTCACATTTTCAACTGAAAAAATTCTAAAGGATGATCTTTGGAAAAAAAATAAGTATTTTTTTAAAATTCAAACACAGTTGGTTACCATACAAAACTGGCATTTGAAACGCGCCAGAAACCAGAGTATTTTAAAATTAAATACACAGGTAGTTTACTAAGTTTCTGTTTACGATTTCTTATTTTATTCTGGGCCTATTAGATGGGTTCGTTGCATGTTCTTTGATCTTTGTCTAAGAAGAAAAAAGAAAATTAATCCAACGTTAAAGAAAACAACATTGATGTTCGTTAACATTTTTAAAGATAGCGTGTATGTTAGGGGATGTAACACAAGGAAGTGCCTGCTGGATTCTGAAGATCCCTTTTTTAAAAGCTGGACAATGAGTGAAGTGAACGCAAGGAGTGAGAAGAGAAAAAGAGGCGGAGTCTATTTAAGAGCAAAAATTATTTAGCTAGCAAGTGGGAATAAAGAACTTATGTTTTGGATTTGGATCAAAGAATTCCTGATAGTTTTTTTTTTAGTATCAGATTGGTTAACTACTCAAACATGCAACAAACACTACGGTCTTCCTCCCACACTTGAAAAAAGAACCCTGTATCACATTTTTTTATATTGCGTGGGGTAAAGAAAGACACTCTAGCTGTGTGACTCTGAATAAAATAAAACCAGTGCGTTGTTATTGTTCAATTTATTGTTCGCACAAGGTGACTGGTTGGTTGTTGCTCGGGTCGGGGATTGAGTGATGATAGCAAGTTTCCTTAAATCCCCAGCACCTTCCTTAGTATTCGTACTGACACCAGCTTTGCCGTAGTTTCGTCTCAAACCTTCATCGAATTTCCAAATTTTTCAGTTTCGTTGTTGTTATTCTATAGGATCTATTCTCAGTTGCTTTTTAAGTACAAACTCTTTTTTTTGTTTATATTGTTTTTGTCTCGCAACAGTCAGCAAAATTACTACAACCTTCTTAGATCAACAAAAAAGGATATTATCCTTTTTTTGTTTGTTGATCTAACGACCTCAGTGACAATTATCGTGTATTAAAAAAAAATTAAATCATAATTTTAAAACTTTTTTTTTTACGATTATTAACCAAACTTACTTAAAGGCCGTATATGGGCGTTATTCAACAACAGTACAAAAAATTGCTTGTTTTTAAATAATACAGGCAGTCAATGTTTTACCTTTTTTTTTTTTTTTTAGAGTTCAACTCTTTTGGGAAGCCTGTAAAAAAATTTAGACTTGGACTAAAATTGAACTCGTAAATTTTCGGGCTTCAAACAAAAAAATGCAAAGTATATGGAGCGAGAGAAGCATGAAAAAAAGTGGTAAATAATTCTAGTGTCCGTCGCGAATACTTCACGGGAAATTCACTACAATTTATTTACGAAGGCACAATTCGGCCTCCGAATAAAATATGGAAAGTAAGAAGAAAGAAATTTACGAATAGATGTCTAAGGAAATGCTGAAAAGTTCTCGAACAGACCAAGGATAGGGATTTGTAAAATAAATTGTGATATTTTTTTTTTTTTAGTTAAGATTTTTGGAAGTGGGTGGAGGCCAAGAACTTTTCAGCACACCCTCTTAGATAAGAAATTTAAAAAAAAAAAAGCAAGAATTATGAATAATAATAAATAAAGAATGCATGTAAAAAAAGAATTGGACAGCTTTAGAAATTAAATAAATCACACGTATTGTGTGACACAGACTGTCACTGCACATATTGAGAAATAAATAAAATTTAAAAAAAATAAAAGGATCTTTGATTTTTCCCGAGAATTAGGATGGAAAGGAAACCACGGGATGAAATTTCTTTTTCTTTTCTTTTTTTTTTGTATAACCCAGGGACACTGGAAAATGTGAAATTAACGTGTTGTTTTGGACTTTACTTTGGAATGTGTGTGTGTGTGTGTACGCACACTGGAGAGATTCCCAAACACAAAAATAAAAGCTGAAGTTACCTTTTTTATCACTTTGTGTCACAGAGAGAGAGAGAGATAATTTTTAATTGTTACTTACCTTCAACTTTATCCATTTGTATAACCAGGGCATTAAAATAAAGATTAAAAAAAAAAAAATTAAATAAAATCCACTTGTAACTTCCACCCAAAAAGCTTCTTATTTTTTGTCGTCATTGATTTCACTTCTCACATTATTAAAAAACCGGGGTATGGTCCTCCACATCCTCCTTGTAGATGTCGCTTTCATTTGGTTTCCTTTTCCTTTTCTTTTTAATAATTTTTCGCTACTGTTGGACAAGTGATGAGGAATCGAGTTAAAGAAAATAAATATTTTTATATACGACTTCTTCGTTCCATTTAAAAAGGACTTTTTTTTTTAATCCATCACTTCTTACGTGAATGAGACGGACGGTCCTTTCTTCTTGCATTGCATGGCACGGTATTTTAACACATTTTATATTTATTATATTACTGGTGGTGTGGCAATGAACACGGGTAATCCATGGAGAGAGAGAGAGAGAGAAAATGAGGTAATCCGATGACTGATTGAATATACTGAATGAATGTTTGATGTTTGTGTGTGTGTGTGTGTGTGTGTGTGCGTGTGTATCTGGTGTAGCTTTAAGTTAAAAATGCGACTGGCCCAAGTCTAGAGAGAGAGAAGTGAGAAAAAGAAAGAAAGAAACAAAACAAAAAATATACGTGGATGATACAAGTGTGTGAAAAATGCATGTGCTAGCATTTGTGTGTGGCTGTCTGTGTTACTGTGTTTGTGTGTGCGTTTGAGATTGTATGAGCGAAGACTGAAGATTGTGTATATGGGTGAGTATGCATACGGATGGATTGGATGGAAGGGAATGTAAAAAAGAAAAAAGAAAGTAAACTTTACTGTGTTAGTTTGATTGTGTAGCAGTGAACCAACGTCCAACAGATTTAACTAGAGATCAGCTACGGTACCCACTCTAACCCACAAATTACAAACAGCTCAAAAGGTGTATAATGCACAGGTGTCAATAAAAATGCTTATAAAATCTGTAGCTCACTGTTTGTAACTAGTTGTATGTGTGTTAACTGTTAATATTTTCTTTTCTACTTAGAATAATAATACGGAAAGTCATTAAAAAGTCCCAAAAGAAAAATGGGGTACCCCCGGGATCGAAGCTAGCTTGCGTAGCACCGTTTAATTAATTATTAATAATATAATATTATTAACAATATTAACATTCTCTAGTTCTTCGGGGTCTAAAAAGCAACTGAAGCCGGGTGCTAGGAAACAATCTTGTACTTTAACTTTATGGTCAGAGGCACACCCTACCAGACCTACAGCAATCCAATAACCGAAGAAGCGGGCAATTTTTTGTATGATCCAACAGGCGACAATTAGTTGTATATTGAGAGACCTCCACAAAAATGACCCTCTGCCAAAGTTGTCTTTGCGCAGTAATAAATACATAAAAACTTAAAAGGTGTAAGTGTAAGAGATTCAGTCCAGTAGTAATTATTACTGGGTGATAAGGACCGAACCCCTAAGCCGTCCGTAAGACTCAAGTTAAGTACTAACCAACCATTGCTATTATTATATTACGTAGGTAAGTGATAGTTGTGGCGTATGACATAAACTTACGTTTATTTGAGTGTAGCAAATTCTTTTCGAATTGTTTATCAGCATGATGAATGAGTTGCGGTTGAGTGTGTGTTACACTGTTAGTATTTAAGACAAGAAGAGAGTGTGTGCGTGATTAATATTTTTTAATGACGATATGTGTGCGTTATGTGCTCGTTGAGCCTAAAGGAGCGTGAATAAAATAAAAAGAACTTTGAATTAAAACACTTTTTTAGATCGGTTGGATTTTTTGAAGAAACCATTTTTAAAAAAAAAAATTTTATTTTGATGTTTTTCAACTAACAAAAACAAAATAAATAAAATGTTGCTAAAGTAAAAACAAATTAAAAATTCACAAGTAATAATAATATCATTTTAGTCTTTTACGTATTTTTAAATTTTTCGATTTCGTTTTATTTTTGTATTTTATTTATTTATTTATTTATCATGAAAATAAAAATAAAACTTTGAAATTTATCAACTTTACGAGCAAAGATTTTTTTTCTTTTTGTACGCATGCGCATTGTTTGGGAAAATTGTTTAAAATATTTGCGTAAATGACCATAAGTGTGAAGTGACTATTGATTTTTTATGTACACAAAAAGATTTAAGCACTTGTTAATTGTAGATTGACTAGTCTTGTATTTGTATTGAATACTTGCATGCAGGTGTGTGTTTTTTATGGATGGGATAAATGCTTTGTTTCTTGTTGTTTTTGTTTTTTAAATTCGCCCCAAGCAAGGCGATAATGCCACTAAGATGCAAGAAGAGGTTACTGGGTGGGAGAGAGGATGAAAAGACTTTAGAAGGAACCGGAAACCCAATCCTAAACAGGAAACAGGGGATAAAACGGTCTCTAGTCCTGTTTAAAAGACGGGGAGAAGTTTGAACCGGACGATAGGTGAGCTTACTTCTAAAAAAAAATAACTAAAAAAGAAAATCCTGCAATATTTATTTGTTGTTCTTTCTTTAATTTGTATGAATGGTTGCTTCTTGAGTATTATCGTACGAACAGTAAGTAAAGTTTATTTATTTTTTATGCTAATTGTTACGTATTGTAAATGATAAATCTTTACCTGCCTATCACAACAAATATCTGCGAGTATTGTACATTACGTAAAAAAGAAATCGTTAACAAACGGCGATCAGTGGCCATCAGTGCTTTTTTAAACATTCGTTTTTTTGTTTTGTTCTTTTTTTTTTTTTTAACTTTTTTGTACTTTTACTTTATTAACTTTATTTATTTTCTGCTGATCTTTGTCCGTAGTTAGCACTGCAATTGAATAAGATTTTTTTGTTTTAATTTTTTCAACTTAAAATTATTCCATAAAGATAAAAATGTATTTTATAAGCGTATCTTAGATGTGGCACAAGGCCGGAAGTATGGGAATTCGAACTTGCTATTCAGTCGTAATGAATCTATCGAGACAAGCTTGCTACCATTTACACACGTCGAAGTGCCAAGCAAATCGTATTACGTTATGATTCATGACTCTTAGCTTTTTTTCTTTCTTTCGTAAGGACTGGCAGATAAGTTTCGTTTTCTTCACAAGCACCATAAATAAATAAAATAATGGCTGTATTTGAGAATTAACGTGATAGATAGATAGATAGATAGATATTATGAAATTAACAAACTGAGATAGATAGATAGATATTATGAAATTAACAAACTGAGATAGATAGATAGATAGATATTATGAATTGAACAAACTGAGATAGATAGATAGATAGATATTATGAAATTAACAAACTGAGATAGATAGATATATAGATATTATGAAATTAACAAACTGAGATAGATAGATATATAGATATTATGAAATTAACAAACTGAGATAGATAGATAGATAGATATTATGAAATTAACAAACTGAGATAGATAGATAGATAGATATTATGAAATTAACAAACTGAGATAGATAGATAGATAGATATTATGAAATTAACAAACTGAGATAGATAGATAGATATTATGAAATTAACAAACTGAGATAGATAGATAGATATTATGAAATTAACAAACTGAGATAGATAGATATTATGAAATTAACAAACTGAGATAGATAGATAGATAGATATTATGAAATTAACAAACTGAGATAGATAGATAGATAGATAGATATTATGAAATTAACAAACTGAGATAGATAGATATTATGAAATTAACAAACTGAGATAGATAGATAGATAGATGTTATGAAATTAACAAACTGAGATAGATAGATAGATAGATATTATGAAATTAACAAACTGAGATAGATAGATAGATAGATAGATGTTATGAAATTAACAAACTGAGATAGATAGATAGATAGATATTATGAAATTAACAAACTGAGATAGATAGATAGATAGATAGATGTTATGAAATTAACAAACTGAGATAGATAGATAGATAGATAGATGTTATGAAATTAACAAACTGAGATAGATAGATAGATAGATGTTATGAAATTAACAAACTGAGATAGATAGATAGATAGATATTATGAAATTAACAAACTGAGATAGATAGATAGATATTATGAAATTAACAAACTGAGATAGATAGATATATAGATATTATGAAATTAACAAACTGAGATAGATAGATATATAGATATTATGAAATTAACAAACTGAGATAGATAGATAGATAGATATTATGAAATTAACAAACTGAGATAGATAGATATAGAGATATTATGAAATTAACAAACTGTGATAGATAGATAGATAGATATGAAATTAACAAACTGAGATAGATAGATAGATATTATGAAATTAACAAACTGAGATAGATAGATATAGAGATATTATGAAATTAACAAACTGTGATAGATAGATAGATATGAAATTAACAAACTGAGATAGATAGATAGATGTTATGAAATTAACAAACTGAGATAGATAGATGTTATGAAATTAACAAACTGAGATAGATAGATAGATAGATGTTATGAAATTAACAAACTGAGATAGATAGATAGATAGATATTATGAAATTAACAAACTGAGATAGATAGATAGATATTATGAAATTAACAAACTGAGATAGATAGATAGATATTATGAAATTAACAAACTGAGATAGATAGATATATAGATATTATGAAATTAACAAACTGAGATAGATAGATATATAGATATTATGAAATTAACAAACTGAGATAGATAGATAGATAGATATTATGAAATTAACAAACTGAGATAGATAGATAGATATATAGATATTATGAAATTAACAAACTGAGATAGATAGATAGATATTATGAAATTAACAAACTGAGATAGATAGATATAGAGATATTATGAAATTAACAAACTGTGATAGATAGATAGATAGATATGAAATTAACAAACTGAGATAGATAGATAGATATTATGAAATTAACAAACTGAGATAGATAGATATAGAGATATTATGAAATTAACAAACTGTGATAGATAGATAGATATGAAATTAACAAACTGAGATAGATAGATAGATATTATGAAATTAACAAACTGAGATAGATAGATATATAGATATTATGAAATTTACAAACTTAGATAGATAGATAGATAGATAGATAGATATGAAATTAACAAACTGAGATAGATAGATATTATGAAATTTACAAACTGTGATAGATAGATATGAATTGAACAAACTGCGATAGATAGATAGATATGAATTGAACAAACTGAGATAGATAGATAGATATGAATTGAACAAACTGAGATAGATAGATAGATAGATATGAATTGAACAAACTGAGATAGATAGATAGATAGATAGATATGAATTGAACAAACTGAGATAGATAGATAGATATGAATTGAACAAACTGAGATAGATAGATAGATAGATATGAATTGAACAAACTGAGATAGATATGAATTGAACAAACTGAGATAGATAGATAGATAGATATGAATTGAACAAACTGCGATAGATAGATATGAATTGAACAAACTGAGATAGATAGATATGAATTGAACAAACTGAGATAGATAGATAGATATGAATTGAACAAACTGAGATAGATAGATAGATATGAATTGAACAAACTGCGATAGATAGATAGATATGAATTGAACAAACTGAGATAGATAGATAGATAGATATGAATTGAACAAACTGAGATAGATAGATAGATAGATATGAATTGAACAAACTGAGATAGATAGATAGATAGATATGAATTGAACAAACTGAGATAGATAGATAGATAGATAGATAGATATGAATTGAACAAACTGAGATAGATAGATAGATATGAATTGAACAAACTGAGATAGATAGATAGATAGATATGAATTGAACAAACTGAGATAGATATGAATTGAACAAACTGAGATAGATAGATAGATAGATATGAATTGAACAAACTGCGATAGATAGATATGAATTGAACAAACTGAGATAGATAGATATGAATTGAACAAACTGAGATAGATAGATAGATATGAATTGAACAAACTGAGATAGATAGATAGATATGAATTGAACAAACTGCGATAGATAGATAGATATGAATTGAACAAACTGAGATAGATAGATAGATAGATATGAATTGAACAAACTGAGATAGATAGATAGATAGATATGAATTGAACAAACTGAGATAGATAGATAGATAGATATGAATTGAACAAACTGAGATAGATAGATAGATAGATATGAATTGAACAAACTGAGATAGATAGATAGATATGAATTGAACAAACTGAGATAGATATGAATTGAACAAACTGAGATAGATAGATAGATAGATATGAATTGAACAAACTGTGATAAATAGATAGATAGATATTATGAAATTAACAAACTGATAGATAGATACTGAGATAGATAGATAGATAGATATGAATTGAACAAACTGTGATAGATAGATAGATATGAATTAAACAAATTGCGATAGATAGATATGAATTAAACAAACTGAGATAGATAGATAGATATGAATTAAACAAACTGAGATAGATAGAAACAAACTGAGATACATAGTAGATATGAATTAAACAAACTGAGATAGATAGATAGATAGATATGAATTAAACTTAGATAGATAGATAAATGAACAAACTGAGATAGATTTAAAAAATTGAAATGATTTTTCCTTTTTAATTCTGTCGTTTGTTAAATGTTACATTACACGGCCGCGCTACTCTTCCCTGCTTTGTTGTTTTGCATACGGACATTCAATTTTAAATGCATCAACAGTCAAGAAATTCTTATTAATGTTTCTGTGATATTTTTTACAAGTTTTAAAGCAGGAAATATATTTTAAATATAAATAAATAACTCCATCAAACAATATATAAAGATATTTGATCTCAAGTTTATGCAAATCAATTCATTGCGGCGAATTATCAATACCTTCCTTCCTTCCTTCCTTCCTTTGACGCTGTAGGCTCACAAGAACGGGAACCGTGTGAGGAACAATCTCATTACGAGACGAGCTTGCTTACTGTGACTTTGTGCTGGGTGTGAACCCCTGTATAATGGTAGATATGTGAACAGACTGCGATAGATCAGAATATCGACTGAGTGTAATGTACCACACGTGCCCATATGTACGCGTGTGGATCAGAGTTATTATCGGGATTTTGATCTTAAATTTTTGCTGTGTAATGTGCAATCTATGTGTTTAACAGACAATAATGTTGGTTTAAGTGCATTGTCATCACGGATTATGTTGTAAAGCAAGTTGCGTTGTAAAAATAAGATATTTTTTGTACGCTACAAATTTACATACATACATCAAACAAAATACGACGATAAATAACAGGTTATAAACTGAAGGTAAAAGGCTAAATTTAGCACCCTCTGACATCGGACATCAAAATTTCATGGCGTTCTTTACTTAAGGCCAAGTCATAGAGCAACTCACGTTCAGAATTGGAAACTTTTCTCAAATCTCGTCGTTCTACTGGGAGGGAAGATTGTTAGTTTTGGTTTGGATTTACGGTAATTTTCTCTTGTAGTTGGTTTAAGAAAATTTTGCAATTTTATATTTGGAATCACTTTAGCTGATTTAATTAAAGTATAAGATTTATTTATTTTATAAATAGGCGTTGCTATAATATTCCATGTTTTTAATGCAAAAGCAAACATTTTGTACATTTATATTTTATACGAAATTCAATGAAAAATATAATTAAGAAAACTTGGTCTTGTTACTTGGAAGTTAATTTAATATTCTTTTCTGTGAAATTTTAATTAATAAAAGCAAATGCACTAATGATGAACCGTATTATTTATTTTTACGTAATCTGTATTTCTGTTTGGAACAAATGCAAAAAGTATGTTGAATTTTTACCACACTTCTAATAGCGAAATGTAACAGCTTAATTTTAATTGATTTAAAGAAATAATTTAGTGATCCCATTTTTAGTCTGTCGAATTACAAATGTTACAAAATCTCTCACAAGAAAGTTAATGTTTTGTTATATTTAATTTTCAACAAATTTTCTTCCAGATATTTATTTTTCTTCGATTCTGGTTATACACTGCAGAATTTAAAAATGCAATTATTTCTTATGAGGGAAAAATGTATGACAAAGTGGGAAAAGTTTTCTGGTGACGCGTTTCGTGCTTTCGGACTTCATCTGACTAAATTTGTTATGCTGGTGCGACTACACATGCACACGAACGAGGGATGCTGGGAAATTAAATTAATTTTTTTAAAAATTTTAATCTAACCGATTTCATTTAGATTCATTTTCTTTTTCTTTCCATCACTTTTCTTAATAGATATCCTACACTAATAATAGAAGTTCTGCCAGGAATAGTAAAATGTTGTAAGAGTCCGGGTGTAAATTTACTGTGAATCCATGCGATCAAGGCACTCTCTAGACATTTTCCCGCAATACTGTTCTTAAAAAATATGGATAATATGCTTTTTAAACCCCGCGCTAAGTATATAATAAAAAAATTCCCGAATAGTTATATTTAGGTGTAAATGTACATGCTTAATTCGAAAATATCACAGAAATTTTGATAAAATCTACCGTTTAAAAGTCATCGACAATAAAAGTTCGGACTTATTCGCGTTACGGCACGGCAGCCATTACTGGGGTTGTTTGCATACATTCGCTGCTGATTAGATTTGCGCGGAAGATTACCTTGTTAACGGCCCTTTTACGGTTTTTACTTGACTCAATTACTGCGCAACTGAGGACTCAATGCGTGCGCAACAATCAAGACGATTTCGCACAAACAACGCCAGTAATGGCTGCCGCGACGCAAATGAGTTCGAACTTTTATTGTCGATAACTCCAAAACGGTAGAGTTTACCAAAATTTCTTTGTTAATTTCGAATTAAGCATGTAAATTTACACCTAAATATAACTATTTGGGAAATTTTTATTCGATACTTAGCGCGGAGCTTAAAAAGCAAATTAACCAAAAATATATATTGTTATCTCAATTATTTGTTATATAATGCTAATTTAATTTTTTTTTCTCTGTGATATTGTTATTCTTACACAAATATATTGATGATCCAATTTAATCTTTTTTATCAATAATTTGTATTTTTCTTTCTAAAAAAGGTATTTTAGGAAAAAAGTGTGTTGAATTTTAGCTAAGTACAAAATAAGAGTAAACGTGATATTTTATACTACAAAAATAACAAAAAATAATTTATTAAGAACATTGTTAAATGTTATTGCGTAAAGTTAATTAAATTCAATAAATTTAATCCGTGATATTTAGATATTGTAAATTAGGTGTACTAAACGTTAACCCTAACGCCTGCTGCTAAAGCACACATTTTTAAGAACCATTTTTCCTACTTCTCCTTTTCTACTTTTATAATCATAAAAAAGAAATGTTTGACAAATTTATGACAAGTCAACATAATAACGGTTACTTTATTTCTAATCAATAAAATAAAAAAAAGTTACTTTAATGTTTTTGTTTGATGTCATATTTCTGTTGCAGAATCCATAGTTCCGATATGGTTTCTGTTTCATTAAAACTATTTAGCGTAGATAATTAATTCAAATAACATATAACATTTCGTACGCCCTTTTTAACATGATGGGAAGTGATGGATCCGAAGCTCCACCAAATTATATATTAACTGTAATAAGAACTTAGCAAAGAAAAAAATATACCAAGATAAAGAGGATTAACTTTTTGAGCCAAATTAATTATGCTCTTAATCTCTACTTTTTTTCTTTTAATTTCTTAATCCAACTACAGCAGCGAATTACCGCAAACCCAAACTAAAAATCTTCGCTCCCAGTGGAACGATGAAATTTGAGAAAGGCCTCTAGTTCTGGGCGTGAATTGCACTATGACTTGGCCTTAAGTAAAGAACGTCATGAAAAATTTTAATTCAAATATTCAGCGTCTCTGTATTTTTGATATCATCATCACACAGCTGTTTCGACTTGATTTCGAACATCATCATCAGAGCTGTTTCGTGTGATTTCTCATCTTTTGCAATTTCTGTATAATAAATGCGAATGTCAGTGTGTCACTATGTCGCACGTTTTCAATTTTGCTTCTAGAAGCCGTAGTCCAACATATCATACCATTTTGGAATCAGATCGACCCAGTGAGCAAATTAAAAATATTCCAGGTCGTATCCGGGACCGAAATTCTGAAATTTTGAATTCCCAAGTTTTCATTACTGCGATTGTTTTCGGCCATTTTTTTACGTGATTTTTTTTTTTTTTTTTTTTTTTTTTTTGAGACGAATTTTTTGTACGATAGCAGATTTATAACTTGGAAATAAATTTGGGAATAATCGAAATTAATTGCAAAATCCAGCGAAACTCACCCATGAAATAAAAATAATGGTTTGTACAGAAAGTAATAACCTACGTACATCAAATTGTCTTTAAATTAAGTAGAGGCAGAAGAATTATCGTTAAACTTTTAAAGGGTAAGCTTAAATATTAATGCAATACTTAAATGCAGCGATCAGTTTTGACTTCTTCTGTAGTTTATTGTTGCCTATCTGTTGTGACCAAGTAATTGGTTAAGGAATAACAAAACAAGAGGTTGCAGATAAATAGTGTATTGAACAGTAAATACAACAGAAGTGTGTTACACGACTTGGGAGTGTATATCGGTTGACCAGCGTTCAGTCTATCACTATTCCCCCGAGACTTACTTTTCCTACTACTTTATAGTAAGAAGAAAGACACTACAACAATATTGCATCTCCTCCTCCCTACCTATTGTGATGAAGGTCCAATCAGGAGCCCTCCTCAGGAGCCCTCCCCAGGAGCTAGTTTAAATGCCGCC
This sequence comes from Acanthosepion esculentum, assembly GCA_964036315.1. NCBI lineage: Eukaryota > Metazoa > Mollusca > Cephalopoda > Sepiida > Sepiidae > Acanthosepion > Acanthosepion esculentum. Next base: position 40,635,680 of record OZ038499.1, on the reverse strand, counting down.
CGATACGGCGACTTTTAAGCTAGTTGTAAATAACTCTTATCTACATGCTTCCAAAGAAACGCGATATCTAAGGTTTAAAATAATTTTTTAAAAATTAAAAATCTTTTTCGAAGCTTTTATTTCATTTTTATTTTTAAGCTAGTAGATTTAATTTAATATTTCCAATAAGCAAAATAATTTACTGTAATACAAATTGAATTTAAATTGTTTGGAATTAGTTTTTTTTAATTTCTAAAAAGATGGCTGATTTTAGTACGATTTTCTCAGTACAACTTAATTCTCTTCATTAAAAAAATCTTTCAAAGATAAAATATACGATTCTGAATCTTTATTTAGGGAATATTATCTGATTAAAAGTTTAATTAATCTGATTTGAAACAAATATTACTTATTTTAATTTAAAATATCGTGGAAATGCATTTATTAACAGAGAGGTAAGTGTTTTTATGAGGTGTTGACAGCTCTATTGAGAACAGGAAATTTAACTAACTTTTTCTACGGTGGAAATATCTGTAAAAATAACTTGACGAATATAACGTGAGCTCTTTTTTATATAATTTTTTTAACTACACAGTAATCTTAAGAATTTAGGAAAATATACTAAGTAATCTAATGTTTTATTAAATTTTAGGTATTTGGGCTTTAAATTTACTATAGTTACTGCTCTTACTTTTTGATAGTGTCGTGTAGAAGTTCGTATTTACAACAACCGGAACGTTTATAAACACAAAAAATATTCAAAATTCTTTTTAAAATACTAGGGGTCGCTGAATTACTGTAAGATCCCCCATTTGTGATTAGTAAATATAGTTTTTATTTAATAACAATATCACCTAACCGCTACAAATTAATACAGAATTTTAAAAGGTTTACAATTTTATAAATTATTCTAATTAAATTATTTTAGGAATGAAAAAAGTTATTGTAAAATCGAAAAATCTTTTTTTCTTAAGACAATAGAGTCCATAATATATCTTATTCATAAAAGCAGTTAATAGTTTTTCTAATTAAATAATGACTTAGTTTTATTGCATTTTTTTATTTTACACTTCAGAGCAGATTTTTGGTAACTGGGTTCTGCTTTCCAAAAGGAAATTGACGATTTAATTTCTCAAAAATCTTCTGGTTAGAACTAATATAAATATTAAGTGGCATAAAAAAGAATTTGTCGAAATTTCATAAAATTAAATAAGTAGGGGGTAACGGATGTAAAAAATATTTTTACCAAAATTATCTAAAAACAAACATTTAAAAAAAATAATTTTATTCATTTTTTAATAAATCCTGAAATTTTCATGAAAATCCAACAATTATTTGATTTTTATAAGAATTTTGAAATCAATGTTTGCTTTTTTTACTGTAGAAATACAGTAAATTTTCCCATTCTAATTTATGGTCACCCGCTGACGCAAGAAAAACAAAGTTTTTAAACAAAATATTGAACGTTCTAAAAAGGATTATGAAATATAATAATCAAAGAATTCTTTGGTCTTTCTTCTTAATAATAGCATAAGGATTTTGATCATAAAATTTTGTTTTTATTATGTTTGGGGCATTTTCTCATCATAGTATACTAAAACCTATTCTAAGCGGTCTCCTTTAACTTAAGCCTCCCTGTCTTGTTCTAACTCACGAAAATGCTACAATTTTTTCAAGTTCTTCAAAGTTCTTATTGGGAATTTTATTGATAGTTCTTTTAATGTCATTGTTCAATGACTATATTATGGCTGTTCGTCTATGAATGTTATTCTTCCATTTGGAATTGAGGACAAAACCATTTCCATATTTACTGTTTTAGCCTTTTCTGTCTAACTCCTATACTTATATAAAGTCCTTTGATTTTAGTCTCTTGGAGACAATATATCATCCCTGTTATAACTATCAGCGCCTCGAGCCAATAATTCTTGCTTTTCTTTATTCGCAAATCGTCTAATGTTAAATGACGCGATTCCCGATGGAAATATCTTTAGATGCAATTGGCGCCATTTACAAGGTTTTAAATAAGAAGTTGCCAACTTTTAACTAGCGTTTGTTATATTTCTTCTTCAATTTTTCTCTTCTTTCCTGTATAAGATTGGTTCCATCAATAAAACCTATTTGTCTGAAGACGTTTCTTCTCGGAATGTAACGCGTCACTTTTCCATCTTGTCAATCATTTGTCCACCATACATTATGGCCGGCTACTCGTTTCTGAGCACATTTGTCTGCGAGGGCGGCTAGCTAATCTCTGTTGCAGACGCCTCATCAGACACATTTTTATATTGCAGAGCGAACCTTATTTATAGTTTCTTAAGCTGAAACCCTCGGTCACGATGACTTGTGTCTTTGTGCTAACACAACCATCGATGGCTCCAGAACAGTTTCGTCTATCGAATTTCACTCACAGTGCTTGGGTGAAGACATTTGTGTTATATAGGAATAAAGTGTCGCTGCACAGAGATCGACAGTGAGAAAAAAACAGGGGATCCCATTATTGAATTAAGTGGATCATGTGGCTATAGGGGAAACATATATATGGGACGTAACGTGACGTTCAAGGATCGTTATTTCTAGTCTATTTTCTAATTCTATACGAACCGCTATTCACTATACTATTTCTCTATTCGGATCACTATACGGATTACTATTCGAGCGAGTATTATCGAGCAAGTACTATTAGTGCGAGTGATATTCGAAGGCGTCTGACACCAGTGTTATTCGATGACGTTACTACAGTTGTATCTGCGGTTACAAAGTCTCTACTACAATGAGCATTACGAAAGTGACAGCGAGTATTCGTTGACATCACAAAGGTGACAACGAGTGTTCGTTGACATCACGAAAGTGGCAGCGTGTGTTCGTTGACAACAAAACATTATATGCTGTTCAGGTACTTTCCAACGGTGTCGTACGCTGGGATCGCCCCCTCCCTACCAGGCCTATAACATCAAAAAGTCACTTCTCTGAAAAATCGAATATGGTGACATTCGAACACGGGCCATGCGCCTACACATTCATACATCTTTTATTCATCTGCATTTTTTAAAAGTATTATTTCGTTTCGTATGGAACAAGCACATGTCCATAGCCCACACATGCATACATCTCTGATCTATTGGACAATCTTTATTTTATCATGTTCGCCGTACTGTTTCAACTTAAAGGCACACTACAAATCAACATTTTTCATTTCGGAGTATGCCACATGCTCAGCCACAGAGCCAAACTCGATGTTCGTGTTGCTCAGCGAACCTTTGTTACTGTTCAAATATGTGTCAGATTCGCATACAGTTTTGCATTCAGAGTTTTCCTTCTACTGTACTGGTTATCAACCACGGCTATAGAGTTCAGTCGGTTCTGTTATTTAACCTATAGCTGGAGATGTAAAAGACGGATTCATATCTTTTCTAAGGCTATTTGTGCAAAAGAGAATGCAACGATCCCGACCAGAATTCGAACTCGACGCCAATATCTCGAGCCTCTTACCAAAATGCCACCTGCATATTCAGTATGAAACAAAATGAAAAAATTAATTACAAACAATATTATCAAGGGTGAGGATCGTACTCACAACCTCCGCATTTTTCTCACCCCATAGCTAGACCCAGGGAAAGTACTGTTTATAAATACTGCACATAAACCGATTGTTCTACCGGAGCAGAAGGTCCTTATATTGAAGACTTCTTTTGCTAGTAAAGTGACAATGAAGTGTAAATCGAGGTGAATTCTTTTACATATATATATATATATATATATATATATATATATATATATAATTAATACAAAGAGTTTGTCATTTAGCTGACTGATGTTATCTTCAGTATCCCGACTCCAGAGTTACTCCGTCCATTCATCAATTGACTGTTTATGCTTCTCGATTTTTCTTTCTTATATGCACTTTTCATTGGTGCAAATTTATTTTCATAGTGTATGTGTGGGCGCGTTCACCCATATATACACCCCCCCACACACACACATATATATATATATATATATATATATATATATATATATATATATACCATACCATCATGCTCCACGCCGACAATACAACTCGGAGTTTCATGCTCTATGCAATTATCACGTGCATATCACGTGCATTTATTTATATTTATGCATTTGAGTATATATATATATATATATATATATATATTATAAAAAGGCACAGCCTCAAATATTTTTTCTCTATGACCTTTCTTTTTAGTTTCTTGAGTTTGGTATACTTTTGTGCAGGTGTTATTTTAATGTTTTAGTGTACGCTCGTGCGCATGCGCTTGTTCATTTCCGTCACACATGGACGTATAATTGGGGCCCTGTAAATGGGGGTAATTTGCATGGGTATATGAATCAGCAATTTTATTTGATTATTGCAGACTCTAATCTAAAACAGGCCATGGTTGGCATTTAAGAGAATTAGAGTCTCAGATGCCTCCCTCAGATTAGCTAAAGCAGGGTCGGATAGTTAGGAGTTTAAAGTACGAATCATCCCGCCATTTTGTTTTTGTTTGTTTGTTACATGACTCAAAACACACATGAATTTAGCGTATTAATATCTTATTGTGAGAATACGCATCGTTTTTCGATCAGTTAAGGTGTGTATTATTTATTACCAATGCTAGTGGTCGGTGTTCGAGTCCAGGTAAAAATTTGAAATGTTGATTTTCAAAGCTACGTTCCTTAAATCTTTAGAATTCATGCCATCGTCATCTCACTCACGAAAGTCTTGAATTCTTTCAAAGTTATTCTTTTCTTTTTCACTGTTCCTAGTTCTCCTTGACTTATGTGTATGACAGTTACTTATTACAAATTCTTTGAAGCTGTTATTATTATTTTTACCAGTGTCGTCTGGTACTTAGTGATTATTGTTGGGGATAAACTAACAGCATATCTCTTGAAATCTCTAGCATTTTCCGTAAGTGTTTTGGCCAGCTTCAACACTGTTGTGGTCTGAATAGTTTTCACTTTTAGCCTTGGATTGCTTGTTCTTCCACAGTGAAAGGTGGTCGGGATTGCTCGATATAAATGACCATTATATCTTTATTTTAAAGCAACTTGTTTATAAGCAACTGTACTCGGATTTGGCTAAATCTTAAGCAACTTGTTTATAAGCAACTGTACTCAGATTTGGCTAAATCTTAAGCAACTCTGTAATGACGTCATTGTGGCTTAAACAGAAAATGTAAAATTAAACAAAAACAGTCATTAAATTCTTTATTTTATACTGTAGTCAAGAATTGTACCAATTCTACTAGTTTAGTTATATTGAAATGTCTTTCTTTTCTGTTTATTAAACGAAAGCATAACAAATTTAAGCAACTATTTCAGCAACTAATACTTGTGATAGAATAAAGAACAAATAGGAAATGTTTATCAATCTAATATGTTTCACTTTTATTAAAGCTTTGCCAGAGAATGAGATGGAGAAAGAAAAAAAAAGAAAGAAATTCTGATTTTTTTAAATTTTTTGCAAATAATGACGCATGGCCGAGTGGGTAAAAGCGTTGGTTAAAATAATCCAGTGACTTCATCCAAAGAGTTGTGAGTTCAATACCTGACCACAGCAGAAGTGAAGAAAAACTTGGAGAGTTGAGCTACCAAAAGGAAGTAACTGAGACATCCAGAATAAGATAAGGCCAGCATAAGGCATGGCACGTGGAACTAGAACAATTGGAGGAAATAACGGGTTCGGTTGGAAATTCCAACGTATATCGCCCGAGGAAAAGCGGAGCGTACGTGAATATGACTATAAAGATGCGGACAACAGTCCGAACAAGGTAAACAGTGTTTCATTTTTATGTTGTTTGATTTTCATTGGTTAATCACGCTTCACCTGCATTTGACTTGTTAAGTAACATTAGTATAATTTAACAAGTCAAATGCACCTGAAAACCCAATAAAAACCAAACACAAAAATAAAAAATACCAGAATATTTTTTTCTTTTTCTCCATATCCAATTCTCTAGTGAAGCTTTAATAAAAGGGAAACATGTTAGATTGAGAAACGTTTCCTGTTAGTTCTTTATTCTGTCATTCTGTCGGATTCCGATCCATATTTAACCCCAATTCACTAATTCTTAAGCTACCTCGATTACTGGACAAAATCCTATCTTCCAAAACATTATTAGCAGCATTGTGTAAAGTAAACTATGGTAGCCCACGTCGATTCTCCCTTCACAATAACTTATCCAAGAGATCTTTCCCTATATCCCTCTATGTTTTGACGTGTCATGTCTCTTCAGAATATGGGGGATCATGACTCTCTACAACTTCCTGTGCTTTGTTGTTAAGTAATACATGCTCGTTTGTA
>OZ038499.1:40499394-40621894 GCA_964036315.1 Acanthosepion esculentum | reverse complement strand
CTCAATATCAGAAAATGTTTAAGGTAACAGGAATCAATATTGCATTTAGCTCTAAGTTTCAAAACTCAGATTAAGATGTTTATACGCTTATTTAAGCTGCGATTAAAAATGTGTACGTCGTAGTTACACTTGCAAGAATTTTCTAATAAAATGATTAAGTCCGCCACGACATAATCATCATCATCATCATCATCATCATTATTATTATTAAATGAAAGTGTTGTAGGCCAACAAAATCACGCTGGTGCATAAATATAGGAAGCTTATTATACTCATCATATCCAGTCTGCCAAAATGCCGCTAGGTGGTGTTGCATTCAGGCCTGTAAAAGGAAGGTACATAAACCTTTCTCTTTCTTACTCCGGGATGTAGTAGCGGAGACTCCCCGATCAAGCCGTCGGCATAAAAAAAATCATCGTTTTTTTAATTCATTCCATTTGAAATTTTTCACTCACCTCCGCCACCCTCTAAAATCGGAAAACATTTAAAATATTTTTTGATATCACAGCTGAGATCCAATAATTTACGTGACAACAATCCCATTTTCTCTTTGGATTGAAAAATACTTTCAGTTGTCGTAATCAACTTGACTCATTCATGCTTGTAAAAATATCAGCAAAGTATACAATTTGTATTTGTTGTTCTATCGAATGACCGGAATTTATGGCTAATAAAATATGCCAATAATTCTTTCCGTAAATCAAACATTCTAACGTGACTCTTACTTTGCAATAATCATCTAACCTCTGCATGGGGAAAATTTGAAAAAGATACCATCTTCACATTGGACTCGATAAAAGGCAATTGCATTGACTGTGATTAGATAGAAATTATCAACACTGTTTCGTCTAAAACCGATTTTAATGTCTGTCTGAATTTCTAGGATGAGGATTTTTTAAAGCTAATGTTCACCCAATGCAAGGCCCAATAGCCTCTCAAGCTATGTGGTGTTGTATGAGCGTAAGAAAGGGCAAGAAGTGAACTTCACAAGAAGTGAACTTTTGTTGCGGGTGCTGACTTTCTCAGGAGCCGTTATGGACTAGTTGATTTATGGGGCGCAGAAAGTGTTTGGTTGTTGGGGCTAACTTGTAGAAGATAGTGACAGTGATTACTAATTATTCCGATTGCTGTCCGGAATAAAGCAATCCCAATGTACAATGCAATGATGAAGCAAGGCATTTAAACAAGTGAATTTGAAATGAAAAAGATAAAGGTGTGTTTATCAACAAATGACAATTTATTTGGATATTTTATACACCGTGCGTTGAATATAATAAGACCGTTGAAAAGAAGGGTAAGTTCACATATACACATTTAAAAGGGAAAAGATAACATACACACATTTAGGTGTGTTTAATAAAAACCCTTTGAAAGGGGAGAGTTAAATACATTAGGTGTGTTTAAATAAACCTCTGAAAATGGAAAGCTACAAAAACACACATTGAGGTGTATTTAATAAAACCCCTTGAAAGGGGGAAAGTTCAAATACAAAACACACATTAAGGTATGTCTAATAAAACCCCTTAAAAGTGGGAAAGTTCATATCTTGGATTCATTGTAGAATCTACATCAGAGAAGCGCGAAATGTTTCAGTGGACTAGTAAATCGGCTGAGTTTACAACGCGGAATCCATTCGCTAACTGCCTCTTGTTTGCATTATGGTCTGTATTTATAGCTTTCCTTAATTATGTGCTGGCTCACAAAAAAATTCCCCGAAAATGCGAGGGAAACGCTGTCAGTGGTCGATTAATAATTTATATTATATTTTGAATGTTTTCAATGCTACCGGAAGTGCCACTCGGAGCCTATGCGTAAATAACTGATTTTGGTCATTCGCCTCCTGACTCTTGAGATGGAAACTTCCGGTCGATCGACACTTTCCTAGGCAGGAAATATAAAATTTGACACTAGACTTGAAATGATCAAGATTATAGTGATTGGGAGAACGTCATACCGGGAGTCTGTTCCACAAAGCAACAGTTCTTGGTAAGAAGCTGTCCAACAGGAACTTACTCCTTACTAATGGAATACGAAGGGGATGGGGATGATTCAGGGTTGGTGGAACTAATAAATATAGCTCGTCAGAACACAGGGCATGAAAATAGTGGGAGGCTTGCAACGTTTCGACTGTGGGAAGGGGTTGTAGAGTGGAAAATAATTCACCATCAATAAGTCTACGAAGACGCTTTTGAATTCACAACAGGCAAGTTATCATTTATATTATTTATATTCGAACTAATTTCCTAATCTTTGTTGTTAGTGTAACAGCATTTTGATCGCTGTATTCCCCACCGCTACCCGGCCTTCTTTAGGTGTCTGTCGCAGCGGACCTCTTCAGGTGTCTGTCGATCCGACTAACTCTCAGGCAATTTGGAACTGGACCATTTATTTAAACTACGCGGATAGACTGTTATCTGTTCATTGTCTCTGTCTTTGGATGTCTTGTTATATTTTAGTAGTGCTCAGGGTTTTTTTTAATCAATTCACCCCAAGCAAGACGATAATACCACTAAGATGCAAGGAGCTACTAGGAATTAAAAAAAGACCGAAAATCCAATCCTAAATAGGAAACAAGGGATACACCTTTGCCCTTGTTCAGAAGACCGGGGTGGAGGTTCGAACGGACGATTAGCGAACCTATCTACTCCTATTGAGGAAAACATTTTTATAAAAAATAGTAAATAAAATTTCAGAGTTTAATCGGAGACGTTAGAAGTACAGATTTGAAGTAGATTTTAGAAGGAACCGAAAAGCCAATCCTAAACAAGAAACAAGGGATAAACCTCTACTCCTGTTCAAAAGATCGGTGAAGAGTTTGAACTGGACGATAGGTGAACCTATCTACTAGGTGAAGGCGTTAGAAGTATAGATTTGAAATAGACTTTAGAAGGAACCGGAAACCTAATCTGTTAGGGCAGATTTGGCTAAGCACGAAAATGTAAAGTTATCCCCCCTTAGACCGGAGGGATGAAATAAAAGGGGTTTTGTCATTTCCTCTGTTTTAGGGTACAGAGCATTCTATGTATGGAGTTCGGCCATTACACCAAGATGAGCAGGACAGATCTCCGAGGCTCATATCTTATCATTACGCATCCAGCCGTTCCACTCACCATCCGACCTGTATTTTTATTTAATAAAGTTTGTTAACAGTTATCCTTTCATCCAGTTTTCACACAACCACATTTCACTTCTCTGGGAACCTAACATAATCGTAAACTGGAAACAAGGGTTAAACCGCTACTCTTGTTCAAAAGACCAGGGAGAAGTATAAACCGAGCGATAGGCTATTGCTAATCTTGTTTCTACTGAGTTTGAATTTCTGCTACCTGACCCCGGGATTGAACTCATAATTATGTCCCGGGGAAATAGCATAGTAGATTAAAGTGTTGGTTTGTTAATTTGGAGTTATAGTAAAAAAAATTGAAATCAATGCATGCAGCAAGAAATCGTAATATGGCGGTAGATTGATTTGCAGAATTTATTCGGAATCAAAGACTCAAAGTTTTATCATTTTTGGCATCAAATCGCCACAGAATTATACCCTGTTTAATATTATTGGTTCTCTCGTTTGTTTTTTTGTTTTGTTTTATTTTATTTTTTTATTGTTGAGTGATTGATTATCATGGACCGAACATGTGAGCAACGATGTGGTCTTGGAGAGGATGCAAACAAGGAGGAAGCTTATGCTTAGCATAAGGAAAAGGCAGATGAAATTTCTGGGACACGTGATGAGAAAGGAGAGCCTGGAGAATCTGATACTCACGGGACGAATAGATGGAAAAAGAGACAGAGGAAAGCACCGCATGACATACGTGGCGGGTTTGGGCAGGTGGATGGCGGAGTGTGATCTGGGGGAGTTGGCAGAAACACAAAACCTGTTGAGAGCCACAAGGGATAGGGGGAAGTGGAGGGCCATGATCGCCTACGTCATGAAAGGACACGGCACATAAAAAGAACGAAGATTCGTTTTCTACGGCTTTCCAACACTTTGCGTGTTATTTAAAGCCAGAAAATATAAGAGTATTGTAAGAACTTTTTTTTTTGTTGAGTTATCTCAAAAAACTTACTAATTAATCCGTAGCTGGGGGGGAGAGGAGGTGGGTTCATGTCGTTCCCAAGTGTATTTGCACATAAGAGAATATAACGAATTCAACGGGAATTGGAACTCAGTTCTCTGGTTAACAATTCCGAGCTATTATACATTACACCACCCGCACATCCAAGCTTACACTTCCCAATCGGTAAGAAAGGAAGAGGTGAAATTAGGCGATTAAGGATTTTAACTGTTTGACCAAAGCCATTTGCGCGTGAGTGAATATTACGAACCCGCTAGTATTGGGAATCGGAGATCCGATTATCTATTACGCCACCCGCACATCCAAACTTACATCACCTGGTATTCCCAAGCGGTCACCCATCTAGTTACTGACCAGGCTTGACGTTACTTAATTTCGGTGATCGTACGGGAGCCGGTATTCCGTTAGCCTTGAATATGCATTAAATTGATAACACTTTTACTGTTTTAGATTTTTTTTTTTTTTTTTTTTTTTTTTTACTGAACACATAGCATTTTTCAGACTTTCAATTTAAATGTTATAATGTAAATTTTAATGTGAAGGAAGTAAATATATGGTGTTTTAAGAGGAGGTGGGATGCAAAATTATAATAGCGCCAGCCTCCCCCCTCTTTCTCTCTCTCTCTCGCTTTTCCATACCGACCACCAGTGCGACAACGCCCTATTTACCTTTCACAACAGGAAACTATATTTATTACATGTAAGCAGCTCATCACTACAGAAAATTCGGGTAAGAATTGTATATAACAAGAGTGGGAAAACTTTTTTTCGCAGGGCCAAATGTGTTGTTTGACGGGTTCATGCCGGGCCACAGGTATTACAAAACACTTGAATAATACACATATAAGAACCACTCTTTTTAGCAGTGACAACAGTAATCAATAACCAGTAATTGATAGGCTGAGAATGATGGAAGACATGATTCTTATGGGTCATACAGTAAACTGAATACATTGACCCAGTTTCCGTCGGCTAGGACGAAATGACCTAGTAACCTAGTTGTTTCTACAAATTATCTGATTTTATGAACATTCAATGAAATTAATAAATTGTCGTTGATCTGTCAATTATTTCTACTGGGTATTAACTAAAAACTGTAAAAAGGAACAAAAAAGAAAACTGATTACAGAGCAAATTCGGTTCTCGAACGTCTCACATGTCGAACAAATCGGTTTTCGAACAGAAAATTCGAGGTGAAAATGCTTCGGTTATCGAACAAAATTTCGATTTTCGAACAACATTGCCGAACCGAGTTAACCCGAACGGAATCATTTCTGAATGGGCCGCCATTTTGTATACATTCGTGTGTTGTCGCATGCTTTTCTTTTCCAATTTTATTGTACTGTGACTTTTTTTCTCTACATTGATTCCTATTGGAAAAAATTACTTCGGTTTACAAACATTTCGGGTTACGAACGGACTTCAGGAATGAATTAAATTCCTGAACCCAGGTTCCACTGTACAGGAAAATCGAATCATACACGAAAAGATTTTCCTTTGAAATGCTTTCCACAACGGACCGTATACGGCCGTAATTTTCCCGCCGCTGATATATAAAGGTTTAACAAATAAAAAAGATGAAACCCTTTTCTTTCCTGCATGTCAACAAAACCCTAATAATCCTGTAAACATTTTACATGTTACAGAGAGTGAAAGAGAATGAGAAGAGTGGTGAGAAGATGTGAGGAAAGGATTGTAAAGGAACAGGGTTCAGGAAGACAAGATGGCGATCGATGTTGCATTTAAATCTTTGAATAATGTAGGTTGCAGGGAAACTAGAAATCGGAAGATGAGAAGTGTGAGGAAAGAAACTGTTAGAATAGAAGCGGATGCATCTAGCTAGTTCAACAGTGTTCTATAACAACAATGTTGATGATGATGATGATGATGATGATGATTTTGTAAGAACTTCCGGTCAAACAAGGGAATGCTGGACGCAAAACAGATCAAGCGTCAGTTTGAATAAAGCAGTTGCTGAGTTGTATCTTTGTGTTGCTTCAGCTTTTCAACAGCCAGTGTCTTAGTTTATCTTTCCACACTAAGCCAAATGGAACAAACAGTAAAATCTAGTAGCACGCTTAAATTCATGTAGGGACAAAAAATCATCAAGAGTTGCCATGAAAATATTTGTAGAAAAGACAGAGTTAAGCGACATCACGTCTGTGAGAAAGTGAGCGAAGTCGAGATGCCAGGTCAAGATCGATTACATTGCAGACCTTTTTTTTTTTTAATTTTGTCAAGAATCTCGAGACATATAGTAGGAGCACCACGCCAGATATGGCAGCTATATTTAATGCGTAGATGAATGGTAGATTTATAAATGTGCAAGATGGATTCTGACAAGAAAATTTTTCTGGCCCGACAGTGAACCAACTTTTCTAGCAATCAGTCAGTAATGCGCCATGTGTGACACACGCTTAGGCGGTCATGTATCTTTCGATACATGACTGACGAGGCAGATTTTTTTTCCCGCAGTGGGTTGCCATTTCTTTTTGCGGTAGATCAGTTGTCATCCAACCCGGAAGTAGAGGATTCATACCTTTACCAAGGGTATTAGCACGTAAGTGAAAGTAATGGTTTCAACTAGAATTCAAACTCGGCTCCCCGATTCCTCAACCCGAGACGCTATCCATTACTCCACCAATGATTCGATATACTAGCTTCACTTCCCGTTAGTGGAAAACGTGAGCCAAAGAAGGCGTAGAGTGTTCCTCTCTGGAGGTTAGCGTCAGCCACGATGATAGCAGACTGAAAAGGTTTCCCGTGGTGATTAAATGAAAACAGTTTTGTTTTGGAATTGCTAAAATTTACAAGCCATTATTTTATGATTGTTTTGAAGCCATGATTTGTTCTTTATTTTTCTGTCCTCCTATAATGTTATCAATGCTGTCCATTTCATTGCACTTTGCGTCCTTTCTTTGTTTATAACAATATTTTTTCTCTTTCCACGTACTTTGCTTAGCTTCTGGAATGCAACTTTTTGCTATTTAAATGCACGTTCGGATTTCCACCATCTATTAAATCACTTCCCATCTATATATAAAATTCTGTGACTTTTGTTAGTCCGTCCGTCTGTCAAACCCTCTAAAATAGCCATACATTGAACGAATGGAAACAAATTTTGTGGAGAAGTGTAAACAGGCAAGAAGGTACAACGTACAGTTGATTTTAGTAGGTGTGTAATTTAATGCAATAAATTTTTATTCATTTTGGGGTAAAAATTAAGTTTTATTATTTAACATGCAAAATAACCCAACCGTTTTAAAAACAATTTAATGATTTTTGCATATCTTTTCTTTAAGTTTTATATACAAAAATCCAGTTTCCAGTTCGCACTGTGTTTGCGAGAACTATAAACAAATCGCTAGGCCAAACGCTTAAAAAGTTGGAATTTGGCTCTAGAAAGAAATATTTACGCATGGCCAGTTGTATGTTGCATGCTCAAGTGTAAGAAATCCTAAGAATTTATTCGTTGCTGTTAAAAATGTTAAAGGAAAAAAAATAAATGCTCTTAATAAATATTTTTTACCATGAAGTTCTATAAAATTAAATTAAATTAGAGAAATTATTAAACCGCGAACTAGAGTTTTTGTCAAAGTATTTTTGGCTTGAGAAATTGAACGAAACGTAGAGTTTGTAAATCTCGACAATACTAAATACTGTGAGCATTTCAACACGTGCCAGAGGGTTGTAAAAATTTCTAGTGTTCTTAAATAGCTTCATCAGATAGAGAATTTCATATAGATGTCAAACATGGCGTCCAGCCCATTCAGAAAGGTTTAAACTATCAACTATATTCAACCGCTTTCTCATATTTGAAGTGGTTTTGAACAAATGAACCGTATAGGTATTAGCAAGGACCATCCTTCTTCGAACCTTTCTGGACTGGCGCTACAGAATCACAAACAGAACCGTACCAAATAACAAAAACTACACCACTTGAAGGCTTTCAAAAGCAGCAACAGCTGATTATAGTATTTTTAAACTTGTGTAACTATTTGATTTTCACAGCTCCAATTCGTAGTTCGCATTTGAAAATATCAAAGTCTGTACAAAATGTTCGCTAAAGGCACAGCGAGGAATCGAGACGTAGACACTACCCGACGCTGACTGGTGGATTCAAGAGGAAAAAGGTTGAATAATTAAAAACAATTATACCCAAATAATCGGTATTCATGCTCTCTCTAATTAGTTCTATGAAGATTTACATCCTTACCGAAATTTTCTATTATTATCATTGTTATTTACTAATTATGGGTGTGGTTAGCCGTAACGGTTATCAGCATTTGAATGCCGGGTATGGTTGTTAAGGTTCATCTCTTACCAGTTCCTTTGGGAAAGGCAGACAACCACATCTTTTTGTACTCTGTCCTACTATTACACCAACAAAATACCTCGTTTCGTCACTGTCACGTCGAGGCGGTTAACAGAGTGGGCAAAACATTCTTCCATAACTAACTAATTTGTCCAACCGCTAATAGCAATAAGATGGTTTTTATCAGAGCTCATATTGCAATTTTCGTTGTTGTTAGTGCCAGAGAAAAAGCAATAACAACAACGAAAATTGCAATATGAGCACTGGTAAAAAAATGGTTGCTGAAGACATTAGGTTTATAATACCCAGAAATTCATACACAGATGTCCTCAAGGACACATGGCACAGTGGATAAAGGCGTTAGTTAGATCCAGTGACAGGATCCAAAGACAGTGAGTTCAGAACCTAGTTAAGGTGATGGAGAACTTGGAGAGGGGAATTAACAGGAGTTAACTAATAACTGCCATCCATTAAACATGGTACGTGGAACTAGAACAATCTACCCCAGCGAGCGAAATAAATAGTTCAGTTCGACATTCCAGCCACCTGAAGAAGGCCGGAGCGTACAACGACCGAAACGTTGTGATAAATATGGCAACAAATATGAGGACGATAGTCCGAACAATATAAATAGTGCCTTAACCAGGTATTGAACTCAGAACTCTTTGGGTCCTGGATCTAACCAACGCCTTTTATCCAATGGCACAGTGGATAATCAATATGACAACAAAGATAAGAACAATAGTTCGAATAATGTAAATAGTGTACATAATACCTCATCTCAGAAATTATTATTATGACTATTACAATGCTTTACATATTGGACTGCTGTCTTTTGCTGTTTTCAATGCAATGCTTCAGCCGATATATTCTTCGGCCACTCTGAAGTCTAATCAAGAATCAACCAAAGAACAGATTCCTATTTCACTTGTCTACACGTTCTTCAGCTGATATTGATGTTGACGGTCCCGTCTAATTAAATAGTAACTGCAGCCATTAAACGTTAGATGTAGCTAAACAAGCCGATGTTTATGTGGCAGTTTCTGGCACAGCTGCTGCACATGAAGGCCGAAGGCTGTGGCTGGGTGATCACTGCCGCAGGTTTTCTTCTCTCCCTTATATCCGACCCCAGCAGGGTTGATTTCTCTTCTGCAGTATTGTTGCGGTGATAGTAAGTACGGTGGAGTAATGGATAACGGCTCGGATTGAGGAATCAGAGAGCCGAGTTCGAATCCCAGTCGAATCCATTACATACATATGTGCTAATACCTTTGGGAAAGGTATGAATCCTCTTCTCCCAGCCATGGATAAATAACAGGACAAACTGGGTTCTATAGCTTTGGGTGGCAACTGGTCTACCAGAAAGAAATGGCAACCTACTGCGGGAAAAAATCTGCCTCGTCAGTCATGTATCGAAAGCGTTTATTCCGCATGGCACATAACTAACTGATATCAGAAAGAGCAATGCAAATGTGTACCTATGTTTTATTGATTATGCAAAGGCGTTTGACAAGGTACGTCTCAACGTACTGTTGGAACTGCTAAGTAAGCTTCATTTATTTGTGAAATACATTAGATTAACCCAGAAGTGATACTGGGAGCAAACTGCCTACATGAGAATAGAAAATGAATTCAGTAAAAACACAAAAATAGAAAGGGGCGTAAGACAAAGATGTGTCATCTCACCGAACTTTTATTCACATTTTACAGTGAAGTAACCCTGAGATAATCAGAAGTTCTACCAGTCATTATTGACCGCCACAATCTTAAAAACATTAGATATGCAGATTATACAATGTTAATAGCAGACAGTGAAAGGAAACTACAAGAACTGCTACAGAAGGTACCGAAGGAAAGCGAGAAGAAAGGACTAAGCATCAATTGCAAGAAGACAGAATATCTGTTTGTCAGCAAAAGGAACAGCCTAACATACGAATTACAAGTTGGAGATATCAAGATTAAATAAGTGCAAAAAAATTTTAATATCTAGGAAATGTTTTAACAGAGGATGGAAAAATGCGACACCGAAATCCGACTGCGCACGTTGAGATAGAGAAAGATGCCTTTCAAAAGTTAAGCAAAGTATTAAGAAACAGGAAAAATTAATTGGAAGCAAAAAAAACTAAAAAAAGATTACTTTTTTTAATCATTTCACCCCAAGCAAGGCAATAATGGGTTACTGGGAGTGAAAAAAAACCCACCGAGAAGACGTTAGGAGAAGGAACCAGAAACTCCATTCTAAACAGGAAACAAGAGATAAACCTCTAAATTGTTATGTAATATCGGTACTTCTATATGGTAGTGAATGGTTGTACAAGACTTGAGGCAACAGAAATGTGGTTCTACAGAATAATGCTGATAATGCCAGGAATGTAACACGTAGGAATCGACGAAGTTTTAAAGAAATGGTAACCAAAAGGACACTTATACATCGCATCAAAAAGTGACAGTTGAAATTTCTTGGGCATATAATGAAGAAAGCTGGCTTGGAAAATTTGATACTCACAGGATATATTAAAGGCAAGAGAGACAGAGGAAAGCAGCAAATAACCTACCTAAGGAGCTTGTGCAAATAGCTGGCAGAACAAGGATTGGGAGAGATAGCGAAAAGACAAAACTTAAGAGATACAAAGGACAGCAAGTCGTGAAGAAAAATTATTGCCCACATCCTGTGCTGCAAGTTTAGCTACGTGGATGGTGTAATGGATAATCGCTCGGTATTGTTAATCGGAGAGCCGAGTTCCAATTCCCATTGGGGTCATTATATTCGCAAAAGCTAAAGGACCTCCATTTTGATGAGAGCAAAATTTAATCATAAAATGATTTTTCTTTTTGTCACAATAAAATTTCTAATAAAAAATAATGTCTCATTTTTTTTTTAACCAGGTATAATAATTTTCTCTTATTTAAAGTACAAAACAACTACTTTTGGAGCCAATTTAAAAAATTACCAGGGTTGGCCTCAAAATTTTGAACTATAGTGTACTTATACATACACATTTTAATGAAAATTTAAACTACTATATCCAATCCAATGACATCACATATCTAAGAAAAATTGTTTTATTTACCAGATCTCATCACTAAGATAGGTGTAGGCGATTCGGTCGTCCCGGGGCTTTTTATATTAAAAGTCCGAACGTCTGCATTCCAAACAATAATAAAATTAAAATAAAGAAAACACGGTTATGCCTGTTAAATAAACCATCTGCATTTACAAGCATATGTACATAAATTTAAAAGATACAAAAAGGAGTAAAAATAGCCTTTAGTTGTGTTAAAGTCTTTGGGTAGTTGGTCGACTTAAAAAAATCTGTAGTTCAGAAAAGACTTTTAAATAGTTGGTACACAGAGAAAAACAAAAACTGGGGTTGAGAAAAGACTTTTATCGTTAGCGAAGATTCACTGGCCGTCTTTGTTATTGTTGATGATGATGATTCGTCTAAAGTCGCCGACTGGCCGTGCTTGCTGTCGTCGCTGGAGATGATTTGTTTGAAATTGCCGACACATGTTTATTTCAGCATATCGTGTATAGACGTCCGTATTCACAAAAATCGGCACGTTTATACACACACAAAAAATTCAAAATACTTTTAAAAATACTGTGTTCGCTTAATATAGCAAGCTTTTCCATATATGATTAGAAAATATAGTTTTTATTTAATAACAATATCAACTAACCGTTACAAATTAATACGGAATTTTAGATTTAAAACTTTATATATTATTATAATTAAATATTTAAAAATGCAAACAATTCTTATAAAAATTAATTACTCATCGAAAAAATGTTCTTTCTTTAGACAATAGTGTCCATCTTATTCATAAAAGCAATTGATAGCTTTTATAATTAAATAATGTCTTAGTTGTACTGTATTTTTTTACTTTAATATTCAGAGATTTTCTGTAATTAGATGTCCAGTTTGATAAAAAATTTCGATGATTTAAATTGTCCACTGACTTGTCCTTATTTATAACTAATATAAAATTAAAACCCTACAAAAAAGAATTTTATAAAATTAAATAAGTTGGAGAGTGGGGGTAACAGACTTAAAAAATTTTTTTTACTAAGATTTTGTAAAAAAGAAACATTTCTAAAATAATTTAATTCATTTGTGCTTAAGTCTTGAGCGTTTCACTAAAATCCGACAATTATCTGATTTTTGCTTGAATTTCCAAATTAATGTGTTTTTCATCGCAAAAAGACGCTGAAATTTCCCATGCTAATTTATGGTCACCCGTTGACGCAAGAAAAACACATTTTTTTAGCCAATATTTCGAATAGTCTAAAAAAGTATTAAAAATATAATTCAATAAATAATAAAAATCCTTTGATATTTCCTCGTAATAACAACTGATTTTGATTTTTGACGTACAAATTTTGTTTTTATCATGTTTTGGGGGCATTTTTTGCTCTTTTTTTTCATCATTTTTTAGCGAATCGTTGGAGGCACCTAATTAGCCATAAATTACTATGATTTATCTTTCAACCTTTTTTTGACCCCCAGACATTTATCGAAATCCTCTACACTCACCATACATTTGTTAACCCACTGGATAATTCCATCAACCCCCAGGGGTTGGTATCAACCACTTTCAGGACCTCTGTGCTGACTATATGAATCAGTATGAGAAGACAGTATTTTGCTTAATCTACCATTTAAATGATGAAATTAATGTCGTAATGTCCTTTATTTTCTGTTCTTGTATTGAATTGAACTACTAATGAACGCTGTTGGTATTTAATATTTATTTACTTATTTATTTATTTAGCTTAACCGGTGGTAATGGACTTTCTTTGGGAGAAAACGAGGGCAAGACTCCAGTTGCTCACACCCCACCTAATTCTCTAGCAAAAGCATGACGCTATAAAATAAGTGTGTGTAGTTCCTGATGCCAATTATTAGGGACAGGCTTCCCACGGTCAAATAAAACGGTGTGTAGGTTAGTTGGCCCTTTCAAAAAAGCCTGGTCGATTTTTCATTCGAAACAAATGTAGAGGCGGATACACAGACACAAGGAGAGAACTGTTGGGGAAAAAAAGTGGACTTGGTAGCTGTCGAAAATGTTTTATGGGGAGAATAGTACACTACTAAAAAGAAAAAAAAAGATTTGAGAAATGAAAGAAATGGTGGAGAAAGAAAGAAAGAAAGAAAGAAAGGAGGGGAAAAAGAAAACCGAATAATTTTCAGAAAGAAAGAAAGAAAAAAGAAAGGTTATTAAAAAAAGAAATTAAGGGAAAAAGAAAACCCAAATAATTTTCAGAAAGAAAGAAAGAAAGAAACAAACAAAGGTTATTAAAAAAGAAATTAAGGGAAAAAAGAAAACTCAAATAATTTTTAGAAAGAAAGGTTATTAAAAAAAGAAATTAAGGGAAAAAGAAAACCCAAATAATTTTCAGAAAGAAAGAAAGAAACAAACAAACAAAGGTTATTAAAAAAGAAATTAAGGGAAAAAAGAAAACTCAAATAATTTTAAGAAAGAAAGAAAGAAAGAAAGGTTATTAAAAAAAGAAATTAAGGGAAAAAGAAAACCCAAATAATTTTCAGAAAGAAAGAAAGAAACAAACAAACAAAGGTTATTAAAAAAGAAATTAAGGGAAAAAAGAAAACTCAAATAATTTTAAGAAAGAAAGAAAGAAAGGTTATTAAAAAAAGAAATTAAGGGAAAAAACGAGTAATTTTCAAAAAGAAAGAAAAGTTATTAAAAAAAATTAAGGGAAAAAGAAAAACCGAGAAATTTTCAGAAAGAAAGAGTTAGTCAGTTCTTATGGGTATACAAATTAAAGAAAGAAGGCAATAAAGAAAGGTGGGAAGATTTGTGGTATTTCTCTCTGATGTCAACTGTTGCTGTTCGAACTCATAAACCGGGATTTGAAAATATGTTCAAGGCCAACACGTTCTATCCACTTGCAAGGGTAGCGTTAAACTCATTTTTTGAACAACATTTTCTCCTCTTTAACGATGTGTCGAGCGAGCTTCATAGATGTGCAGGGAGTATAACACTTAGTAACTCGAAAAGGGAAATCAGCAAGGTGAGTTCGGTTTCACCTTTTGGGTTCGTCGCCTTTATTTTCGCACAAATACACTTGGGAAATATATGAACCCATCTCTTCTCTCGCTATCTATAGATTACTTAAATGAGGCTGAGTGGATCTCTTGCCTTGAAGTGGCAACTAGTCTAGAAGAAGGAAAACTCTTAATTCAAAGCCAACTTGAAGAGAGGACTCGGCTCCGTCAGGCCGTCTTGCCCTAGACGTACCGGTGCTGTTTGTACTCCTAAGAAGACCCTGATAAAGGACTCAAGGTTAGTTTAGCAAAAATAGGAAAAACTGCGTAAAATCAAGTGAAAGAAGAATGATCAGAATAAAAACTACAGCAGGCGCAGCGAAAAATGGAAGCGGCGATTAGAAGGAAGAAAGGAAGAAAGGAAGGAAAGGAAAGGAAATAAAATGAATGGAAAGACGGAAATGAAAGGAAGGAATGAAAGAAAAGAAAGGAAAGGGAAGGATGGAAGGAAGGAAAGAAGGGGAAAAAATAAATAAAAGGAAAGGAAAACAAAGAAAAAGAAAGGAAAGAAAAAGAAACAACGAAAGAAAGAAAGAAGAAGGGAATAAAGGAAAGAAAAAAAGGAAGGAAAGAAAGGATAGGTAAACGAAAGACAATGTGAGGAAAATTTAAGAAAGCAAAGGATGTGTGTTTTAAAGAGATGATTAACTATTATTAATCAACAAATTCAGGCTTAGCTTTGTGTGACAAAAAATGCTACGAAATTCGAACCCACGATGCTGTTGTAATGAACTGAGGGTCCATATTACTAATCATTGCTTCACGGTAAGTGTTTGACTCACAGCGTGTAAGAAACAAAACATTAATAAAACTAGAAAACATTAAGAGAGAAGTGAAAGAAAAGTGCAAAGAAACAGAGAGAAGAGAAGAGAGTGAAAGCTAAATAAATCAAGAAGAAAGCAAGAAAAATAAACAAAAAAGAAAGCGAAATAAATAAATTAATATGAAAGAAAGAAATAAATAAAGTGAAATAATAAATAAAGAAAGCAAGAGGAAAAAATAACTAAGAAAGAAAATGAAAGAAAAAAGAAAGAAAGTAAGCAAAATAAATAATGAAAAAAAAGAAAGAAAGAAAGAGCAAAACAAGTAAAAAACATTTATTTCGCGAGACAAAAAAAAAAAAAAATTCTTGCATTTAGGAAAAGGAAGAGACTTATTGTTGTTCGCCGAAGAACAAATAGTGGAATAGGGATACGGAAGACAAACAAGAATGTGGGTGAACAAGGATGACCTTTTCTTTTCTTTTTTTTTAAATAGAAAATACCAGATATTACTCATTCACTGTATTAGTCTATATCCAGACATATTTCCATACCCACTCGCTGCCCCCCGCCTTACTCACCGAGATACAGGAACCTGCGCGAATCACACACACACACACATGCACCCCCACATACATGCAGAGGCACGCAATTGTTACAAACATGAACGAGTAAAGAAACGCGTGCTGAAACATTCATTTTCACTTCCTTTTTTAAATTATGGAATGCGCATGTGCGAACGCGTATGTGTGATGAATATGTCTGCGTAATATGAGCGTGCTAAGTTGTGTGGTAAGAGTAAGGGTTGATTACGGTCATATCACATTGAAACATCGGTTCGCGTCAGATCATCGAAGTTAAGCAACGTCGAGTCTGGTGGGTACCTAGATGGGTGACCGCTTGGGAATACCAGGTGCTGTAACCTTGGATGTATGATGTGCTGGTGGAGTAATGGATGTAATGAGAAATCGGAGAGCCGAGTTCGAATTCCAGTCGGGTTCGTTAATTCATCTACGCGCGATCATGATTCGAAAAGTGACATGATCGCCCAAGCGTGTTGCATGCGCCTCTACCAACACTCATTCGTCCCGCGCAATAGGTTAATAGCCAATTCCGCTCCCCATTGATCTAGGGAAGGCCTACGTCCAATAAAGGACCTCCACAGGCTAGGACAAAGTTGTATGGTGAGTTTGTTATAGGACGAATGTGTATATGTTTGTGTGTAATAGCTCAGCAGCAAGCCAGAGGCATCAACTTGTTATATATTTTTTTAATTAATTCACCCCATGCAAGGCGATAACACCACTAAGACGAAAGAGGATACAGGAAGTGAAAAAGGAAAAGCCTAAACATGGAACAGAGGAACCTCTTCTCCTGTTCAAAAGACCGAAATGGGCGAAGCTATATACTCTTATTAAGTAGAAAAATAAATAATTAGTAAATAAAAACTCAGAAGTTAGAAGTATAGAGTTGAAGTAGCTTTTAGAAGGAGCCGAAAATCCCATCCTAAACAGAAAACAAGGGATAAAATTCTACTCCTGTTCAAAAGACCGGGGAAGAGTATAAACCGGGCGATAGGCGGAGCTATCTACTCCAATTGAGGAGAAAATAAATAATTAGTAAATACAATTTCAGAAATTAGAAGTATAGAGTTGAAATAGACTTTTGAAGGAACTGGAAATCCCATCCTAAACAGAAAAAAAAGCATATAATTCTACTTTAGGTTAAAAAAAACTGTGGAGGTGTGTGAACCGGACGGTACTTACTAAGTGTAGCTTAGTTTTGGCTCAAGGCCATAAGTATGGAGTGCCCAGTGAGGATTGAACTCACTACTCAGCAGCTAGACTAGCTCGTTAACCTTTAATCCAAGCCGATGTGCCCCCAGAATCAGAAGACCCAACTAAAGGAATCCAAAGAATGGCGAATTGATCCATGTTAAAACACAATGAACATGTAATTGCCAACATGGTGGACTTGCCAGCTGCTGGGCTGTTTGGAAAATAGGGCCTCATTTTATGGGGGATAATGGCTACATCACGTTGAAACATTGGTTCCTGTACGATCACCGAAATTAAGCAAAGTTGAGCCTGCTCAGTACCTAGATGCGTGGCCGCTTGGGATTACCAGGCGCCATGGATGTGCAGGTGGTGTAATGGATAATGACTCGGAATTGTTAATCGTAGAGCCGAGTTCCAATTCCCGTTAGGTATGTTACATTCACTTTTGTGCAGATACCCTTGGGAAAGGTATGAATCCACCTCTTCTCTCTGGGTTAAACTAGTACCGCTAAAATCATTATAACCTCAAAAAGAATTTTAGAATCTAAAAAATATTTCCTGGCTTTAAATAAGGGTTGATAAGCCGTAAAAAACGAATTAATCAATCATTTTATGGGCGCGTGCCGGATAATTATCAGCCAGTGGATAGGAGATTGAAGAATAGTTAGTGAATGTTCTTTAACGGAAAGAAAACCAAAGAATGAAAAAAAAAAGGAAAGAAAAGAAAATAAGAAAGAAACAAATAAGAACAGAAAGAAAGAGGAAAGAAAGGGAAAGAAAGAAAAAGAAACAAAAATAAGAAATAAAGAAAAAGAAATAAAGGAAATTAGAAAAGAAAAAACGAAAGAAAGAAAAAGACAAAAAAAAGAAAGAGGAACGGAAAGAAAACCAAAAATGAAAAGAAAACAGAAAAGAAAGAAAGAAAAAAGGGAAAGAAAATAAAATAGGAGAGACAGAAAAAGACAGGAAAGAAGAGGAAAGACAAAAAAGCAAAAGAAAGAAAAAGAAAAGAAAGAAAACGGCAAGAAAAGAAACAAGAAAGAAAGAAATAAAGGAAGAGGAAAGAAAACAAAAGAAAGAAAAAGAAAACAAAAACAATAAAAAAAGAAAGAAAAAGAATGGAAGAAAGAAAGGAAATTAGAAAAGAAAGACGAAAGAAAAATAGACAAAAAAGAAAGAGAAACGGAAAGAAAACTAAAATTGAAAAGAAAACAGAAAAGAAAGAAAGAAAAAAGGGAAAGAAAAGAAAATATGAGAGACAGAAAAAACAGAAAAGAAGAGGAAAGACAAAAAAGAAAAAGAAAACAAAAGAAAGAAAACGGCAAGAAAAGAAACAAGAAAGAACGAAAGAAAGAAATAAAGGAAGAGGAAAGAAAAGGAAAGAAACAAAAAGAAACAAAAATAAGAAAGAAAGAAAAAGAAAGAAAGGAAATTAGAAAAGAAAAAACGAAAGAAAGAAAAAGACAAAAAAGAAAGAGAAACGGAAAGAAAACTAAAAGTGAAAAGAAAACAGAAAAGAAAGAAAGAAAAAAGAAAAATGGAAAGAAAAGAAAAAGGAGAGACAGAAAAGGACAGAAAAGAAGAGGAAAGAAAAAAGCAAAACAAGAAAAAAGAAAGAAAACGGTAAGAAGAGAAAAAATGAAAGAAAAGAAATTAAAAATGAAAGCAAAAATAAAAATAAAGGTATTTATATAATGTACGATATATTATTAACAAAAGCGTTTTCCTTTGTCTCTCGCATGAGAGACAAAAGAAAACTCCTTTTGTTACGAGGAATTATCCAATATAATCTACTGTAAACTTTCCATCTAACCTTTACTTATAGAAATACTTTAACTAAAATCAATGTGTCCGTAAAGGTTTTACTAGATTACCTTAATTGGAATATCTGCCTTTCTTTCAGATTCATTTCCATTGAAAACAGTTGCGAAAAGCAATCCAAATCTCAAGCTTCTTAGGTTCAGTGTCAGAGTGAAAAGAAGCCAACTAAATAGTGAAATGGGAGAAATGAAACCCCACAATGGCATCCCAGATGTTATTGACTGCTTATTAACAATCAAAAAAGAAATAAAAATAAGCCAAGCACTTGTTATTCCGTAAAACAGAGATCCTCAACCAGGAGGAAAGGAATTATTCCCCTCCCCGGGAGGAATTATAAGGTTTCAGAAAGGAATTTGAACCAAACGTTGGCAAATGCACACTATTAGGATATTGATATTTTTACACACGAAAATTCTACAACGTAACTTTTGGCTTTTTGAAAAGGGGAATTTCATTCTAAATATGATGGAAAGGATGCCGAAGCCAAGACCCCACCCCCATAAAAAAGAAGCTGAGGACAACTGCTCCAAAATATCTTACTGGCCATATGAAAAACAGTGCCTGTTGGTCGAACACAAGTCAGTCACCAAATATATGCGCAATGTATGGGAAATAAAATATTCCTTTTTTTATAGTATAAAAATTAGTCCAGTTTGCAGGATTACCTCACCCTATCGTCGTATAAAGCAGTATAAAAGAGAATGAACCAAACTCCCCATCCTCTCTCTCTCTCTCTCTCTATTTCTCTCTTTCTTTCTCTCTCTCTCTCTCTCTCTCTCTCTCTCTCTCTCTCTCTCTCTCTCTCTCTCTCTCTCCTCAACCGTAGGATGCTGTTGTGACAAGATGTATCTCGTGTCCACTCTAGGGTTGGGATTAAAGTTCTTCTCATTCCATTGGGATTCAAGTTCAGCCCGGACCTCAAATCGAACTCATATTTGCGATTCATCGCTAAAGACCATTCGACATCCTTAACTGGACTCTAGGTGTCATTGAGCGAATGGATGTCAAAAGGAGAAAGCCCTTCACTTGCCACTGCATGCATCATTCATCCTAAGTCTGATATTGATCGTCTGTATGTGTCCAGATCCGAAGGAGGCTGAGAATTAGTTCAACTAGAACTGTCTTATAAAGCGACAACAATGGGCATTCAAATATACCTAGAGACTACAGACGACTGAATTATGGTCTGTGTCAAAGAACATGAAAAGAAAAGAAACTTTATTCAGTAATAACGGAAGCCAATAAATTCAAAAGGGAATTTCAAGTGGATGAAGAAAAACGAGTAAGCCATAATCCACCTACTGCAGCGACAAAGAACCTGAAAAAGAAGACAAAAGCAATTGCAATGGTCGTCGTAAATGTAAAAACTCTTCATGGCCAATACTCTGCCCGTACCAAATAAGCTGATACAATCAAACCCCATGTCAACCAGTAGTTGCGCAGTACACGATTAAAAGCTGAAACTGAAGATTTTATTCTCCCTGCACATGGCCAATGCTTGCTAGCTAGAAATGATCAAGCAAAAAGTATTGAGAAACTGTATAAACCCGAAATGCAGATTCTGCGATGAACATCCAGAAACAATTGGCCATCTTGTATCGGGCTGTACAGTAATAGTAAGCGCCAAATATAAAACTCGGCATGACTACAATTACTGTTGTTAACATTGCCGACGGAATCTGTTAAAAAATCTTGCTAAATATGCCACGCAATAACTCCGATGGTTGTACGGGAACCGGCGTTTTATCTGGTTGGGACCTGAAATAAATAAGTATACAATAGAAATCAAACTGACATGAACATCATCATGAAGCTGTAGTTGAGGGAACAGATGTTATCATGCTATTGATCGAACAATACAAGCAAATTACCTAGGAATTATTATCAAAGACAGAAATGAAATAGTTTGCATACTGATTGACATGAGCGTACCAAGTAGCAAAAACATCTCTGCAGTGGTTTCGGAGAAACTAAGCCAATACAAAAACTGGTTGAGGGAAACAAAAAAAAAAAATGCCGTACTTAAAAACGAAAACTATCTCTGTTGTGGTTGGAGCTTTGGGTCTTGTAAAGAAAGGAACAAAATCCCTGTCGCACCATCTCTCCATGAAATCCCAAAACTAGTTCTGACAAGCACAGCCTGTATCCTGCGAAGAGGTTTGTCCATTTAAGATTTTTTATCTGTTATATACCGTACCTATGAACACTAATGGGTATATCCCAATCCTCATAAATACTGTTGAGGGATCTCCTCTTTTCACACAAATGGACTCACCCAAGGTATACATATAATACTACCAGTGAATACCCGCACGTCAAGTCGTAGTAGTGTTGGTATGTTTGGGTCAGTGTTTGCGACTAGCTAAGTTTTAAGTTAAGACAGATGATGACCGTCCTTCCCCAATCCCCCTTTTGGCCTTGTGCCACATTTTGTATATATATTTATACAAATAAATATTGTCAAGTCGTAGTAGTAGTACGTTAAGTCAAGTCGAGAGTCAGTAATAGAGCAGAGTCGGTCGGTAAAATAACCTAGCGGCAAGAGTCACAGTAACAAGCACGTAGACTCAGTAAGAAGTCAAACAGCGATACGTCGATACCAAAGACTATCTATATATTTGTCTACTAACCCCGCATTCCTGGAACTACTAACCTGTATTACCAGTTTGTATTATTACGTTAATACATTTATTTCCTATATTCATTCTTGGCGTTTGTTATTATTTGATACCGGATTTCATCCCGGAATCCGCAACAAATACGTTGGACATTATTGTAAGTTGGGGGTAATATGCTGTCTAAGTAGTTCACCACTAGCAGTGGTTTACCTACTTCACGCCGCTGGCGAGTATTGTATTTTGTTGATATTATAAAGATTACCATTTTCATTTCCAACTTCCGTTTTGGTTATTCCTCATTCAGTAACCTTTTATAGGTTACAACATTTTGTTTTGTTAATAGCTGTATTTTGTTTAATTAAATGGAAACAATAAAAAAAATCACATCCTTCGCTTGGTTTAAGTCATTGGTTATGACCCGGCATGTAATTATAAAACAATTGTAGGTAAAAAAATTTAAATAATAATAATAATAATAATAATAATAATAATAATAATAATAATAATAATAATAATAATGAGACTTTAACAAAAGTAAGCGGAGCTCTGGGCTCGCGAGAAAAGGAATGGACAATTTTACTAACAATGTCCCAAGTAACATCAACATACAAGTTGTCCAGGAAATCGCCCTACTAGGAACATCCCATATACTAAGAAAAGTGCTATCAATTAAATGACAATTCTCCTACAGGGCCTAAGCACCGTAGTTTGGACCCGGCTCTACAGGATACGAAGTATACAACAACGGGAATAGGAGGCAAAAAATGAATATACCCAGAGACATATTAAGGTAGCGACATATGTGCACTGGAAAATATGCAAGGAGCACAAAATCGAAACCACTGAGAGATGGCATGATCACCAACCAGACACAATTACCCAAAATAACGATGTAACTATCCTCCGGGACATGCCAATTCAAACTGACAGGGAAATAAAAGCCACCAGACCTAATATTATCATAAAAGACAAGAAATTCGGGAAGTATATGCTTATTGACATAGCAGTACCATCAGAAAGAAACCCCTCCATAAAAATTATCGAGAAATTGTCCAAATACAAGGACCTAGAGATCGAGATTAACAGGATGTGAGAAATGAAGGCTGAGACTGTACCAATAGTAATGGGAGCGCTGGACCGCGTGAGAAAAAGAATGGGCAATTTTACTAACAGTATCCCAGGTAACATCAACATACAGATTGCCCAGAAGATCGCGCTACTTGGAACATCCCAAGTACGAAGAAAAGTTCTATCAGTTAAATGACAATTCTCCTATAAGGCCTAAGGACCATAGTTTGAACTCAGCTCTACAGGATACAAAGCAGGAAAAATAACACACAAACAACAACAACAATAATAATAATAATAATGAGACTGTAACAAAAGTAATCGGAGCTCTGCGCCTCGTGAGAAAAGGAATGGACAATTATACTAACAGTGTTCCAGCAGGTAACATCAATATACAAGTTGCCCAAAAGATCGCACTACTAGGAACATCTCATATACTAAGAAAAGTGCTATCAATTCAATTAAATGATTGGCTTTGGTTGGTTTGCTTTACAGCATATCAACCTCAATGTGCTATTTAATGCCGACAAGTTTTTTTATTGCTGGTAATATTTTTTTCAAAAATGTATTGCTCGTAAAAATTAAAAAAAAAAAGTATTGCTGGTATTAAAACCTATTTTTATACTTTCATAGTGTTTTGACCCCTTTTGGAGGGTTAACTATTTGCCCATAGCTGGGACCCTGAGAGATGCTACCCCCAACCCCCGAGTCAGGATGGATCTTGGGAAAATCATCAGCTCCTCAAAACTTCCTGACCAGAGACCTTGCTGTCGGATGTAGTTTATCATCAGACCCAGTACGGTCAATTAAATTACAATTCTTCTATAGGGTCTAAAGACCATAGTTTGAACCCGGCTCTACAAGATACAAAGTAGGAAACATAACATGCACAATTTATTATTAATAATAATAATAATAATAATAATAATAATATTGTTATTATTATTATTTTTATTTTATTTCCTTTGATATACTCATTTCTTTCCTGCATCATGGCATTTTCCACTGAGCACTTTCGAAAAAAAAATCACACATGTTTTACATAGATAAAGCCCTTCGTAAGGTGTGGGCTGTATTCGTGAGAACCATTTTTTGTATTTCTTTAAGGCATGGGCTACCAGGAATTTCTTCAATGATTCTATTGGAATCTTTTCCAATCAATCCGAGGGCTCCAACTACAACTGGAATTGTTGGTTCTCATGTGCCACATTTTTGAGATTCCGATTTCATGGTCTTTGTATTTTGAAGATTTTCAAAGATACATTGCAATTTGAAGTAACTGTCATATCAATAATAAGGCAGTTTTTTCTTTGCAGGTCTCTAATCACGATGTCAGGGCGATTAGCTTTGATTGTTCTGTCGGTGTGTATTGTGAAGTCCCATAACATTTTTACAGGTCCTATCTCCGTGATCGGATCTGGGTGGTATTCATACCAATTTCTTGTAGTTTCCTTTCCGTAAAACTTACAGATTTTCCAGTGCAGATATTGGTCCACTCTCTCATGCCGGGTTTTATATTCAGTGGGTGCCAATAGCACGCAACCTGATACAAGATGGTCAATTGTTTCTGGATATTTATCACAGAATCTACATATTGGGCTAACACAATTTTTCAATATCTGTACTTGATAATTTCTAGTTGGCAAGCATTGGTCGTGTGCAGCAAGAATAAAACCTTTGGTTTCAACTTTCAACACTGCACTACGTAGCTACTGATGAGTACAGGGTCTGTCTATATCAGCTAGTTTGGTACGGGCAGAGTATTGGCCGCGAAGAGGTTAATCTTGCCATCGCATTTGTATCTGGTCGGTTGTATTTACCTCATTATTATTATTATTATTATTATTTATTTATTTATTTCCTTTGATATCTACCGGTTACACATTTCTTTCTGGGTCCCGCCCAGGGACCTAAGGTTAGAAATGGTATCATGACACTTTCCACTGTAAAAAAAAAAAAATTACATAGATAAAGCCCTTCGTAAAGTGTGGGCTGTACTTGTCAGAATAATTTTTTGTATCTCTTTGAGTCATGGACTTCCAGGGATCCCTTCAATTAGTCTACTGGAATCTTTTCCAGACAATCCTAAGGCTCCAACTACAACAGGGATTGTTGAGGTTCCCACGTGCCACATTTTTTAGATTTCTATTTCAAGGTCCTTGTATTTTGACAGCTTTTCGAATATCTTCAAAGATACATTGCTGTCTGCAGGGACTGCCATATCAATAAGGAGGCATTTTTGTTTGTTTGTGCTCCTTAATAACAATGTCTGGGCGGTTGGCTTTGATTGTTCTGTCAGTGTGTATTGTGTAGTCCCATAGAATTGTAACAGGTCCTATCTCCGTAACCGGGTCTGGGTGGTGTTCGTACCAGTTTCTTTCAGTTTCCTTCCCGTAGAAGTTGCAAATTTTCCAGTGCAGATATTGGCCCACTCTGTCATGCCGGTTTTTATATTCAGTGGGTGCTAATAACGTGCAACCTGATACAAAATGATCAATGGTTTTATTATTATTATTATTATTATTATTATTATTATTTCTGCAAGACTAGATATTACCGGAACAAGATCTTGAAAAACCATATCAAACCAATATGCCGGATATACACCAAGAAACAGTAAACAATAGTCCATTTAGTCTATGGATGCTCAGAATTGGCCAAAACAGAATATACACAAAGGCACATCAAAGCAACAATATATCTACTCTGGGCAATCTGTAAACAGTATAGCATCAAAGTCAAAGACAAATATTATGAACATGTGACATCAACTATCATAGAAAACGATGAAGCTTTTATTCTTAGTGACATGTTATTCTAAACTGATAAAGAAATGAAGGTCATCAGTTGTAGTTGGAGCCCTCGGTTGATTGGAAAAGGTTCCGATAGACTCAATAAAGGGATTCCTGGTAAGACCATACCTTAAAGAAATAGAAACAATTGTACTCATAAGATAACTCACACCTTACGAAGGACTCCTACTTAAAATGTGTGTAATGAAGCCATTTCTGACATTAGGTCTCTGGTTGGGACCCAGAAGGAAATGTGCCTGCAACAGAAATTATAATAATAATAATAATAATAATAATAATAATAATAAGGATAGCAATAATTCCAACTGTAGTTGGAGCACTCGGATTGTCTGGAAAAGATTCCGATAGATTCAGTGAAGTGACTCCTGGTAGCCAATGCCTTAAAGAAATCCAAAAAATATTACTCATAAGTACAACCCACACATTACGAAGAGCTCATTATGCAAAATGTGTGTAATCGTAGGTTTTTCTTTTTATAAAAATGATCAGTTACATGAAGTTATTACTAACCTTAAGTCTCTGGTTAGGAGCATGAAGGAAACCTGTACAAAAAACAGAAACCAAAGGAAAACATAATAATAATAATAATAATAATAATAATAATAATAATTGCCCTCGGGGCTGGCGCACCCTGCATCTTTTTTCATGAGCGGGATTAGTCGGGAGCATCACAGTCAGATGGCGACAGGATTATTTTTTTTTTTTTTTTTTTAGACACGGCAACTTAGGATTTGCATCTAGATCAGGAGTGGGAAACCTTTTTTAGAGTGAGTGCCAAAACCAGCAAAATCTTTGACACAAAGTTTTTCCACATTCCAACAAAATCTTTTGAGAACATATTTCTTAAGTATACTAAGAACTTTTTGAAGTGATAAAAAATCACCCCAGGGCAATAAAGACACGGTATTGTGAGAAAATATATAAATCATGTAAAACAGACTTAATGAAAAATAAAAATTATGACAGGTTTTTACGAAAAAGTTTTTTTGTGATATTTTTGTGAGTATAAATGTAACTGCCATACTGTTATGGTCCAAGTTCCTTGTACCACGGTGATGGTCTAAGGTAGAATCAATGAAGAATAACTCGAACACAGGTATAGAATAACACAGATATATTACAAACAGAAATATATACAGAGAAGTAGAAATATTAGTAATGACTATCAGATTTGGTTAGAGTGAACTATGTTGTCTCGACAAGTATCACTATTCCAATGTTCTTACAATAATCCTCTCTGCTTCCTCTTGAGGTGCAGTATTTATAATGTCCGGAATAGTCCATTATTATTATGGGTAAGTTCCCATAACACCCCCTTCCGAAGCTTTTGCGTAGCAGGGGTTTTTATTATATTTTTTTCTTTGGATCTATTTCCAAAGGTTCTGTGAACTTACTTTTTCTGGACGATTTTCGTGGTTCTGGCATTGTTTGCGGCCTTTTTATATCAAATGTATCGAAAATCGTATCCATCACTTCTTCCTGAGGTGGATCGTTAGCATCTTGTAACAGCCTCTTCCTTATTTGGTTTACGTGTCTTCTATGTGAGAATTTGTGTCCCTGTACTATGTAAAGCATATTCCCGATTCTCTTTTCAATTGTACCTTGTTCCCAGTAAACTTTTTCTCCTGGGTGGAATTTTCTTTTTGGTACGCACGACTGTGTTATTTACTTCGTTTGACTTGGTAGCAATTTATCAAATACAGATCTGATTTTTCTAGCAAACATCACTTCTGCGGGTGTTAATGCCGATGGCGTAGCATTATTTGGCGTAATTCGATATACCTGAAGAAATTGTTGTAATGCTTTTTCCGTAGGCACATCATATGCTTTTCTTAACGCCCTTTTGAGTGTATCAACAAATCTCTCCGCTTGTCCATTTGATCTTGGGTGATATGGTGGGGATTTTATATGTTTGATTTGAAAAATTTCGCAAAACTCTTGGAAGTCCGCTGATGTGAATTGCGTTCCATTATCTGTGACTAGGCAATCCACTACTCCAAACCGAGCAAATAGCTCGTGGAGGCAATTTATGGTAGTTTCCGAAGTAGGATTTTTGCAACGAAACACCTCCGGCCATTTACTATAACTATCCACTATGATCAAATAGTAGAAACCATCAATTGGACCTGCATAATCTGCGTGTATTCTTGACCACGGACGATCTGTCTCTGGCCATGGCTTATGGATGATTGGCGGTGCTTTGGCCGCTAAGGAACAACCCTTGCATTTTCCCACCATCTGTGTAATGTCCTGGTCCATGTTTTTCCAATATACATAGCTTCGCATAAGCGATTTCATTCTATTTTTTCCTGGATGGCCCCTGTGGAAATCCTTTAGGATTCGCTTTTGTAGTGTTTTGGGAATTACAACCCTTTCGTTATAAAGTAGCACATTATCGAAGCTGTCCGATATTTGCTTATTTTTTTCTGCTATTTTTGCTTTTGTTTCTTTTATGAATTCATCATTTATTGCTTCATTTTTTATCTCTTGTAGTGTGACGGGGAGGTTTCGAACTGTACAACATAGTACTGTCCTGATATCTTCTTCATGTCGTAGGGCTGCGATTACAGAATCTTCCAATGGCTCTGTTTTTGTTGGTATAAGTCTCGACAGACCATCCGCATGCCCTATTTTTTTCGTTGGTAGATACTTCAATCTGAAATTGTAGTTCAGAAGAATTGTACCCCATCTTAGTAACCTATTTGCAGTGTAAACCGATAGACCTTTTTTCGAACCAAATATTGTTAGTAACGGATTGTGATCCGTCTGTAGAGTAAAAAATCTACCATAGATATACCTATGAAATCTTGTGACTGCGAAAATAAATCTCAGAGCTTCTTTCTCTATTTGTGAGTAATTTTTCTCTGCTGGTATCTGAGTTCGAGAAGCATGCGCGATGGGTTTTATTGTCCCATCTGGCATTTTATGCAGTATACACGCCCCGACTCCAAAGGCGCTCGCGTCACTTGCTACAATTATTTCTAATTTAGGATCGTAGTGTGCCAAAAATAAATCCGAAGTTAACGTCTTAATTATTTTGTCAAACGTTTTCTGGTATTCATCTGTCCACTGCCAAACCTTTTCTTTCTTTAGCAGTTCGTTCAGTGGCGCGCGAAATTTTTTTCATGTGAGGAATGAATTCCTGGTAGTAACTCACTAAGCCTAGAAAACTTTGTAATTCTGTTATGTTCTTAGGAACTGGCATTTTTTTTATTGCCGTTGCCCTTTCAGGGTCTGGTCGTCTTCCTTCTTGATCGATGATATGGCCCAGGTATTTAATTTGCTTCATGAAAAGATCGCATTTGTTTTCTTTTACCTTGAACCCATAGCTTTGTATTCTCTTAAACACCTCTTGTCCGTGTTCCCAGTGTTGTTCAACGCTTTCGCTATTTATCAATACGTCATCCAGGTATGCAATCGTGTACTCTAGTCCGGCGAGCATCGTATCCATTGTCTGTTGGAATATAGCCGGCGTGACCTTAATCCCAAATGGTAATCTTTGGTATTTGTATAATCCTTTGTGTGTGTTTATGCACAGTAATTTTGAACTTTTCTCATCGACTGGAATTTGTAGGTACGCTTCACTTAAATCTATTTTTGAGAAAAATTTTCCGCCATTTAATTTTGTGAATACTTCTTCTGATTAGGGTAGAGGATAGTGGTAATCTTTTATCGCTGCGTTCAAACCCGTTGAGAAATCAGCGCACACTCGAATCTCCCCTGATTTCTTTTTGACGTAAACCGTAGGTGCAGCCCATTGACTGATTTCTACTTTTGTCAATATTCCAGAGTTTTCGAGTCTAGCCAATTCTTGATCTATTTTTCTATTGACGCAAACGGTACGCTCCTTTTTTTTCTTGAAGATAGGTTGAACGTTTTCTATTATTTCGATATTTGCTGCCATTGTTTTACATCTTCCGAGACCTGCTGAAAATACTTCGGGGAAACTCTCTTTTAGTTTCTCTTTTAATTTGTCTGCCTCGGTTGATAAACACTTTACATTTTGGCAGTACGTACTTATGGGTAAATCCCAAAGTTCGAATTTTTGCATCCAGTCCATTCCGAATAAGTTTTCTGTATTTCTTAACACATACATTTTTAATTTTTTCGTCATTCCATTAAATGTCACATTTGTAATCAATTCACCCTCAAATTTTATTTTTCTCCCCGTTACCGATCTAGCAATTTTCTCGGTTTTTAACATGGCAGGTTTGTTCAGTTTTCTCCATGTTTGAACGTTAATAATAGTTAAGTCCGAGCCGGAATCCAACTGTAGTCTGACTTATCTATTTTGCATTTCTACTTGTACGTATTTCCTTATGTTAGTCTCATCCGCTTGGTCAGTCCTCGTGATTCTTATTCTGCTTTTGATTTCTCTTCTAGTCCAACAATAAGAACTTTTATGTCCTATTTTTTACATGATAGATAAGTTTTAAAACGGTATGAACAGTCTTTATACCAATGCCAAGTTCCACAGCGATAGCATGGACTGGGTGGTAGTTTTTTCTGATATTGACTTTTAGAAGTAGAAAATTTTGTTTTACCTGTTTTTGAGGATGTAAAATTGGTTTGGTTTGTTTCTGAGGAGGGAAAGTTGGTTTGTCTTCGTACTTTACGTATGTGCGCGATGCCAGCTTCTTCTAAATCTTTTAAGTCTTTCTTCACACTGATGCATCTCTGGCAGTCTGCAGCCAGTTTTTGAAGTGTCAAATCTTGTTCACTCTCCAATTTTGTAAGGATTCTGCGTCTAATTTCTGTGTCTTTGGTTGCAACCAGGTCTTGGACGTATATTAAACATTTGAAATTGCCCGCGCTGAGTTCCGATGACTTAAAGTCATCACAATATTTGTTTACAATGGAAGCGAAAGTTATGTAATCTTCGCTGTCCTTTTTTGTTAGGATCAGACATTTCCAAAAAAAAATTCTAGTTCATTTGAAAAGCCTTTATGCAACTAAACATAACATCAAGTGTCTTACCAGAGCCCTGTAAATTAATATTCAAGTCATTTAAATGTTCACAAAAATCTGCAACAAACATCAGTTTACAAATCCACATGATATCAGACAATATTTTGTAAGACACTTATTGGTCATTCAAAAATAGCATTATCTGATCTAAGCATTCAACAAATCATTTCAGAACCAAATCTCGGCTAAACCAACGAACATTGTTGTACATTTTCAGTCATTCATATACAGATTCTACCTCATTCAGTAGAATTTGAAATTGTCTTTTATTTAAATTGCGAGCAGAAATGTAATTAACAACATTGGTTACTGTTTGCATCACTTCCTTAAGTTCCTTTAGGCCAGCTTTTGTACACAAAGCCACATCATGTATGATGCAATGAAAACCTCTCACTGGATGACCAACATCTTTTGCAAACAGATTTACAAATCGTGCCTTCTCATTAGTCATGCCGGAGACATAATGTACTGTGGCAGATTCTACGTTTGAAATGTGAATTTGTCGAGTAAATAATTCGTTCACAACAGCTTTACATATTTCAGCCCCGCTAATATTCTCAAACCGTGTTACAAGGGCAACCATCTCTTCACATACTTCATCACCGGTACAAAATCGAGAAAATATGGCTAGCTGACGCTGTAACGTCCGTACGTTCATCAATGCAAATAGAAAAAAGTTACACGAAGACAAATCTTTTGTCAATTGTTCAACTGTTTTCTATACCAACTTAATTATCCTAATCCATAACTGGGTTTTCCTACTCACAGACAAATCTTTAATGCGTTGAATAATCTTTTCCTTTTCTGAAAAACTGTGAAAAAGCAAAAGCA
Source organism: Acanthosepion esculentum (assembly GCA_964036315.1). Lineage (NCBI taxonomy): Eukaryota > Metazoa > Mollusca > Cephalopoda > Sepiida > Sepiidae > Acanthosepion > Acanthosepion esculentum. The sequence continues at coordinate 40,590,778 of OZ038499.1, read as the reverse complement.
CATATTCTAGCCGAACTTCTTTAATATACTCCTTATCACTGAGTGGCTTTCCATGTTGGGCAATAACTTTTGAAACCTCAAAACTAGCAGCAACTAAGTTGGAACTTGTCCTATCTGAAATAAAGTTAATAAAAAGTATCAGACTTATTTTGTCTTGCTCAGTTCATGAGAGATTATTTCTCTTTGTTTCTCCTTAGCTTTATGAGCACTTTCAAAATGTCTCTTTACAGAAGAAGTCCTACAAACGATTGTTTCGGAACAGAAAAAGCATAAGGCTTTATTATTTTTCTTTATCATGGCAATTTTTTCAGTCCAGTATTCTTTAAATTCTCTACTATCCTTTTCATTTGAATAACATCGTTTCATAGCTGATGATCTGGACATTCTGCAATGGTAGAAAATAAAAATACACGAGATAATGATATACATGAAAGAAGAGAAAGAATAAAAGTAAGTCAAAAAGGAAATCTAATGAATAAGTTTCACGTGCAAGAAACAAGTCATCAGCGTGTCATGTTTGGCACGTGTACCAAGGGTTGCCCACCTCTGATCTAGACGCTTATCCCCTGACTGTCTGAGTGAACTGGGCTACCTGCCCTGAAGGTATTTCTAGGCGGATCGCAACAGGAAGTTTAAATACTGCTTTTATCAAAACCTGTCACCATATCACGCACATTTGGCAGTGGTGTGGTATATCCTTATCAGACTGGGTGTCATGATGGGTATATTTAGCTTCGTATATTTGTACCTGATGTGGACCCGAAGTAGGGGCCACGGAAGGAAAACACGGAACACGGGTTAGAGGTAAGAAAGATATATTAAACAGAAAAGTTACAAAGAATAGTGTAAGAGTAAGCAGAGCTTACTATCCAGTGGTGTCCGATATTGGTATCGTACGCGGCTGCGCATTACTGGTGCTACTCCCATGATACTACCATTCACATAATAATATAGTACTGGGAGAGTCCATGGTGTAGGAAAGTATCGGTCTCACAACAGTACCCCAGCGTCACTTTGCTGTCATGCCTGCCACTCACTCACTCACTCACTCACCACCACCACCACCATCATCAGCAACAATAATAATAATAATGGATTATAACATGTATTTTAAAATTTAACTGATTTCGCTACAGGTTGAAGATATCAAACTTTAAAACTAAGATACAGCCGACGAAGAAGAAAAAGAATCGATGTTTTTATCAGACGAGCAATACACGCGGCATTCCTGCGTTCTCGTCTCCATGGTGTTATTGAGTAGCAGACAATATGACTTCGCCTCTTCAATGGTCGATCCTGAATCCCTATAACCAAGCAAATCAAGCCCGTCATCCAGGCCGGCATAATATGAAGAAAAAAAAAAGAAAGGTCAGGGTTGGATCATTAGTAATCAGCTAACGTATGAGTGGATGCGGATAATATTTTGTCTTGTTTTTAAATGAGAGGATAGAGGCGAGTATGAACAATTATAATCGATTAGGCCGAGTTTGAAAATACCTTGCATCCATTAAATACCTTGATTCATTCATCCGAAACAGTTAATGCTTGCATCTCGTGCAGATCTATAATATTATTAATAATCTTCATCCAAGAGTTCGCTTAGAGCAGGGGTTCTTAACTAGGGGGAATTTCAGAGTTTCAGTTGGGATGGTCAGAATTCAATGTAGGTTACCCAGATCGATATAAACCTGAAGAAAACCGGTGGGCGCAACAGTCGAAATGTTGTGATAACAACAACAAAGATGAGGACAACAGTCAGAATATAAATAGTGTAAATAATGATAGCTCCTCATCCTAGTAATTCAGATAGAAATTAGGCTATATTTACTAAGTAACAACTAGCATAATATCCGTAAGAATGACGGAATTATTGATATATGGATCGGCATTTCCGTCTCGAGTTAGAATACCTGTGTATTCTGTTGCTTCCTTTCAGGTATGGTATTACGAATAATGTTATACAAACACACACACACAGAAACACCAACTGCTTATCCACACGACGACAGAATCGAGAAAATAAAGAGAGAGAGAGAGAGAGAGAGAGAGAGAGAGAGAGAGAGTTAGAAGGGGGGACGGTGTAAAGCAGGAAAAGTAGATGTTAAGAAAGTCAGAGAAAAGCAAAAAGAAAATCGGATGAAAAAGAAAAAAAAAACAAAAAGCAGAATAAAAGCGAAATTGTGTGAAAAAAGCTAGTATTTTTTGAATATTTTAATTAAATTTTTAACTCCTTTTTAAAACATTCGAAATTTTGATTAAAATCTTGTTTTTCTTGTGTCAGCAGATGTACTAACATTTTTAGTTTTACTTTTAGCATAGCAAATTTTAGCCTCTTTTTTTACGGTGATAAAAACATTAATTTAGAAATTCTTGCAAAAATCAAATAATTGTCAGATTTTAATAAAATTTTCAGGACTTATTTACAAAATTTTGAAATTATTTTTTAGAAAATCTTGGTAAAAATATTTTTTTTACATATGTTACTGCCCCCCCCCCCAACTTAATTTTATAAAAACTTAATTCAACGTGATAATTTTTAGTGACTATATTGGTTAAAAGCAGAATTCTTTGAAGAATTTAAATGATCAATTTTTTTATTGAAAAATCGGACTCCGTCTTACCGAAAATCTGTTCTGAATATAAAAAATAAAAAAAGGCAATGAAACTAAGACATTATTTAATTGGAGAAAGTTTTCATTGCTTTTATGAATAATATATATTAAAGACAATATTGTTTGAAGAAAAAAAAATCGATAAAATATGAATTTTTACAAAATTTGTTTTCATTTTTTTTTAGAATGTTAAATTGAATAATTTATAAAGTTTTTAAATCTTTTAAAACGCACTTTCAATGAGATGACCCTTAGAAAATATTGTTATTAAGTAAAACTATACTTACTAATCGTATTGTAAAGCTTATTACAATCTGACGATCCGAATATTTTAAAAATAATTTCGATTTGTTTTTTGTATGTTTGATATACGTGCAGAATTTCAAACTATGGATGTCCAAACGTATAACCATATTAATAGGTCACATGTTTTAAAGGTTGTTCCCCCTTATTAGAAAAAACCCTGAAACTTTATCTACTCCACCATACTTAACTATGAATACGTTCGGCTGTCAATCGTCTGTCAATAAATCGATTTACACGTCAGAAAAGCAAAATCACGTGGTTAAGAAATGCTTGTATACAACATTTTATGCTATAAGTAATATTTCCTTCAAATCAGATTAAATTTGCTAACTTTTTTCAAATAACGTTTCAGAAATATATATTTTATTTTAGCAAGATTTTCAAAACCGAGAATTAACTTTTGTTTACAGATGTATCAAAATGGCCGATTTTTATCGATTTGCCGAAAAAATGTTTGCTTACTGGAAATAGTAAATTTTAAATCCTTTAGCTTTCAATTAAAGTTAAAATGAAAGCTTCAAGAAAGCTTTTTCATTTAAAAAAAAATCATTTTACATTTTACGTATACCGAATTAGTGGAGGCACCTATACTTCACCCATGGCTAGTGGGGAGGAGAGATGGATTTATACTTTTCCACAAGGCATTAGTGCGAAAGTGATATGTAATAAACGAGCCTGGAATTCGAACTCGGCTCGCCGATTCTATTTTCGGCGTGGATATTCGTTACACTACCCACACCTCTCGTTCATAAATTATGATAAAAATAAATTATCAATAGTGAAGGAAAGTAAAAAAAAAAGTAAAAGAAAAGCGTGAAATATATCACTTTTTTTGTTGTTTTTTGTTTGTTTTTTGTTTTTTTTACTGATTTATCCCTGCCTATTTTTTTTATCGTCTGAGGTTCACTTCATTGCGTGAAACTTTTAGTCACAGCAAAGAAATGTCTCTCAGATATTTATGAGTTGTATCAGATTTTTCGTCTGGGTTGTGGAGCTCTTTGTATCATTTCAAGTTAACTCTTGTAATCATTCAGTTAAGTGTCATACGTGATACACGCTTGTGCCATCATGCCTCTTTCGATTCATGAAAGAATACCGTTTCTTTCTGAGGTAGACTGGTTGACAACCAAGGCTATCGGATCTAGACAGTCCTGATATTTAACCCATTGCTAGGGTTAAGAAGAGATGGATTCATACCTCTCCCAAGGGAATGTAACGAACCCGACTGAGATTCGAACTCGACGCTCCGATTACTCGTTCCGAGTCGTTCTCCATTTTTAATTATTTTTTCTTTTCCTAGGCCATAGTTCGCTCACGATTTATATATATATATATATATATATATATATATATATATATATATATATATATATATATATATATATATATAATGTATATCAAAATAAAAAGCTCAATACATCATTAATGAGTTGGGTAATAATTTATTTAAAAAAGACAACTGCCTCATCAGACCGGAGTACAAATTTAGTCAGTGAAACATATTGAAAATAATCTAAAAAAATGAATTATGCTGACCACTTACGGATTGATGTTATGATCTCTCTCTCCATCTCTCTCCCCCTCTCTCTCTCTCTTTCTCTCTCTCTCTAAATTAAAATTCACGGATCAATTTCTTAGTGCTGTTACAAAACTGATTAAGACACCGTAGTTTTGGTTATTTCTTTTACTTTCCCAAGTACTTTCAATCTCATCCCAAATCATCTTCAGTGGTGGATTGCTAAGACAAAAATTAATGTAATTGATAGTTGTGAATCTTTTGGTAAATGCGCATGAAATGCGCTCCGTTATAGTCAATTTACGTTAAGAATATGTAAGGGGGTGGGTAACTTAGTTTAAATTGTTTATTGTTAATGTTGTAAAAATACTCAACCTTCAATTCTTTTAAAAAAATACTTTTTACAATTTGAGCATTACAAAACATTGCTTTTGTATACATTTTAAAATATTGTTTCTATACTCACAATTAATTTTATTTACTGTTGGTTTCGTTTTTTTACATGGAGCGCGCCAAGAATTTGAAGTTTTTTTTTTTTTTTTCATGGTGGCGTATACTTGTATTGCCAATAATATTAATATTTATCTAAAACGCTAATGTGGACAGGAATATTCTTTTAAATGTTGGGCAATAGAAAATTGAATCTGACATATGTAAAGTAAGTCTTCTTGATAGTGTCGTCGTCGTGAAACCAACATATATATTTATGTTTTTGACAGAGATACAATCTCCCAAAGGACATTTAAATTGATACACGATGTCGATCTTTTGCAAAGCATTAGTTGACGGAAAAGAGTTATTGCGGATGATTAAGTTGGTTGTATTAAATATAGTATAGTATATAATTATTATTATTTTTTTTACTGGGATCAATGTGGGATGTATTAGTACTTATGACCTTTTTTTAAGGATTTTTCAACTTGTTTAGATAGATAGATAGATAGATAGATAGATAGATAGATAGATAGATAGATAGATACAGACATACAGACAGACAGACAGACATAGCCGGAACACGTCGTTATTAGCTAAATTTTGAGTTGAAATTGTCATTGAATTATCTATGTCGATACTATATGTTTCCACTGAATTATGTTGCAAAATGAACATTTGTCGCATAAAACCAATGCTTTTTTCATTAGAAGGAGAAGAAAGAGAGGCATGCATTTTATATTTGCTTTGCTGAAGAACTTACTGAATATTAAGTATATTTGACTTTTTAATGAAAAAATCCGTAACGTTAGTTTCCAAGGGAGGTAACTTGAATAATAATAATTTTAAGTTATTCCCCTTAGACTAAAACTTTCTTTTACAATGAAGTTTGTAGTGATGACATATTTACATAAGCACCAATATTCAAAGAACTTAAAACGATTACTTGGTTACTTATTTTAGTGTATCATTTTCTTTACAGTTATTGCCACGCGCAGCAAACATTAATCAGTGCATTATTTAAACAAATTAGCCATAAATAATCAGCAACGCCTTTTTATAGTTTAGTAACCGTTCGAAGTATCGCGGTTTATAGAAATATGTGCTGCGTTATGCACGTATGATTTTCTGCTCAGTAACTATTACGTTAACTTTTTAGTGGCCATTGTTTCACTAGTGGAACATATTTTAAGACTTTTTTTAACAGGAGTAGAGGTTTTATCCCTTGCTTCCTTTTTAGGATTGTTTTTTTTTTTCCGGTTCCTTAAAGCCTTTTCCTTATGTAATCCTCTATCTCGTGTGGCTGTTGGGCTTTGTACAGGGCGAATATCACTGTATAAAAAATGTATTTTACGATGTTGTGTTTAGTCTTTTCCTAGTATGCCATCGATAAAATTAATGCGCGTCTGGTATTAAAAATGTCTGAAAATATGCTTTATCAGTAGAACTAAAATAGTACTAAGTTAAAAAAAAAAAGGAGAAGAAGAAATGGCGTTTATTTTTAACTATATTTATTATTTCCAACAACTCAACTGAATATTGATGCATTTAGGCTTTAGCCTATTTATCTCCCTTTGAATGGGAAATAAAGGAAATTAGTGTATATACCCTTGTTAAGCCGATTTTAATGTGAATCCTGAATTTTAACCCCTCCGGAAAAATTGACCTGTGTATAATGTAACCGGTCACCGAAAAAAGTTTTAACATCTAAAAAAAAAAAAAAAAAAAATGACTGTTTATATTTATATTAATACTCCCTATTTTTGCATAATTAAATAATAATTTTAAGTTTTTGAAAGAGCAGTAAACCGTTGGAAGAAATATTTGCATCCCTCCGCACTTCCATAATTTTTTGTTATCAAGTGGCCGGACATAGTTGCAGATAATTTATTTTATTTTTATTTTTTTGTCAGTGGGAAATGGCATGATGCCATTTCTAACCTTAGGTCTGTGGCCGGGACCAGGAACGAAATGTGTACACACCAGAAATAATAATAATAATAATAATAGTAGTAGTAGTAGAAGTAGTAGTAATAATAGTAGTAGTAGTAGTAGTAGTAGTAGTAGTAATAATAATAATAATAATAATAATAATAGTTGTTGTTGTTGTTGATGATGATATTATTATTATTATTATTATTATTATTGTTGTTGTTGTTGTTGTTGATGATGATGATGATGATGATATTATTATTATTATTATTATTATTATTGTGTTATAAATTGTATTTAAAGATGATGTGTAAGTACACTGTATTTAGTCTTTTCCATGTATGTCATTGATAAAATAATATAAAATTAATGCTCGTCTGGTATTTAAAAAAATGTTTTAAAGTATGCCCCTCCAGTAGAACTAAAATAGTACTAAAAAGTAAAAAAAAAAAAAAAAAGAAGACGAAAAAGTGACGTTTATTTTTTTAAATATATTTATTATTTTCCAACAACTTCATTGGATACATATGCACATTTAGGCTTTAGTCTCATTAACTCCCTTCGAATGGAAAAATGCATCTACTGTAGCGATTTTCCAAGCGTAGCTTAGATGCGGCACAATGCCGAAAGTATGGGCCACCCACTGAGGAACGAACTCACTAATCATTCGTAATCGTGCTAGCGAGACAAGCTTGCTAACCATTGCCCCCCCCCCAAATGCATATACTGTATGTACTCGTGTTCATATCTCAATCCGCTACTCTCCCTCACTCGCATTAAATTATTTTTGGTTTTTGTTAATCTTCTAGTGCTCTGACATAGGTGCAGATATTAGTTTTCAATTATAATAATAACATTAAATTGGCCATTACCCGTTTTTGACAGCATTTATTGTATTTATGTTTATCATGTTGATTAGTTGCTACTTTACAGTATACTTTTAATGTTTTAACACCAGTTTTGTTAACGTGTCAAAAAAATATCTGTTTATTATTGCTGTGACCAAGTAAATGGTTAAGTATTAACAAAAACCAGGTTTGCAGATATATCGTATATTAAACAGTAAGTACACCAGAAAAGTATTACGCGACTAGTGAGAGTGTATCGAATGAACTAGCGCTCATTCTATTCACTGTTCATTGTTCCCCGAACCTTCTCTCCTACTAAACTTATAGTAGGCGGAAGAGTCTAACATAGACTCTTAAGAGGGGAACACCACAACAATTATCAACGATCATTTACTTTTTATCCCTGTGAGTGGTTGTCGTAGGGGCCCCAGCACACATTGATTTGCCCAGCGTCCCATAATGCTGTTAAGACGGCCATGATTGTAGGTTATGAGAATATGTAGGATAGTTTGTTTTGGCGTTATAAGAATTTTAATGAAGTCCATTTAACACCAAAGCATTAAACTCATTTGTCATGTTCCTAATATTTCCGCTGGAATAATTTTCTCATCAATTCATATATTAGATCTTTTATCTAACTGGAGATAACGGAAGATTCCTTGTTTATGTGGACGTCTTACATGGGCACCTCGACGTGGTGTAATGGTTAGCAAGCTTGTCTCGCTCGAACAATTACAACTGAATAGAGAGTTCGACCCTCATTGAGTGTCCCGTACTTTCGGCCTTGTGCCACATTTAAGCTACGCTTAGAAAATCATTTACCTCGACGTGATGTAATGGCTGTCAAGCTTGTCTCGCTAGAATAATTAAGAGTAATGAGTTCAATCCTCACTGGGTGCTCCATATTTTGGCCTTGTGCCCCAGAAAATAATACAGATGTCATGCATAGCGCTAAACCCATTCAGAAATATCTAAACTGTTAGCTGTATACAACCACTTTATAAATGGTTAACATGGCTTTGAGCATGTGAAGCTTGTGAGCCTTGTCGCTACAGAATCAAAGACAAAGAATTGTGCCAAATAACAGAAAGTACATCGCTTGAGAACTACCAAGAGCAGCAACAACTAAAATGGATAGCACATGTAACTCGAAGAGGAAATAATGACATAATTAAATATTAACGTTTCACTCTACTTAAAATAAAAGGTTAGGAAGGAATCTTCCATTAATACTGAAAAGAGCGATAACATCTACTGTACTTGAGAAACCTGTTAAAATTCAACCGAGAGTAATACTGGCCATTCGACCAATGAATGCCAAATTTGTCTCGAGTTTCCTGAAGACTCAAGAAGATTCGTAGCAACAACGATATTTATAGTATTTACATTAGTCGGACTATTGTCCTCATCTTTGTCGCCATATTTGTCACAACGTTTCGGCCGTTGTACGCTCCGGCCTTCTTCAGGTGGTTGAAATTTCGAACTGAACCCTTTATTTCGATCACTGGGGTAGACTGTTCTAGTTCCACGTCTTCAAGGACACATGGCACAGAGTTGGTTAGATCCAGTGACAGACCCAAAGAGTGTGAGTTCAATACCAGGTTAAGGCAGTGGAGAACTTTCAGAGGGAAAATTAGCAGGAGATAACTGATAACTGACATCCATCAAACATGGCACGTGGAACTAGAACAGTCTACCCCAGTGATCGAAATAAAGGGTTCGGTTCGAAATTCCAACCACCTGAAGAAGGCCGGAGCGTACAACGGCCGAAACGTTGTGACAAATATGGCGACAAAGATGAGGACAATAGTCCGACTAATGTAAATACTGTACATAATACCTCATCTCATAAATATAGACAGACTCTGAAGGATGTTTATATTGGCAGGACCTTGCTTGTTTTGTTCATTCTTTCTAGCATGTCATTCCAAAGAATTGTGAGAAAGATCGTTTCCAGGTTTCCCATTTTTTTTTTGCTCAATCCTTCTCCCCCTCGCCCTGTATTCATTTATTATTCATTGTCAGCTGATAGAGAATCCAGTCCAGGTTTTATTTTCACGAAACCACTATACAGAGCATGGACAGCATCAAAAATGTATTGACCATCGTGCATCAGACGCTTGACCACACAATCTTTTCCTAGAGATGATCTCAATACATTCCAGCGATGAGTAGAACCAAACAAAAAAAATGAATACAGATGCTGAACAAAGTCAAAGAGTTTTACAGTCTGTAGACAACACACTGCTGCTTTTACTCCCACCAAGTTGAGGCTGTGTCCAGCACAGGGGACATAGATGGCAAACTCGTTGAGTTGATGAATCCGTGCATAGAATCCAGTATATCGTCCGGACATATTTGAGGCATTATCGTATGACTGACTACGGCAGTTAAGAAATCCACAACAGTGTCTGTTAGATCTTTTGCTCCACGAAAAAGATGGGGGTGAACAGCAAAAAGCATTCCACTGGTTCACAGCCTTTTATGTATCGGACAGTAAATGTCAGTTGATCAGTGTGCGAGATGTCTGGAGTGGAATCTACACTTATTGAATAATACTTTGACTCTTTTACTTCTTCAAGAATATTAAAAAGAACCTGTTGTCGCATTAATTCAATAAATTTCTCACAAATATTTGCAGATAAATATGACGGATTCCCTTTTCCAGGATTTCTATACAGTTTGAAGTGTTCTTCCAAGAAAGGGTCAAATTCACCCAGCAACTCTAGTATACCTAAATAGTTGCCATTTTTTGATGACCCAATAATCTGGTTTTCTCCACGAAATGGCAAACTTCTGGAGACAAGAAAGTGAATTACAGAAACCACTCGCATCATCACTTTATGCCAACATTCCAACACTGTGTTATGTTTCTCAAGTAATAAAGAATTTAAACTTTCAGTTTCTTTCCGGCTTGTCAAATTTGCTGTCATGCACTTTTGATGTTCTTCTCCATTTTCATGTTCTACAATAACATTTTTGTGCTTCCAGTCATTGAACCCCGATGTAGCAAAGGGAGATTCTTTCTTGGAAAAAAGCCGACATACAAAGCATTACAAACGACCTTGGGGTGGAGAATAGAGTAGCCATTCACGTTTAACTCACTCTCCATTCCACAGTTCACGTTTGAACACATTGTTTGATGAATACTTTGCCTTCATATTCTCTTCTCCTGCTGTTTTATACATTCTGCGTGAGTTTGAAAGGTTGCTATCATGATTCTGACATGATGAGGGCTCACTACGAATCCAATAAGCTATTGTGCTAATATCATTAACGTTCCATAGCTCCAGATCTGTCTCTTGGATTGCAAACTCCTTTACTGTTACGGATTTGGGTATTTCCTTTTGTAAAATGTCACCAGTTACAGCATCAGGCAGTGATTGTATGCCTGCTGAAGCTGGATGATTGGTAGAAGGAATGGATGTAGATGTGGATGTTGTATCTGAAGGAATGGTACGAGTGGCTATCGTTGTACTTGTGTTGAGCTACGATATTAATTTTGGAAGTTTTCCTATTTTCTCCTCTGCACCTCTCTTCTGTGCTCCACTCAAAACATTACATTTCTGCTCAAAGAGTTAGTCACTTAGAAATATATATCTCAAATATTTAGTATTTAAACTCACACCAGGGTGTAGGATTATATAAGTGTGCCTGCAACAAGATAAATATTTAAACATTATGCTTCCATAATGAACATGTCCTTCCTTTAATTGTACGAACAGTGTTTATTTTATTCTTAATACAAACTCTCTACTCTGTGCCGATTCACAAAACTGCCGGACAAGACCTAGATCTAGCTTCGTGGCATAGCTTGGGTGTGGGGCATAGATCTAACCTCATCTACAAGACTACATTCAACACTTTTCTCAATATGCACAATTAAAAAGTTTATCCATTCATATATTCACAAACTATCAATACCTGAAAATTAGTACTGCATCATAAATTCATGATCTTCTTAAATAACTACTACCTGCTTACTGTACACGTGTTCAATGTTATGATTGAATCTCAGGTTCAATCACTAATAATCTATGCATAGACCTGGGATCATATATAATGTATAAATATATCCAATATTCATATCATTGCTATTAATAGAACTACAGTAGGTCTAATGTTACTTCTGCTCTTTTTTTTCAAATTGGTATTAATATTTAAAACAAAATATGTAGCTAGTTGCAATGACTCTGATTTTTTTATAAGCGAAATCCTTCATCCAAATTGGGTGAAAAAAGAAACTCTTCAACAGAAAACGACATTTTAAGGCAAAGACAAAGTCAATTTTATCAAAAGAAGAAGTGAATAAAGAAATACTATCAACTCTAGAGTTTCATGATAATAGAAATAATTTATTTACCAAAGTAAATATATGAATATATTACAATTAAACATTCAAAACAATATTGATTCAGTTTAGGGAAAATTTAAGAATTAAATCAAACCCGAGAAAAAATAAAAAGATAATATTGTCTCCAACAACAAATCAACAGTAGTCTTAGTCACAAGTATTAAAAGATAGAAATGAGAGTTTTACCGGCGAGTCTGTGTTAGGACTGTGAGAAGACTTGATCTTTTCCTTGGTAGCGAAATTGTCTGCAAGTGAAGTGAACTGGCGTGGCGAACCAACTCTTCCATTTATATATGTAGGCGACCTCTTTGAAGAAAGTCCTCGCCATTTCCGGTGTCGTCAAGAGGAAAAGGGGACATTCTCCCATTTTCTTTTTTATTCGAGAACCAACTATTATTTTCACCAACTGCAATATCTGTGGCTTGTCGTAGTAATTACTATTTTTAGTATTTCCAAAAAAGGGACTTGTGTAACACAAGTCACTTAACATACAAAGAGTAGCGTGGGGTCCTTATGCTCGTGGGTCTTCCGGGCAAGTGGCCATCGGGCCCATGCGTTACTGTTCTGGCTACAATACTTACGGCCATAAAACAACCTCATTCAGTAATCCTCCGCTACCCTGAGTGGCACTGGGTCTTTGTAAATAATAGCGTTAAGAATAAAACAAGAACAATAATGATAATTGATTATTTTTTTAATTTTGAGGAACCTTATCATTTGAAGAATTATTCTAAATATTAAGTTCGTTTTTTTATTGTATATGTTGTTATCACAAAACTGAACGAATCAACGTACATTAACTTATCGGACAGATGCGTATGTCAGAGTTATTTATTGTACAAAAGTACAAATGTGCCACATGGGCAAAAATTGGAATGGGTGGGAGGCTGGTCTTCAACTGTTTTACTTCTAACTTAGCTAGCCTCATTTACTGACCCAATCGTCAAAACATTGCTCCTTTCACCAAAACATCTCATCCACACAACCCTGCCATACACATACACCACAATACCACATCCACTCAAGGAAAATCTAACTAATCCCCATATATACAGCTTTTGTGTAGGACTCAGATTAAACAATAAATCCCCAATGTTCATGATATAAAAATATTTACACAACTAAACAAAACTAGTGTTAGTAACAGGCCCCGCATAAACTAATCATGGCAGAGATAACAGTTAACTGGAAGAAAAATACTGCGAGATTAATAAAATAATTTTCCATGCATCCGTTCTACAATTATTTACTCTAGCATTCACACATTTTAAACATGCTAACAAATAACGAAATGACACACTCGAAAACGAAAGGCATCCCACAGTTTAACCAGAGAACTGCAAGCTCTGTCCATCTAAATGGGAAGGGAAGGGGGAAATGAACCAAAAACCGGGGGACAAAAATAAAGGGGCCAATGACCATCCATACCCTAGCTAAGTTGAATCGATCAACTTAAAACAAAACGACTTACTCTAGCCTATCCCTAAATGACAAATGTTTTAAGTCAGGCGACCAATATCCTTACAGATGTGTATGCCAGACGATCGTGAATTTCAGCGCATTATTATTTAATTCTTTATTAGCAGGACAGGGACTGTATAGGATCCCTGTTTATACATTGGAATCGTCTGTTTTATAATGGATTGATAAGAATGGTATCGTCTGTTATGGTATCGTATTGTTGGGAAAGAACCGGGTTATATTAGCCACCATTTGTTATCACAAATTTTTTGCAAATAAAAAAAAAAGAAGAAAAAAAAAAAAAGAAACGCCTCTCACTTTTTAATGGATATTCCTTTTGAAGAATGAAGCGGTTGAAGGGATCCACTACATAACAACGACAAAGGTAAAAAGCGATAATTGATTTATTCTATATTTTTTGCTAATGCGTGGAAAGGTAATATTATATAATAATTAGAATGACTCGTTCAAATATAACCGCTTTTGTGTTATCTGGAATAATTTAATTATGACCTCTAAAAATAGCTCTAAAAATTAATATCATACAGTATTATATAAATAATGGAAAGCAGGGATCTTTTCTGTTAATTCACTTCAAATTCTCTTAGAGCGAGGTCCTTCAATTGCACTCCGATTGGGTTGACCTTTGCTATCGACTCAAATGTGGGCGGCTGGGGAGCGCTATTTCTAAGTGTGGGATCTCCGTTCGCGTTCACCCCGATAAACAAGCCAAAAACAGATTTTTTGTTTTTTAAATTGTGACATTCTTGTAAGTACCTTGAATATCATCAGCATTTACGGAATGTGAATTTTGGTAATTTTTCATTCTGGGGGTTGGAGTTGTTGTGAGGCAAGCTAAAAGAAATTTTAATTTAAGTTTATAATTTGAAGAGTACCAAAAAAAATAAAAAAATAAAAAAATAAAACTTTGATTTAAAATTTATAATTTCTTGGAATTAATTAGTATTTGCAATAAATAACTTTTTACATTATTTCGGCTAAATTAACAGAAAAGATGCGAAGACAGAATAAACATGCCGCAAAGATAAATGCTTTTATACCGATTAAAATTCCCTTAGTCTCTGACTCTTTGATTAATAATAATAAAAAGTATGGAGTGTTTAAAAAAGGCTCTGTGACCAGAAATGTTTTTTTTTTTCATATTCCCATAGATTTAAGGATTCCAGATCACGATTATAAAATAAAATCCTTCATAAATTTAATGTAGGTATGTCCAATTTTGACCTTTTTAGCGTTTTTTTTTAGTTGTTTTTTTGTCAGTTGAAAGACACATTAATTTCGAAATTCTTGTAAAAATTAACTACTTGTTGGATTTTAATGAAAACTTCAGAACTTATTCAGAAATGAATGAACTTAATTTAGAAATGTTTGTCTCTTTGAAAGTCATGGTATAAATATTTTTTTTTTATATCTGTTACCCCCCTCGAACTTAATTTTATGAAAACACAAAAAAAAATTTATTTGCAACCTCAATTTTTTTTTTTAATTAAATGCACAAAACTCTGAAAAATCTAAATCATCGATTTTTTTTGTTAAAAAAATGTCCGAAATTGTCCAAACTTTTACCTCAATTGTAAAAATACAAAACCCAATAAAACTAAGACAATATTTAATTAAGAAAGTTTTTAATGGCTTTTCTGAATAATATATACGAAGGTAATTATTATCTGAAAGAAAAAAAATTTTTTGATGAACAATAAATTTTTACATTAATTTTCTTTTTTTTTTCAATTTTAAATACACAATATGACAAAAGGTTGTTATATATTTATACATTAAGTTCTTTCTGCAACCTTATGGAAATGATATATTATGTTCTCTACTTTTTAAAGATCATAAATTTGAAAGCTTATTAAAATCTGACAACCATAATTATTTTAAAAATAATTTTTAATATTCCAAAATTGTATTTAAAATCGTCTACAACGAAAGTACGGATGCACATTGTTGAAATAATGTCACATGAGTAGTTTCCTTTGATAGAAGCAAGTTTTTTTTTTTACTTCAGAAATGGCTTTGTAACAAGAAAACAACGCTTGTCAAGTTTTCTGAATATCGTCGTATTATTTTCAATTTTTTTCTTTTTCTATTCAAATATAATCGAATAGTGGGATAAAAGAAAATATCGACTATTTACAATTACAAAAAAAAAAAAAAACGCCCTTGGAAGTCCACCCAAATTTTCAAGTTTGAAATCGAATGCATAAATTCATTGTACATTACTTTGGAATTATTATCCACACGACAAATTATCAATTAAAACGATTTTTGGAGTTTAAATTTTCTGGAGTTAGCTCGCTACTACTCAAACTAAAAAATACTTGTCGAGTCAAAACAAAACCAACATAGCTGCTATTAGCATGTTAATTTTATTAATAAATAAAATAAAACTCATATTACTGCCATATAATTATTAATAAATAGAAAAAAATCTGCCTTAATAAAAAAGAAATAAAATCTCATTTCATTAAGTTAACCCGTTTCAATTAATGGTGTTTCATGTAATTTTTATATTCTCAGAAAAATATTTCATGACTGAAATAATAAACCTCAATTTAAAAAAATGTATTTTTTTTACTGTTTTATTTTTACTTGTAAAATTTGATTTTCTTTCATAATTTAAATGTTATTTTCAGTGCAGAATTCTTCCTCAAACGTAAGGTAAAAAAAAAAAAAAAAAAATTTGAAAGTGAATTTTTAAAAAAAAAATCTACTAACCAGATTCACTTAAAATTAGAACGAATTATATCACTTTGGCGGTACCGTACAATAAATTTCAGTACCGTAAGTTGTGAATATATTGACGTACATCAATCAACGCCTGTGAAAATAGACTACCCTGGTGGGAAATATCTCTCTTAAAAAATTTTCTGCTAAAAATGTAAGTAATGTTTCTTTCAAATTACATTAAGTATACTTTAATCATTCTAAATTTCCTAAGATAACAAAAGAAAAAGGTGTAATTTATTTTTCATGATTTTTTAACTAACAAACTATGATCTTTCCGACAGAAATGTCGATAAGTTCGATTTTACGAAATTTTTTGACTCGGAAAAAAAACAAGATTTTTTAATAAAATTTTTAACATTTATAGGAAGGATTAAAAAATCTGAAAAAATATTCAGAAAATACTTTGGTCTTTCCTCTTTAATAACAACATAAATATTTAAACGTTAAAAATTGTTTTATCAATTTGGGGACCTTTTGTCGTCAAGGTATACCACTTTTTAGCGAAATATTGGACATACCTAATTTAATGGGAGGATTTAGTTTACAAAATGAATTCATTAAATTAACTACAAAACAAATATACGATATGGTTTCTTATTTTCACACCGAATTCTCTTAGAGCGAGGTCCTTCAATTGCACTCCGATTGGGTTAACCTTTGCTATCGCCTCAAATATGGGCGGTTCGGGAACGCTATTTCTAAGTGTGGGAACTCCTTTCGCGTTCACTCCGATAAACAAGCCAAAAACAGATTTTTTTTTTTTTAAATTGTGACAAATTCCCGACTATTAAATTATGCTCTTAACTTCTCAACTGGACAATGATGACGTAGAATTGAGCATGCGCATTGTGTCAATAAGGGAGACTGGTGTAAAAACTTATCAACCGTCATTCGTTTCTGTTAAATTCAGGTATTTACCTTTCAAATCGGTAAGAGAAAAAAAAAACCTGATAATGTCTTTGCCCATGTCTTTGCCCATGTCTTTGCCTATGTCTTTGCGTGTTTATTAACTTATTAGGTTAGACTTTCAGTGTGGCTCTAAGAAAATGAAAAATATTGTCATATTTTATTTAGTCTGACTGAAGAATAACATGAAGTCAAATCACTTGGATCCCCACCATCCTCCGTGGAAATGATGCGAATTAATTTTAGTGTGTAAATTCTTACTTGCGGCCCCATTGAAAGGTCGGGCCTCGTCCTTTAAAAAAAACGACGGGCCTGAACATTAATGATATTTACTCGCATCTGTGAAATGTTTAACAGAGCAGTGAGGAAAGTTGGCAAAATTAAATAACACATTGCGATCAACAGTGAAACGTAGATATTATTCACGGCTCTTAATCTAAAAGCCCTCAGAAGAGCCACTCTTTATACTATTTTGGGTCCACATTTTCCACTGTCATGAATCAACTGCTAGGTTTACTGCTCGGAAAGTTGGTTCAATGTTATGCCAGACAAATTTTCTCATCGGAATCCAACAAGTTCATTTATAAATTTACCATTCGTCTGTGTATTGGATATTGCCGTCATATCTGGTCTGTTCTCTTGCTATATATCAAGATTCTTGACAAAACCCCCCAAAAGATCTGTAATGTTATGGGTCTTGACCTGGCATCTCGACTTTAATCACTTTCCCACCGCCGTGACGTGGCTATTTTCTGTAAATATTTTCGTAGCTATTTTCTAAAGAGCTCTCTTCCTTGGTACCTCTTTTGTGTGAATTTAAACTTAGTACTAGATTGGCAATTAGGTCTCATCGTTTTACTGTTGAAATCGATGCAACCATAAATACTATCCTAATAGTTTCTTTTTGTGCATTTCCCGCCTGTAGAACTCTTTTCCGGGTTCCTTGCTTTTCCTTGTTCCTTACAATCTTTGTAAATGCAACGTCAATAGCCATCTTCCGTTTTCTTGAAACCTCTTTTACTGTCCTTTCTCCTCACTAAATTCGGTTCTACTATAGTACGATATCTACCCTCCATTTTCTATTATGGTACGATATTTACCAACTGTTGGAAGTATGAAATATTTTAGGGTTAAGGTTAAAGGCAGTGAACTGGTTATTTATTAAAAATCATTATTTTTTTTATAATTAAAAATAAATCCTTTAATGTTTGTCAACTGATTTAAAAAAAAGAAAAGAAAAAAAAAACAACCAAAAAACGGTAAACAGGTCATCGTCATTTACGGGAGGTTGCAAATGCCTCTGTAGATATCCTGATACAATAGCACCCTAAATTTTTATTCTTTCATTTCCAGTATATATATATATATATATATATATATATATATATATATATATATATATAATATATATAGACAGGGAGAGAGATTAATAAACGTGGAACAAAATCTTGTTACAGAGATAATTATTTGAAATATAAGTCTGCCATGACGCTCGTTAAACGGCGCTGTTTGAGGATTATAAAACAATTCTTTCTCGCCACTTTTGAGCGTGATGAAAGCGTAGTATCTGTTCTCCCTTCATTTGAGATAGGGAAAAGACGCCCGGTCTCGAGGATTCCAGCCCTGCAGCAGTACCTTCTACACTGCACTGAGTGTTGGTGTAATATCGACTCCAGCGTTACAGTGGTCAAGAGGACTAGGTAATTTTTGTCCTTGGTCCATATGCATATTCCTGTGTATGGGTACCCAGCATAAAAAAGACCTTGTCACATCCTCTTTTCGTGGGGAGATTAGGTAAAAGAAATATCCTTGCGCAGAAATTTAGCAAAGTCAACACGAGCCTTGTCCCAGTTGGGAACATTTCTTTCCCTGGCGTGGCTGGCGACTAAATCTTTACTCTCATATACACACGCGTCTCGCACACCAAACCATTTCTTAAGAACAAAACCCATGAGTTTTTTTTTTATATCTGCGGACACACTCGTATGTTTTGTTACTCTTTATATAAAAATCTGTTAAATTCCTCGGCGTGTTGACATTGTTTCTTCTGAAAATGTTGAATTCAATTTCATCGAAAGTTCTCAACCACAACCTTGCTCCATTACAAACCTGTAGACACGACACGTGCCAAATAAGTCCCATGTTGAAGATGGAGAGAACTAAAGGAAAAAAACTGTAATCGTACCAGCTATTGTATTCGGTACACAAGAGTATGAAGCACTCGGTGAGGATCGAACTCCCTACTCAATAATAATGACATTGAAGACCAGTTTGTTGCCTATTAACCCACGACCAGACGCCCGGGTAAATTATTATGGCGATGGTATCTTAGTTATGGCACAAGTTCGAAAGTACGGAACACCTAGTGAGGATCGAATTCACTACCCAGTTGCAATTGATCTAGTGAGACAAACTTACTAACCATTACACACAGTTGGAGTCCCCCCACACCGATAAATGATTATCGATATGAAAAATCACTAAAGAGGCTAGAACGATAAAACAATTTTAGCGTCACAATTTGTCTTATGAAGAAAGATTATCGCACCCGGCCGGAAGTTACTGCCGGCTACTCAAACGTCTGAAAGCGTCACCACGGAAAACGGAACAAACGCCATTAAGTTCCAGTGACTCAGCATTTTCAGACACCAAATCACAAAAATACAAAAACAAAACGAAACGTAACATCCACAACTAAAAATAATGACCAGAAACTAATTCATATACACATGGGGCCTAAATGAAACCCATGGGTACATTCAAAAGTAGAAGCTCATTTTTAGTGAATAACTAAAAGACATTATTAGCCAAGCTACGATGCTGACCCCGGCCTACATAAACATGGCCAAATTTCTTCCACCAAATTATTCTTGGAACCAGGGTTTAAGAGCCACGCTCCCCTCACCGCTGACCTGAAGCAGCAGCAGCAGCCAGCCAGCCAGCCAGCCAGCCCAGGTCAAGCAGCAGCAGCCAGATTCTTGGATCCGGGTTTAAGAGCCACGCTCCCCTCACCGCTGACCTGAAGAAGAAGAAGAAGCAGCAGCAGCCAGCCAGCCAGCCAGCCAGCCCAGGTCAAGCAGCAGCAGCCAGATTCTTGGATCCGGGTTTAAGAGCCACGCTCCCCTCACCGCTGACCTGAAGAAGAAGAAGAAGAAGAAGCAGCAGCAGCAGCCAGCCAGTCAGCCAGACCGAGCCCAGCAGCAGCCCAGGTCAGGCAGCAGCAGCAGCAGCCGCCACTAGCCAGCCCTGGTCAGGCAGCAGCAGCCACTAGCCAGACCGGGTCAAGCAGCAGCAGCACCCCGCGTACATTCTTATGCGATAGTCCTTTTCAGGGCTAACGATTACATATTTATGCCATAGTCCTTTTCAGGGCTAACGATTACATATTTATGCCATAGTCCTTTTCAGGGCTAACGACTACATGTTTATGCCATAGTCCTTTTCAGGGCTAACGATTACACATTTATGCAATAGTCCTTTTCAGGACTTCCTGACCACATAGTTTATGCAATAGTCCTTTTCAGGACTTCCTGCCTACATAGTTTATGCAATAGTCCTTTTCAGGACTACCTGACCACATAGCTTATGCGATAGTCCTTCCGGTTACTACCAAGCTGCATCCCTGATGACCGTCAACCTAAGGACGAGCAGGTTCCCTCAGCACTGACTGGTCCGCTGCCCTAAAACAAGACGATCTTTCGGGTGGCGCTCCCCGATTTCATTGCGACACAAGACTTGTACATACCTTTGCCAAATTGTTAAATAAAATTTGGCTTTGATTTTAAACCCTCGCTTTTGTTATCCTTGCTTCGATCGTATTTTCCAATATAAATTTTACTGCTTGCGGGGTTGATAGCACACGCTTGACGGCCCCGCAACAAGATCAAGGGATTTTTTTTATCTTAAAATTTTTATCATTTTTAGAACTTTGTAAATTTTAGCTAATTTTTCTTAGGTACCTATATGAAACGGGGGCTAGAAGCTGTTTGTGTTTTTTCCGAAGTGTCTTAAATGAAGTAATTCTTGTATTATACTAGTGAGTTCGATCCTCACTGAGTGCCACGTACTTTTGACCAAAACTAAACTGAGATTAATAAATAATTTAATAATTATTAAATTATTAGGTTGGTCAAAAACTTCATTCGTTTATTAAGTAGAAAATTTACTTAACCAAATGAACTTTTTGGCCAACCTAAGAAGTATCTGGGGGGATGCGAATAATAAAAAAATAAAAAATACAACGGAAAAAAAATTATCAGATTTTCTTTTTTGTTATTAGGAATATCTAAATTTAACTCTTATTCTCTGTAATATTTAACAAATATTTCAAGTTTTTTGTCGAAAAAATAATGACTTAATTTAGATGGAATGATCTATTATATGTCTCTTAATTTGTATTTAGATACATTGTATTTTCAATTTTTCTAGTTTAATTGTTCACCTTTACTGTTTTAGCGCGAACCCGCGCACAAAACTCGCTAAAAATTAGTGTGTGTATATATATATATATATATATATATATATATATATATATAATGAAAAATTGCCCAAAGCTTAATAAAAGCAAAGTTTTATCGTAAAAATGTTTGTATTTAAGAGGAAGGACCAAATAATTTTGTGTAAAAAAAAAAAAATTCTTTTCGAAATTTTAGTTAAAAATTTTGTTTTTCTGGCGTCAACAGGTGACCATAGCATTGGAAATTTTAGCGTTTTTTTTTTGTTTTTTTTTGCGGTGAAAAAACATTGATTTTGAAATTCAAGCAAAAATGAGATAATTGTTGAATTATCTGAAACTTTCAGAACTTATTCACAAATAAATGAAATTATTTTTTAAATGTTTTTTTTTAATGTTATGAAATCTCAAGTCATTTTTGTAGAGCTTAATGTTTATATTAGTTATTAACACAAGTCCATGGATAATTTAAATTTTTTTTTTTCAAACAGGACCTCCAGTTACAGAAAAAAATCTGCTCTGAATCGTAAAATAAAAAATACAATAAAACTAAGACCTTATTTGGTTAGAAATGCTTGTAATTTGTTTCTATGAATAAAATATTGTATTAAAATTATTTTTTGTGAATAATGAATTTTTATAAAAATTGTTTTCATTTTTTTTTTCTTAACTTTTAGAATAATTTATAAACTTTTAAATCTTAAAATCTGTATTAATTTGTAGCGGCCAAGTGATGTTGTTATTTAAATAAAAACTGTATTTACTAATAAATGGAAAAGCTTACAATTCAGCGACACCCAGTATTATAAAAAGAATTTTGAATTTTTTGTGTATAAACGTGAAAGAAAAATTATCTAGGAGAGGATGTTGTAAGAGTAGAAAAAATATTAATATAATCTTGTAGTAAAATGGAAACGCTCTTCGATTTTTCTTGATGCGTTAATATTTCACTAAATTCAACAAAGAAAACGGTTCACAATTCTTAAAATTTTATTTTAACAAAAAAAGATACATGCATATTGTTCCATATGTCATAGTAACCACAAAAATAAACATTTTACTCGCATTTGGTAGTCTGTTAAAAAGACCTTTTTTTTTTAAAACGGACATAAATTTTAAAACACATTTTTCACATTTAAAAGTTCGTAACTTTTTTTTACTTCGCATTTAAAAGTTCGTAACTTTTTTTTTACTTCGCATTTAATTATTTTATAAAGTTATATTTCTTAGTTTTTTTGGGTTTTTTGAAAAATTTTACGACGTTGCTTTTTCTCAATTCTCTTTTTTTCTTGTTTTCTTGTCTTTTTTTTATTCTGGAAAGGAACAGTTAAACAAATTCTAACCTAGGGTTGTAATATTTAAATAAATAATCTGAAATTACTATCTTTTAAAAAGATTAACAAAAGAAAATTATTTATATTAAATGACTTTTGTAACGTTAGCTTTCCGGGCTAACAAATAAACTTTACAACTTTTCCTATCATAGGAACAACTTTTTCTTCCACTAGTCATGTCCTTTAGACTGAAGCCGCAAATGTGCAATTTGATGTCCTTTACGAATGTTGCATTTCCGTCAACAAATCTTAAGTTATTACAAATAAATTTTCTCGAGTTATATTACACTTAGTTTCGGAATTTGTCCAAAACCTTTAAAAAAAAAAGTCAACCGGTACTGTCGCAGTTAGCTCCTTCTCAGTTTCCTTAATCCTTCAACAGGGGTTTCTCTCCCCTGACTATAAATACTGGCTGACCGTTCTCTCTTGCTCTTTTTACGGCTTACGCACACGTGCGGCCAGCTGTCTCGACTCAGGCCGCAACCTCGCTTGTGAGGCGAGGTAAAAAAAACTCTTTTTTTTTTTTTTACTTATTCCAATATGTGACCTCTCACACAGCGTTTCCCATATTCTGGGAACACGCTAAAAACAATATATCCGTTCGTACGGACACTCAACCCACTCACCATAACTTCTCCATACAACACTCTGTAACCCTTCATGTCATTGTAATTTATTAATATATATTCGTTTGCATACATGTATATCGGTCTTGTTTGTTTCTTTATCTTCTTTGGACTCTATTATAGTCCAACATTCTTATGTAGCTGGACCGGCCCAATCTTAACCCAGAGATCTCATCCTAACATCTTCACTTTATCACCCCGCACGGTCCTCTACAATACAAGCAATCCTACCGTCCATCCTCGAATAAAAAAATAGACCATTTTTCCAATTATTACTTTAGTTTTTTTTTATCTATCGAATACGATTTGAATAATTCGACACAATGAGTCGAAAATTCTTTACTAGCTACATATTGCACGTGTTAAAGTCGAAAGAATTACCACGGAGCCAGAAATCTTAACATCATTCATAAACGAGAATAATCTGTTGGCTAAGAATCAATCTAACTTCTAAAGCTAAATAAATATTTTACGTGGTAAGCTCGGAAGATATAGCACGTAGCCAAAAATTTTAACATCTGTCTTGAAGTATAATCCAGAGGGAACACTTACTCAAGTTTCTGTATAAAAAAAAACAAAAAACAAAAAAACACGCTAAAAACAACACAAGCTGCAAAGTTTCAAAGAAGCGCGTTTAATATTTAAAAATTAACAAATTTACAATTTTTCTTTTTCTTTACTAATGTTTTTGAAAAAATGGCTATCAATGTATATTAGTTTTTTTTCAATTTCTTTTTAATAAAATTTTCAAAAACGTGCCAATTTTTGAAAATACAAACGTCCATACACGATATTATCAGAAAATAAAAGCGATAACTGCAGTAAATTTAAAATTATTGATAATTTCTTAACATTTCCTCAACAAGCGTCTTCGTAAGTAAGCTTGGTAGTTGAAATATATGTTTAAAAAAGGCCTTTACGTTGTATTCGTCATGTAATTTTACTACAAGCATTTTCCCCCCTTGCATAAATCTCGCAAACATTAGGTTATCGATAATTGGTCAACATCTCATAAAATAACACATCTTTTATGTCAAATGTTTTTCTACAATATTTTAAACTAAAAGTAATTGCTTTAATTCAGATTAAACTTGAAATCAGTTAATCTTCCTCAAATGAAATTTCAGAAAAGTACATTTTATTATTGAAAGATTTTTTAATAAAGACAATTGTTAACAGATTTGTCAATATGTCCGATTTTTAGCTTTTAAAAAAATCATTCCAATCAATTTAAATTCGGTTTGAAATACAGCAAAGTATTTTACTTATTGGACTTAACTTAACTTAATCTATTAGCTTGGAATTAAAACTGAAATATAAACTCCAAGAAAGATTTATTTTTAAAATGCATTTTAAACCTCATGTACCACACACGATATATATCAGGCACGTGCCGTCTATGCATTCCGTGCTTATCCTGAATAAAATCAGCAGCTACATTTTCCTTCTGTGGTACAATATGCACCTAATCCAACAAAATTATGAAGGCTACTCTGATTATTATGCATAAAATGTGTATATGTCTCTCTTTTATACACACACACACACACACACACACACACACACACACATATATAATTACAGAAAAGCCGCAAACTATCTACCTCGAGCAATTACTGACGGCACGTTCCTGATTATATATATATATATATATATATATATATATATATATATATATATATATATATATAAAGAAAAATATGACAAACTGGAAAGGTTTTTTTTTGTGATTCATTTCATCTGTTAAGATTTCATCGGATGAATCGCGTCACAAAAAACCTATATTTTTATAAATACTGTTTGTTGATGTACAACATTTGTTATACACACACACAGGGTGCGGCAAAATGGTCGAACACATTTGTAGGTTTCATAAAAGCGAAATAGAGTAAAGAACGAAAAATGTGTTCTTTTCGAAATGTAAGTATAACGCCATTTTCACATTCCGTTTTGAAATCAGTCAAATGGGTGCCGTCACTTTCCACAAACTGTCGAAAACATTCACAAAAGTTGTCCATAACTCGACGAGTCATTTCTTGACGAATACCATTTTTTTAATTGATCAATAGATCCAGGGCGAGGAGTCTATACTTTTTGATTTCAAGCATCCACACAGAAAAAAAAATCGCATGGGTTCAAATCAGGTGATTAGGCGGGTCCAATGATCTTTGTGTTGCAGTTACCGATTCGTTGTTCTTGATAAACGTTTCCACAATGAAAGCGCCATGCTCGCCCATCCAATTCATGTTGGCAACTGAAAATGGAATGAAACAAAATGGATTCATATGTCCATTTCGAAAATAAACACATTTTTTTATTCTTTTATCAAACCTACAAATTTGTCTGATCATATATATATATGTGTGTGTGTGTGTGTGTGTATTTTGGCAGCAATCCTTCTTTCATGGACATTTGACTGAATACGACAGACAAGGAGCTTTTAGTTTTTTATACAATTTCTCATGCGATCTAATAATTTTTTTCTTTTCAGATGATAAATGATAAAAACTGTCCGAATGTAATTTTTTTCCGAGCGTTTTCAGCTATACATTTAGCCATTTTCAAGGATGAAATATTTTAACTGTTAAATAATAAATATTTCATTGTATGTATTTGTTTTAATTTTTTTTTTTTTCAAAACACTGTCAAGACTGTGTCCATGTTCATAGGTGATATTATTGAGTATTGTTTTGTTTTTATTAATAAGGCTTCTAATATATATATATATATATATATATATATATATATATATATATATATATATAGCTAGCTAGCTATCAGGTTTAAACATATTTATTTATTGTTACCAAATAAAGAAAGCCAGTTCGATTGTCGCCCGACGCGAAATTTTCTTTGCTTCAACGCTCGTGCACGTGAATCAACCTCTTTAAATTCCATTCAGTTTTCAAATTAGATTGAGGTCGGTTACCTTGTTCACTGGCATGGAAAGAATGCAAGGAAGTGAGTAGAAAACAGCAAACTTAATAAAAATGACAGGAAAATTACACTAGAAGAGTGAAAAATAATTTATAAATTGTTCTGACACTGTCACTTTTGTCGGCAACGAGACAATAAGATTGCAATATTTGTGTTGGACAATCCCTGTAAATTAAGAGGCCAACTTTTCACCTGAGCGTCACTCCCAGATAAGTAGAAGCAAAAAAAAAAAAAAAAATGGAGAGGTCGAACACTGAAATATTTGTCTTCCACTTTGTCTGTTATGATGCTAGTCCCCGATTTTTCGGCTGACAATATATACCCATAAAACCAAAGCGAGGTAAATTTAATTACGCACGCCTTGATACAATGTTGGCGATTGTTATGGAATTATTTTATTTGGTTATACTGGTAATGGTAGTTTCCTTATATGTAAACATTCAGCATTCACTGACCAATCAGCCTGTGCTACTGCCAGTTGAAATGTATAAAATCTTTTTATTAAAAAAAAATTTTTCTTGAAAATAGGTTTCTTTAAATTCTGTCATTGCTTTTTTCCCCTCTTTCCATTATTGATGAAGGCTTCCTTCCTAACCTTTTTGTCCTTCGTTTCTCTTCGAGTTACGTGTACTATCTATTTCAGTTTTTGCTGCTGCTGCTTTTGAAAACCCCCAATTGATGTGATTTTTATTTCTTAGAGTTCTGTCTGTGATTTTGAAGCGCCTGTCCAGGAGGTTCGAGGAAGGATGGTCCTTACTAAGCCATTTCGAATCTGAGAAAGCGGGTGTATACAGTTGATAGTTTAAACATTGCAGGGTGTATTGGGCGCCATGTTTGACATCTCTATCTAGAATTTCTTGCAACATGCTGATGTCTGTTGAAATCCTCACAGTATCGTTGACGTTATCGCTAACATTTTTGTCGAGATTTTCAAACTACGTTTCATTCGATTTAGAAAAACAGTCGATGAAATTAAAATAAGCTGATTTATTTGGAAAAATACTTGGATAAAAACCCTACTTCGCGGTTTGATAATTTGTTTAATTTTATAGGATTTCATAGTAAACAATACTTTTAAAAAAATCTTTTCCTTTTTAACAGCGAAGAATAAATTCTTAGGATTTCTTACTCTTGAACATGGAACATACAAATGGTCATACGTAAATATTTCTTTCTGGAGCCAAATTTCAACCTTTGGCCTTGTCATTTGTTTATAGTTTTCGCAAACGGAAGGGGAACTGGAAACTGAAGTCTTTTATATAGAAAGTAAAAATATGCAAAAAACAATATTGCATTTTTATCAAATAAGTATTTATTTTAACCATTAAATTATTTTTAATATAGTGGGAGTATTTTCTATATTAAATAATAAAACTTAATTTTTCAAAAGAAAATTAATGAAAATTTATTATACCAAGCTACGCACTCTAGTAAAAGCAATTGTACTTTGTACCCCCTTTATTTGTTTGTATTTCTCCCCCAAAATTTTGTATCGATCAGTCAATGTATGGCTATTTTAGAGGGTGTGAAGGACTAACGAATGTCACAGAATTTTATTTACTAGTTTTTTATTTTATTATTTGCAATACGCTGACGCGTGTTGGTATCATCACAGTATTTACTATTGTTGAATTTATCGATAACATTTTTTTTTTCGAGATTTATAAACTACGTTTAATTCAATTTCGTAAACCAATCGATGAAATTTTGAATAATGATTTCTTTGGAAAAATACTTAGACACGAACTCTACTTCGTGTTTTAATCATTTCTTTAGTTTAATTTTATAGCACTTCACGGTGAACAATATCTTTTAATTTGGTTTCGATTGGTCAATGTATGCCTATTTTAGAGGGTGTGACAGACGGACGGACGGATTAACAGAAGTGGCAGAATTTTATATATAGATAGATGACTCTATTTTTCGCTTGTCTTGGTTTTGTAGCATCTTGCATTGTTGGACAAGACTAACAAAAGCGTAGCCTATTCTCTGTTCAATTCCTCATCTCCTATACTAAATATGTTATAACCAATTTATACAGAGAGCTGAACAAGGAAAGAAATAAGACCGAGGTAAGCGTTCTAAAAGAAACATTTTTTACACCTTGAACAACCAAGAACATGTTTGGCACTACTTGAGCCAGTCAAGTGCAATTCGAGATATACGATTGGGCGATCGCGTCTCTCTCGATTGATGGCTGACTAGGCAGATTTTCCGGCAGTAGGTTGCCATTTCTTTCTGCGGCAGACTGATTGCCAACCAAGGCTATAAGTCTCAGTCTGTCCTGCTATTCAACACATAGCTGGAGAGAGAAGAGATTGTCGGAGTTGATTCCTCCTTAATTTCCTAATTGTTCACTAGGGCACGTTCTTCCTATACCATAAATACTGGGCGATTTCTTGCCTCATTCTCTTTTTCATTTCTTCATTTTCAGCGAACACATCTACAATGTTAGCTCTTGCAGAAGATTGCATTTTCCCATTTGTGGGAGACGTCATGATTATACACACACACACACACACACGTACGTACGAACATTCACCAAATACAAACACTTCACGTTCACACACAAACACAAATGTTGATGTCTTTGTCACTTGTAAATTTGTTATATATATATAGGTCTTGTTGGTTTTCTTTATGGTGGATTCAATCTCTGAGTCCGCCATGTTCTTGTAGTGGACCTTCTTCTAGCAGGAGTAAACGCACGTGTTCCTAATTTAACAACACGTAAACCCATGATCCGTTACAAGATGAAGTCGTATCTTTCCCAAGGGTATTTGTGCGTAAATGAATACAATTCGAACTCGGCTCTCGGATTTCTCATTCCGAGCTGATATCTATTACGCCACAACGCAATATTTAAATTGACTATAAAAAGTGAATTTTAAAAAGTTTTTGTAGATTAGCATTCATTAGTCCTTCCTCAAGCCACAACATTTGTCAGAATCGAAAAATATTGACTTTTTCTCATTTTAGAAGGATGGTCCTTATCATAATATACAGTGTCAAATTGATCCCTGACTTAACATTATCTGTACTTTTTATTCACAAATGTCGAACTTGAAACTGTGCCCACCTCATTGATAACTGCATAAAACTGATGCTTTCATTTGTTTCCTCAATTCGTAACAATACGCAATTATCAGTGACGTTTTGCTCGCTTGAACTCTGTAAACAGGATAAGCAATGACCAAGTAACAAGACAGACAGGATATCTCTAGACATGGACAGGAGAATGAAAACAGTCTGCCTACGAAGATTAAATAAAATGTATTCGAAATTCACTGAAGGTTACCAGGATCGACACTAACCTTATAAAGTCTGGAGGGTACAACGGTCGAAGCCTTGTGATAATAACGAAGACGAGTAGAACAGTCAATATAAATAATGTAAAAGTGACTTTTTTCTACAGACTAATGCAAAAGACATTTTTTTTTTTTTTTTTTTTATTCTACTTGGAAAAATTCTTAGTTCTGAACGTGGAATTTTGATCTTGCTACCAGTGGCGGGACCGCTCTGTCCTCGATACGAGTTATTGTTATAGTGTAGAAAAATGACCGACCTTCTCTACACTAATTGTTAAAAAATAGACTCGTCATAGATTCGCTATGAGTGAAACGTCGTCTTATTGGAAGAGTTGTCGCAAAGTGGGATGCAAGGCGTAGCATTGGGTCTCACGCATTTTCACATTGAACTCCGGTATTCGCTGTTATTGCATTATTAATACATGTCCCTCGTGTGATTAAACCTTTTCTTAATTAATTCTTTTGTCTCAGTGTTTTCGTTAAAACCTTATTAACAAGAAGTTACGAGCTTATACTAGCATTAAAACAGTTATCTATCCACCTTATTCATTTTTCTTTTGTGTGCCGATTGCTTGTCTATGGTGTATGAAACAAAATTATCAGCTGTTAAATATTTCAGTTTACACAATTTTTATTTATTTTATTTTTTTATTAAGTGGTATTCGTGACAATATTAAAGCTACAAATTAAATTTTCTCGCCAGACTTAAAAAAAATTCACTCTATCATCTCTCTCCTCGGGGACGAAAATCTTCACGCCTCCATGCTACACCTCTACCGATACTTGACCCAGAGATTGAACTCACAACTTCGAGGATACTAAACGAGGTATTGCAGACGCTTTTATATGCTAACACAGGAAATCTACACTGGCCGCGCAGAGAGGCAAATCGATGTATTAAGGAGAACCTCGAGATGACAAGTTCGAGATGAAAGACACTGA
Organism: Acanthosepion esculentum; assembly: GCA_964036315.1. Classification (NCBI taxonomy): domain Eukaryota; kingdom Metazoa; phylum Mollusca; class Cephalopoda; order Sepiida; family Sepiidae; genus Acanthosepion; species Acanthosepion esculentum. Next base: position 40,560,060 of record OZ038499.1, on the reverse strand, counting down.
AGGTGAAAGGACCGGCAGACACTTCATTTTTTTCCATTTTTTTTCAAGTTGAATGGAATAATTTTATTTATGTATGCACGTATAGTAAATTTTAGAAACTAACCTAATATGGGGCTAAAAATATAGGAAATTCTTCAACTCAGCTAGAAAACGTTTAGCATTCTTTTTCTATGTTTTTCTCTTCATTCTCTGTACCGTGTCCCTTCAGGTTGTGGACAATCATGGTTCTCCATAACTTCTCCTTTTATAGATATTAGTATGGTTTTTCTTTTACTTGTTTCGCCCAATGTTTGTTCTCATTTATTTGCACAAGCTCCCTCTTGACTCCAATATATCCTGTGAGTGTCAAATTCTCCAAACCCTCTTTCCTTATTATTTGCCCTAGAAATTTCAACTGTCTCTTTCTGATGCTAGGCTTACGGCCATATCACGTTGAAACAACGGTTTTCGTACGATCACCGAAGTTAAGTAACGTCGAGCCTGGTCAGTACCTAGGTGGGTGGCTGCTTGAGAATACCAAGTGCTGTAAGCTTGGATATGCAAGTGGTATAATGAATAACGGCCCGATATTAGAAATCTTCTTCCTTCCCCTTCTCCTCTTCCTGCCCCTTCTCCTTCTTCAGGACGTGTGCGATCCATTTGTACAAGTTCCTTATGCAGGTTATGTCCCGTGAATGTCAAATTCTCTAAGCTTTCTTTCCTCATATGCCTTAGAAATTTCAATTGTCTCTTTCTGATTCTAAGTAGAACGTTTGTTTTTTGTTTCCATTTTCCGCAAAATTTCGTTAATTTCATATTCAATCCATGCGATTCTCATCAGCCTTCTGATGCCACACCTCACTTCATCTGTGAGGAGCTAGCCCAAGGTTAACTACCGTAGATGAATGATATTATATAATTTTAGCACTCTTTTCTTTGTTTTAGCGAAATTTTCCTGTTTCTTAATACTTTGCTTGTCTTTTGGAAGACATCTTCCGCTATTCCAATGTGCTTTCGAGTTTCGATGTCACATTTTCCGTCCTCTGTTAAAACTCTTTCCCAGATATCGAAATCTTCGTATTTGCTTGAATTCGACATTTCCAATTCGTAGTTTGCGTCCTGGGCTTTTTCCTTTTGCAGAAAACCATAATTTCTGTCTTCAAATGGTTTAGTCCTTTCTTCCCGCTTTCTTTTATTACCTTCTCTATGAGTTTCCTTCAGTTCCCTTTCTTATGCAAAATGTCACTGTGTTCATAGCATATCTTACGTTAAGATTGTGTCCATCAATTATGAACCCTGGTAGGATTTCTGATTCTCTCAGGATCACCTCACTGTAAAGGTTGACTCAGTTCGGTGAGAAGACAACTAATTGTCTTACACCCTTTCTACATTTTGTGTATTTACTGAATTCATTTTCTACCTGTATTCAAGCGGTTTTCTCCCAATATAAGTTTTGGATTATTGTAACATCTTTCTTAAATAGGCTGAACTTACCTAGCAGTTCAAATAGATCTTTGTGCCATACCTTTAATGTATAAATTCTTAACCTGTTCAAGCCAAAAGTTTAACCGTTATCTTCCCCCAAATATCCACATAAACTATGCCTCTTACTCTGTAACCCTCTACCTTGAGTGGCTCTCAAGTTTTGTACAAGTTGAACGTCACTGTAAAAAAAATAAATAAAACTGCATCCGAGTCCTGGGTAAGACGATAAACTGCATCCGAGTCCTGGGTAAGACGATAAACTGCATCCGAGTCCTGGGTAAGACGATAAACTGCATCCGAGTCCTGGGTAAGACGATAAACTGCATCCGAGTCCTGGGTAAGACGATAAACTGCATCCGAGTCCTGGGTAAGACGATAAACTGCATCCGAGTCCTGGGTAAGACGATAAACTGCATCCGAGTCCTGGGTAAGACGATAAACTGCATCCGAGTCCTGGGTAAGACGATAAACTGCATCCGAGTCCTGGGTAAGACGATAAACTGCATCCGAGTCCTGGGTAAGACGATAAACTGCATCCGAGTCCTGGGTAAGACGATAAACTGCATCCGAGTCCTGGGTAAGACGATAAACTGCATCCGAGTCCTGGGTAAGACGATAAACTGCATCCGAGTCCTGGGTAAGACGATAAACTACATCCAACAGCAAGGCATCTGATCAGGAGGTTTTGAGGACCGTGGAACCACCTCTTAATTGCTGATGTTCCCAGGTCCACCCTGAACCGGGGTGGTAGCACCTGTTAGGGTCCCAGCTATGGGGAAAATAGTGAAATCCCAAGGTGTGTCCACGTCCTGGGTATGACGATAAACTACGTCCAACCAAAATGCCGTCGATCCGATCAATCGGCTGGTCATGTCATGCCCCATCACATCTAACCCATCCCAAAACAACTACAACTTACAATTAACTTTCCCACCCAAACCCTACACTAAATATACTAACACCTTACCCCTAAAATGTGATGGAAAGCGGTGGCCTAGGGTCAATCATTAGAAAAAAAATTTAAACAATGATGTTACCAGCTATACGTTTTTGAAACAATGATGTTGCCAGCTATACGTTTTTGATATATCTAGTAAATACTGGATCTGGCATTAAATAACCCATAGTGGTTGATATGCCATAAAACCCCAAACAAACTAAATAAAATTTATTTATAAATTATATTGTTTCCTTATTTACACTATTTATATTCGGACTATTGTCCTCATCTTTGTTGTTGTTTTCATAACGTTTCGGTCGTTGTGAACCTACCCTTGGCCTTTGCTGTAGTAACTTAGTCTTAAAATTAATGTGGCCGGTGATCAGGTTCTAACTGCTGGCTGCCATATTTTAACTGATGATGCTACCCATGTTTTGATTGCTGTTGCGATTGAAGACTTGCTGTCACAAAATTAAATTACTTAATTCGTAAACAATTTGAATGCAGTGATGAACCTACTGGAGAAGGAATTATCTTTAATTATTCATCCTATGAGCCTTCCCATTTGGAGACTCGTATCTTGGTTCATGGTTTGGATTTTTGTGTTCCGTTTTCGTTGTCTGACCATGAGAAAATGAGGTTTTATATGCACAGGTTGTGTAGACTTGTCCTTCACTCTGTTGAATCTCTTAGCGACCTTAAGGCTAAACTCAATAGTTATCCCCATTCTTATGCTGGTTCCTCTATTTCTTCATCAGAGTCAAAATCGGGAGAACAGCACCGCCGGGTAATTAAAAATTTTAAGATAATTATAACCTGGTTATTACTAAACCTGATAAAGGTGTTGGTGTCTTTTCTACTGGACTATTCGGATTATGTTTCTATTTCGGATTATGTTTATACTTGGTGATACATCCAAGTTCTTCAAATTAGATCCAGTTGAAACCCATGATCGCACTGCCTCTATTGAATCTGAATTTCAAAGGCAACTGTTAAAGTGGGTCAAGAGTGGGTTGCTCTCTTCTGAAATTTCCGAGTTGATTAGATCCACTGGGTCCATTCGTCCCCGTTTGTATGGGTTACCTAAAATCCATAAGGACGGTGTCCCTTTACCGCCCATTCTGTCCATGATTGGGTCTTCCCAGCATAAAGTCGCTAGTTGGCTCTCGAAAGTGCTACAACCAGTTTTGTCGCACTTCAGTACTTATTTCGTTAAAGATTCCTTCTCCTTTGTTGAAATTATACGTAGTTCTTCTACTGATGGTGAGTTCATGTGTTCGTTTGATATCTGCTCCCTGTTTACCTGTGTTCCCCTGTCTGGGACTATTGAGATGTGTTGCGATATGTTGTATCGTACCTCTTTGTCTCCTCCGGATTTTCCTGAGGGTGTGTTTGTGGAGCTTATGTTCGCCACTGCTTCTGTCGAATTTAGTTTTAATAATATTATGTATCGGCAGATCGACGGGGTAGCTATGGGTTCGCCTTTGTGTCCAGCGTTGGCGAATATTTTTGTCGGTTTTCATGAGGCTTCCTTATTTTCTTGCATTGGTCGTCCTCTTATGTATCATCGTTATGTAGATGATACCTTCTGCTTCTTTAATAATGAGGCTGAAGCCGACAAGCTTCTCACCAAATTAAACTCTGTCCACCCCGCTCTTAAGTTCACCGTAGAAAAGGAGTCCAGTTCTTGTCTTTCCTTTTTGGATGTTCTCGTCCATAGGATCAGTGACAAGTTTGAGACTTCCGTATTTAGGAAGGCTACTTTCTCGGGACTTTATACGCGTTGGGACTCTTTTTGAAAGGTTCATTTGATTAAGGCCTTAATTCATCGGGCACTTAAATTATGTTCTGATGGCCTTCTCTACGGTGAAATTGAGTTTGTTTAGAATGACACTTTCAAAAAACGGATATCCTTTGGATGTTTTAGACTCCGTTATCCAAAATGTCATTAGTAAATTTCATAGGGTTAAGCCGCATTTTGTTGATAAATGCCCAGTTTATCCGAGTCTTTCCTATATTGGTACAGAGGACGAGAGTTTATCTAGACGAATTTCACGTATGATCAATAGCTGTTATTTTTCGGCGAATGTTAGGGTAATATTTTTTACCCGTCCCGTTTTCTCTTCCATTCGTAAAGACGCCCTCCCTCCCATCATGTTAATTCAGTGATTTACCAATATAAGTGTAGTTGTGGACTCGACTACATAGGGAGGAAGTCCCAGCGTTTGGATTAGAGAATAAAACACTTAATCCCCCCCCCCCAACCCCATTATTTTGAATCCGGTTGCCAGGAAGAGCCGACTAACCAATACTTCTGGCTCTGCTATTGCTGAGCATGTAATAAATAGTAGGAAACGCGTGGTTAATTTTAGCGCGGTTCGTTTTTCGACGAGTCTTTTTCATTTTTACGTTTGTCAAGCTAAAGTTTTTGCCGAGCGAGAATTTGGAAGAACTTTTGATTATCATTAAGTTAAGCCTTTTGTTTTCGTTTTTTCTTTATTTTGTGAAAGTTTTGAAATTTTTGACTTTCAGTTTTTGATTTTTTCTTTTTCTTTTCCACGTTTATTTTTTTGTTTGTGTAAACTTTTAAATATATTTTGTCCATTTCTTTTTCGACGTTTATTTTGTTTTTGCCAAATTTGAAATTTAAAATTTATTTTGTACATTTCGTTTTTTTGTTAAACTTGAATTTTTGATTTATCGCGACTTCTAAGTTGCAAGACTTTATTCAGTTTTTTATTTAAAAAAAAAAAAAAAGCATACATTTATTTTTAGCCTCGCCATCATGGCCGACAGTTCGGAGGCACAAACTATGTCAGTCAAATACAGTGATGCCGGAAAAAACGGCCTGGTCCGAAAAAAGGACCAAAAAGAATCGGTATACTACAATGATTTAAGAACGAAATACGACATATACGTGAAGGACAACGAGTTGCTAACCATACAGGAAGCAACCGATGCTGTTAAGACTAGGACCATTTCCCTGCTGAGCTCCGATTTAGGAACTCGAAATCTTATTGACTTTAGCAGGGAAACAATGGAAGAGGCCCTGAAAAGCCTGCAGATTGGACCCAAAATTGTAGCAAGGAGGTCCAACGCTTTATGGGACATTCTTCTGGCAACAGAAGAAGCTAAAAGTCTGGCTGGAAGCACCTTAATAACAAGGTCTGTCCGTTTACAGACTGAATATATGGGGACGAGACATTACCAAAGATTGGCTTTGTGCTTTCTTCACCCAATATGGACCAGTCGAGGAAGTGTCTGCTATTATGAGCAAAGCAGGAATCGCCACCGGCGACTTCGTCTTATATATAACTCTGACAAGACAAAGTTTCCAGGACATTCCAAATATTCTTAAATGCCGGGATAAATTGATGCCAATAATTGTAGAGGGCAGCCTGAAAGTGAGTGGAGAGAAGTGGCAAAGGGAAAAAATCACCTAGCCCTGTGCCTCAAGAGAAGGCTCCAGAGAAGCAAAAGCAAACCCAGCCTGAAAAACCTGGCAGTCCACAACCCCAAAGCCAGGAAAAAGAACCACCTAAACAGCAGTAGCCGAAGCAACAACAACAAAAGAAACCAACTGAACAGCAAGAGCGACGACCCAAAAAGCTAGACAAATTACAGCAGCAGGAAAAGCAGCAACGTAACGAGACAGAAATGGAAATGGACAAAATGCCTCCACCTCGGGCGTCGTCACTTAAAAGAGGTAGAGAGGAGGAAGAGGAGACGCCAATCCAAAAATACCCCGGGTGTAGTAGGGCAGATAGATAACGCTGTTGAAAAAGGGCAAGGTTGTTTTGGGGGAAAAACTAGATGATTACAAGCCCATAACTCCGCTAAACACAGAGTTAAAGATTTTGGCCAAGATCCTGCAGGAGCGTTTGCAGTTAGTTGCCGAGTCTCTGTTGGGTCTGGAGCAGACTTGTTCTGTGAGGGGCCGAACAATTCAGCGCAACCTGCATCTGATCCGCACGATCATAGGTGTAAAAGACGACGATGAGGCCGCGCTGAACAATTTAGATCAGTTCAAGGCATTTGATAGGTTTTTAATGTCGTGTCTCACTATATATTAGACTTCACAAAATTAACGATAAGTTATACATATCGTGTTCATGAGATATTCAAGATGCGAGATTATATTGACATTCGGTGTTGATTTTAAAATAGTTCAAAAGAATTCAGAACTGAATACGTAATATAGTTTACGCTTTTTTATATGCAAGAAATTTTCTTATTAAACTAAACCACATCAAACTGGGGCTTACGGCCACATCACGTTGAAACACCGGTTCGGTTCCCGTAGATCCCCAAAGTTAACCAAGGTCGAGGCTGTTCAATACCTAAATGGGTAACCGTTTGAGGAAAACCAGGTGCTATAAACTAGGATGTGCGGATGGTGTAATGGATACTGGCTCGAAATTGTTAGAGAGCCGAGTTCCAATTCCAGTCGGTTTCGTTATATTCACTTACGCGCATACACCCTTGGAAGGAAGGAATCCATGAAAACCCCCAGCTATGGGTTAATTAGAAAGACTTTATCACTAAACTATTATTGTCGCCAAAAGAAAATCTTACAATTTGGAAATATTTTCTGGCTTTAAATAATCAGCAGAGGGTTGATAATCCGTAGAAAACGTATCAATCAATCACCATATATGAAAAGAACCTTTGGGCACCTCGAGGCGGTGTAATGGTTAGCAAGCTTGTCTCGCTAGAATAATTACGACTGAGTAGTGAGTTAGATCATCACTGGGTGCACCCTACTTTCGGCCTTGTGCCACATCTAAGCTACGCTTGGAAAATCACTATAAAAAGAGGCCTTTTGTAAAGATTGAAGGAAACGCACGAGTTAATACGAGCAAAATGGAATTTTTTAATTATATTTCAAAGATACGCCGATGACACTGTTAACGGTCGACTAGGAAAGGAAACTACACGACCCCCTAGCCAGGGTGGTGGAAGAAAGCGAAAAAAATAAAATAAAGGACTAACAATCAACTGCAAGAAAATGGAAAATATGGTCATCGGCAAGAGTTTTTCTCTTGCCGATGACCATATTTTCTACTTACGAATTGGAGATATAAACATCAAACCGGCACAGAACTTGAAATATCTGGGAAGCGTTTTAACAGACAATGGAAAATACGATACGGAGATCCAAAACGCGCATTAGACTAGCGAAAGAGGCATTCCAAAAGCTAAACAAGGGGCTGAGAAACTGGGGAAAATCTCGTTAGAAACAAAGAAAAGATTGTGGTATCCATCCACATATATGTCTCAATGTTGGACAATCTTCCCCACGGATGAGTAAAAAAAAATAAAATTAAAAAAAATAAAATAAAATAAATAGAGGCAGCAGAAATACGGATCTACAGAAGGATACTGAGAATTCCATTGACGGACCAAGTAAGCAACAAGGAATTTTATTTTTTTTTAAAGGGCAACAGAATAAATCAGAAAGTCAGCTGAAATTCCTTAAACACATAATAATGGAGGGCTTGGAAAAATTGACCCTCACAGGGCATATTGAGGGCAAGAGCGATAGTGGAAGGGAGCGAACCAAGTATCTGGCAAGTTTGTGTGAATGGATGGCGGCACGCTGGCCGAGGGGATTAGCTGAGTGGGGAAAGCTGCTAAGAGCCACAGGAGATAGAAAGCTGGGGAGAGCCATGGTCATACATAGAAGAATATATTAAAAAACAGTGCATTTACTCAAATATGTGTATCCATAAAAATAACATAGAAAAAATATAGGGAAAACGTTATAGTTGTTTCAACGAGACAAAAATCTATATCCGAGCCCCTATCCATTACTCCAGCGTGCCTCCCGTAATGAATAGGGGCTCCGATTGAGGAATCTGAGAGCCGAGTTCGAATTCCAGTCGAATCCATTATATTCATATACGTGCTAATACCCCTGGGAAACGTATGAATCCTCTACGTCTCCCCTCAGTTATGGGTAAATTGCAGGACAGACCGGGTTCTATAGCATTGGATGGCAACTGGTCTAACGCAGAAAGTAATGACAACCTACTGCGGGAAAAAAATCTGCCTCGTCAGTCATATATCGAAAGATATATGGTCACCAAAGCGTGTATCATAAATGACTGACTTCATGGCCGAGCGATTCCAAATTGTCATCCATTTTTAACAACGATGAAACATTTCCGTTATCACTACAAATTCCGTGTACGGCGGATGCGCTTGTGTGGCAGGCCGAAGAATGACAATATCATTCTCTTGTGAATTGAATGTTTTCTGTTTGACCTTCTCAAAACAACAGAGACCAGCAAATGTGAAGACAACGACGGGGGAAACTGGGCCAGAACAATCGACATATTTTCGCAGAAAAATGTAATCCAGAATTCAGTTTTCTCTCTTGTGGGTATTTACTAAGCTTACTTTAGAGTGGCACAGTTAACTTGTGAAGATAAAAGTCCTGACTCTTGCGAATGGTCAGCTAAGAAATCTGCAAACCATCACTCGCTAATGAGTGCCTATGAATGGGTGTAAATGTTTTTATGCTTGCGGTCAATAGAGAGCATGCGAGTCTATATGCTATTACGCCCTCTTGTGTGGATGGGTGAATAGACGGAATGTACATAAGTTAATTCTATTATGATTTCATGAATTAGTTTTCAAAAAATTATCTTCTCACTCACTCACTCTCTTTCACACACACACACACACTTTCTCTCTTTCTTTCTCTCGTTTTTCTTCTCTCTCGTTTTTCTTCTCTCTCTCTCGTTTTTCTTCTCTCTCTCTCTCTCGTTTTTCTTCTCTCTCTCTCTCTCGTTTTTCTTCTCTCTCTCTCGTTTTTCTTCTCTCTCTCTCGTTTTTCTTCTCTCTCTCTCGTTTTTCTTCTCTCTCTCTCGTTTTTCTTCTCTCTCTCTCTCGTTTTTCTTCTCTCTCTCTCTCGTTTTTCTTCTCTCTCTCTCTCGTTTTTCTTCTCTCTCTCTCTCGTTTTTCTTCTCTCTCTCTCTCGTTTTTCTTCTCTCTCTCTCTCGTTTGTCTTCTCTCTCTCTCTCGTTTGTCTTCTCTCTCTCTCTCGTTTGTCTTCTCTCTCTCTCTCGTTTGTCTTCTCTCTCTCTCTCGTTTGTCTTCTCTCTCTCTCTCGTTTGTCTTCTCTCTCTCTCTCTCTCGTTTGTCTTCTCTCTCTCTCTCTCTCGTTTGTCTTCTCTCTCTCTCTCTCTCGTTTGTCTTCTCTCTCTCTCTCTCTCGTTTGTCTTCTCTCTCTCTCTCTCTCGTTTGTCTTCTCTCTCTCTCTCTCTCGTTTGTCTTCTCTCTCTCTCTCTCTCGTTTGTCTTCTCTCTCTCTCTCTCTCGTTTGTCTTCTCTCTCTCTCTCTCGTTTGTCTTTTCTCTCTCTCTCTCTCGTTTGTCTTCTCTCTCTCTCTCTCGTTTGTCTTCTCTCTCTCTCTCTCTCGTTTGTCTTCTCTCTCTCTCTCTCTCGTTTGTCTTCTCTCTCTCTCTCTCTCGTTTGTCTTCTCTCTCTCTCTCTCTCGTTTGTCTTCTCTCTCTCTCTCTCTCGTTTGTCTTCTCTCTCTCTCTCTCTCGTTTGTCTTCTCTCTCTCTCTCTCTCGTTTGTCTTCTCTCTCTCTCTCTCTCGTTTGTCTTCTCTCTCTCTCTCTCTCGTTTGTCTTCTCTCTCTCTCTCTCTCGTTTGTCTTCTCTCTCTCTCTCTCTCGTTTGTCTTCTCTCTCTCTCTCTCTCGTTTGTCTTCTCTCTCTCTCTCTCTCGTTTGTCTTCTCTCTCTCTCTCTCTCGTTTGTCTTCTCTCTCTCTCTCTCTCTCTCGTTTGTCTTCTCTCTCTCTCTCTCTCTCTCGTTTGTCTTCTCTCTCTCTCTCTCTCTCGTTTGTCTTCTCTCTCTCTCTCTCGTTTGTCTTCTCTCTCTCTCTCTCTCTCGTTTGTCTTCTCTCTCTCTCTCTCTCTCGTTTGTCTTCTCTCTCTCTCTCTCTCTCGTTTGTCTTCTCTCTCTCTCTCTCTCTCTCGTTTGTCTTCTCTCTCTCTCTCTCTCTCTCGTTTGTCTTCTCTCTCTCTCTCTCTCTCTCGTTTGTCTTCTCTCTCTCTCTCTCTCTCTCGTTTGTCTTCTCTCTCTCTCTCTCTCTCTCGTTTGTCTTCTCTCTCTCTCTCTCTCTCGTTTGTCTTCTCTCTCTCTCTCTCTCTCGTTTGTCTTCTCTCTCTCTCTCTCTCTCGTTTGTCTTCTCTCTCTCTCTCTCTCTCGTTTGTCTTCTCTCTCTCTCTCTCTCTCGTTTGTCTTCTCTCTCTCTCTCTCTCTCGTTTGTCTTCTCTCTCTCTCTCTCTCTCGTTTGTCTTCTCTCTCTCTCTCTCTCTCGTTTGTCTTCTCTCTCTCTCTCTCTCTCGTTTGTCTTCTCTCTCTCTCTCTCTCTCGTTTGTCTTCTCTCTCTCTCTCTCTCTCGTTTGTCTTCTCTCTCTCTCTCTCTCTCGTTTGTCTTCTCTCTCTCTCTCTCTCTCGTTTGTCTTCTCTCTCTCTCTCTCTCTCGTTTGTCTTCTCTCTCTCTCTCTCTCTCGTTTGTCTTCTCTCTCTCTCTCTCTCTCGTTTGTCTTCTCTCTCTCTCTCTCTCTCGTTTGTCTTCTCTCTCTCTCTCTCTCTCGTTTGTCTTCTCTCTCTCTCTCTCTCTCGTTTGTCTTCTCTCTCTCTCTCTCTCTCGTTTGTCTTCTCTCTCTCTCTCTCGTTTGTCTTCTCTCTCTCTCTCTCGTTTGTCTTCTCTCTCTCTCTCTCGTTTGTCTTCTCTCTCTCTCTCTCGTTTGTCTTCTCTCTCTCTCTCTCGTTTGTCTTCTCTCTCTCTCTCTCGTTTGTCTTCTCTCTCTCTCTCTCGTTTGTCTTCTCTCTCTCTCTCTCGTTTGTCTTCTCTCTCTCTCTCTCGTTTGTCTTCTCTCTCTCTCTCTCTCTCTCGTTTGTCTTCTCTCTCTCTCTCTCTCTCTCGTTTGTCTTCTCTCTCTCTCTCTCTCTCGTTTGTCTTCTCTCTCTCTCTCTCTCTCTCGTTTGTCTTCTCTCTCTCTCTCTCTCGTTTGTCTTCTCTCTCTCTCTCTCTCGTTTGTCTTCTCTCTCTCTCTCTCTCTCGTTTGTCTTCTCTCTCTCTCTCTCTCTCGTTTGTCTTCTCTCTCTCTCTCTCTCTCGTTTGTCTTCTCTCTCTCTCTCTCTCTCGTTTGTCTTCTCTCTCTCTCTCTCTCTCGTTTGTCTTCTCTCTCTCTCTCTCTCGTTTGTCTTCTCTCTCTCTCTCTCGTTTGTCTTCTCTCTCTCTCTCTCGTTTGTCTTCTCTCTCTCTCTCTCGTTTGTCTTCTCTCTCTCTCTCTCGTTTGTCTTCTCTCTCTCTCTCTCGTTTGTCTTCTCTCTCTCTCTCTCGTTTGTCTTCTCTCTCTCTCTCTCTCGTTTGTCTTCTCTCTCTCTCTCTCTCGTTTGTCTTCTCTCTCTCTCTCTCTCGTTTGTCTTCTCTCTCTCTCTCTCTCGTTTGTCTTCTCTCTCTCTCTCTCTCGTTTGTCTTCTCTCTCTCTCTCTCTCGTTTGTCTTCTCTCTCTCTCTCTCTCGTTTGTCTTCTCTCTCTCTCTCTCGTTTGTCTTCTCTCTCTCTCTCTCGTTTGTCTTCTCTCTCTCTCTCTCGTTTGTCTTCTCTCTCTCTCTCTCGTTTGTCTTCTCTCTCTCTCTCTCGTTTGTCTTCTCTCTCTCTCTCTCGTTTGTCTTCTCTCTCTCTCTCTCGTTTGTCTTCTCTCTCTCTCTCTCGTTTGTCTTCTCTCTCTCTCTCGTGTTTGTCTCTCTCTCTCTCTCTCGTGTTTGTCTCTCTCTCTCTCTCTCGTGTTTGTCTCTCTCTCTCTCTCTCGTGTTTGTCTCTCTCTCTCTCTCTCGTTTGTCTCTCTCTCTCTCTCTCGTTTGTCTCTCTCTCTCTCTCTCGTTTGTCTCTCTCTCTCTCTCTCTCTCGTTTGTCTCTCTCTCTCTCTCTCTCTCGTTTGTCTCTCTCTCTCTCTCTCTCTCGTTTGTCTCTCTCTCTCTCTCTCTCTCGTTTGTCTCTCTCTCTCTCTCTCTCTCGTTTGTCTCTCTCTCTCTCTCTCTCTCGTTTGTCTCTCTCTCTCTCTCTCTCTCGTTTGTCTCTCTCTCTCTCTCTCTCTCGTTTGTCTCTCTCTCTCTCGTTTGTCTCTCTCTCTCTCGTTTGTCTCTCTCTCTCTCTCTCTCTCTCGTTTGTCTCTCTCTCTCTCGTTTGTCTCTCTCTCTCTCTCTCTCGTTTGTCTTTTCTCTCTTCTCCGCATTCTATAAGGCATCAAAGTAATATTGCCGTCTGTTTGACTCATTTGTCATTTTGATGGTTGCATGATCAATCCCCCATGTTCGCCATGTCGCTTTTTTTTTTTACCCGAGACATTCATCGCCACTTCGTCCCCAATTTTCTTTTTTTCTCTTTCCCCTCTCGGTTCTAGTTCTCTCATCTTTTACTTTCCTTTCCGACATAACCTTCGATTAACATCTAGTCGAAATAATCATCAATAGGATTATCATTATCTATAAAATTAATCTTGTCTCAATTTTACCAAATTTGACATGTAAAAATTTATCAATGTCACCGTCAACTTTGATATTACTATAATTGCTATCATTAATCTTATTCATATTATTACTGCTATTACTATTAATCATTGAGTTTTCATGCCAGTAATATTTGGTGGCTTTCTCCATACTCTTGCACTCTTCTCGGAAGTATGTTATCTGGTCAGATTCGATTCTTTTGTGGAGATTTTCACAGCTTCCAATATCTTCGCAAAGCTTTTCGGAACTCCCTTATTGTGTCATATGTATTTTCTTTTTCGGCTTTTTTTAAAAAATTTTCTTCAGTGAACATCTGGGAATGCGACACTTTATATGACAAATATTTTTCTTGTTCACAATGACTAGATCTGATGTTTTAGCCTGCGTTTGGGAATCGGTTTGGGTTTCAAAATCCCTATGGAATTCTTCAAGATTCTAATTTGTGCATTGCCATTTACACTAGAACGTCTTTCCCAGCTAGTCAAACCTTTTTTGTACACCATTTTGAGCTTTTATAATGAAGTTGCATTGCTATAAGTAATAACGCCATTTGCATTTTGAAAGTGGCAACCACCCTAGCGTTTAGACCAAACCTTGAGAGTAAGCGAAGTGTACCCATTTTTTAGATATGTAATGTAGTCTTTTAATAGCATTTTTAATACTTAGCAAGTCGAGGCTAGTAAATTTATCAATTGTCCAGACATGACTTTGCATAAAAAATGCAACACTCTAATACTATTTTGTCCTGCGTATATTTCAGACATGGTATGAAACTATTTAATATTTAAATCGCTGTTTTTCATTCTCTTTGTGTGTATGTGAAAATAACGATTCAGTTTCTCGTTAATAAAATCGATAGATTCTTTCATCGATTCAACCAAGATGATCATTTCTTGTCGTGGATACACTTGAAGTGCATCCACGACAATTTATTGCAAGCGAAAACAACCTAGATATGTTTCTATTTTTAAGACATTCGTCTTAAGAATAGATTTTTTTTTAAAAAAGCATATCGAATGACAGCAATTTATCGTCAAGAGCTCTTAATATCAGCTCATCTTTTATTAATTTTTCTTATTCAACTGCATTGCTACAAAAGTAGCCTTGCTCTGCATTTGGTCAAGTCGTCTAGGAAACTTATTCTTTCTGTCTGGTAACTGCCTGTGGCATGCGCAATTAAAAAAAAAAAAGAAAAAAAAGTAATTAATTCCTTCCGGTCCGGAAGTGGCCATAGTAACTGTTTGCCTGCAAGGCAACAAGAATCAATTGAATGACCCTAGGCACGTCTCAATACTTTTTTGTATTTAATACGCATAAAAATGTTAGAAAAGCGAATATATCTACTATTTCAGTCTGTATTATCAATGATGTTTATTATGAATTGTTTTGTTTTTAAATAGAAAATTTAACTTGATGTAAGATAAACGAATTGAAGAGTAAAATGCATTTGTCATGAATACGAATCTTCATTTCCAAAATATCCTTGGAACGGGGTTGGCAGGGTTAGGATTACTAAATTTCTAATATCGCTACTTGCGCTATCTGGGGACAACTTTTAAAATAAGCTTTGAGCTAACAAGAAAATAAAATCAAAATTTAGTACTAGGGTCTCGTATGTCGCCCTATTTACTACTTGTGTCAGGAGGTGCAAAGTCAAAGTGCAGTCGAGTTTTGTTGCATTCATTTACGCGCAGATATTGTTGGGAAAGATGATACATCTTTTTTCCCCACCTATAGGTTAAACAGTCCAGATTGGGCTGTCTAGGCGTGGTTGGTAATCAGTCGAGAAGGACATCTCTGAATTTAAAACCATAACAATTGTCAGTGCGACTTCGATTGTCATGAAACTACTTTGGTATGCGATCTACACTTTATATTGCAATCTACTACAAGAAAAGTTATTTAGCGCTTTTAACCGATGTACGTGCCATATCCCGTTGAAATATTGATTCTCATACGATCACCAACGTTAAGCAACGTCGAAACTGGTTTGTATTCTATATAAATACTATCTTATGACAATTGAGATGTAGTAGAGTGAGGATCCTCGTGTCATAGATTCGGGAGGTACGACCTTTTTGCACCAGCCCTGACTGCATTACCTGCAGAGTAGATTAGATCCCTACCATAAATGGGTCGTCTACTGAGTAAATATTTACTGCCTCAAAAATAAATGACCAATATTTACCTATTCCAGAACTAAGTAAATTATTGTAGACTCATTTTTAAAAAAATGTCAACAAAAAAAAAAATGTTTTCGATATTAAATAATTTAACAGGAGCTGGCATATATTTCGTCTGATCTCCAAATTTGAATAATTCCAACACATTCGACATTATGGATAAAAAATGTGTTTTTCGTGAATTATCGTAAGCAAAACAGATTTGGACAAGATCCCAGAATGTCGTCAAAATCCGCAAAAAATTATTCATCCTTAAATAGTCAGTTGTGCTTAGTTTAATTTGTAACTAATATAATTGTACATAATATGTTAAGATAACGAGGGTCATAACCACTGCTCGATCAGGCTTGTTCCCCGACCTCCTGTCGGGGTGTGTTCGGGAGTAGTCTGTACCGGACGTGATCTGACCTGGATGTTGCGATGAAAACAGGAAAAAATAAGATTACATCTTATTTTTTCCTGTATAATAATATAATCGACAACATGTTTGGACCTTTCGTAATGGTAAGGTTAGCTGTTTCCTTAGGAAATATTCGACATTCATTGACCGAGCAGCCGTACTTCTGGGTGAAAGTTATAAAATTCTTTGAAAAACTATTTTCCTGAAAAATTTTTTTTTTTTTTCAAGATGGCGATTTCCTTACTAATTTTTATTTGAAATAGTGTGGAATGTCGACATCTTGATCATGTCATTATTTTATCACTTTTTTTTTTTTTTTTTTTTTAATTCATAACTCAAGCTCAGGTTTTCGGTTCTACATGTGTATCTATATCACGTAACCCAATTAGGTTCATTGGTACATGTACTTTAGAAAGGCTTTGAGCGAGTGAAGCCTGAACCTTGAACATTGTGAATTGACGCTACAGATACACAAAGAACTGTACCAAATAACAGAAACCACATCACTTGAGGATTACAAGCAGCGGCAACAAGCAAAATAATGGAAAGTGCCTATAACTCTAAGATAAAATAATGACATGATCAAGATGTCGACATTCCACACTATTTCAAATAAAAATTAGTAAGGAAATCGCCATCTTGAAAAAAAAAAAACTATTTTCCTGAAAAATTGTTTTTCAAAGAATTTTATAACTTTCACCCAGAAGTACGGCTGCTCGGTCAATGAATGTCGAATATTTCCTAAGGAAACAGCTGACCTTACCATTACGAAAGGTTCAAACATGTTGTCGATTATATTATTATACAGGAAAAAATAAGATGTAATCTTATTTTTTCTTGTTTTCATCGCAACATCCAGGTCAGATCACGTCCGGTACAGACTACTCCCGAACCCCCCGACAGGAGGTCGGGGAACAAGCCTGATCGAGCAGTGGTTATGACCCTCGTTATCTTAACATATTATGTACAATTATATTAGTTACAAATTAAACTAAGCACAACTGACTATTTAAGGATGAATAATTTTTTGCGGATTTTGACGACATTCTGGGATCTTGTCCAAATCTGTTTTGCTTACGATAATTCACGAAAAACACATTTTTTATCCATAATGTCGAATGTGTTGGAATTATTCAAATTGTTAACAAGATCTCGTGTTGACGTTCAAAATTAACGCAAAATTGTTGATTTAAGATGGAATGATTTATTATGGCATATCTCCTAATTTGTAATTAAATACTGTATTTTCAATTTTTGTACTTGAATTGTTCACCTATATTGCATATGATCCATTATTTTACATTAGGTTACAATGAAATTTGTATTTTATATGAATACATTATGGAAATTAAGATATAGTAGAGTGGTGGGAGCGTGTCATAGATTATCCATGACCCTTTCATAGATTATCCATGACCCTTTCACCTGCCTTGATCCAGATCGCCATTTCACGAACATTTTAAATAAAACCAGAAAAAGAAAAACCTCCAGAAAGATTTGAATTTATCTCTTTCCCTAATTGCGCCTTACGTATTAGGCAGCAAAAGCTATTCAGTATGATTACTCTTGTTCTACGCCATCTTACATTTTGCAGATAATTTTTTATTTGTCTAATATTTACGTGTTTTTATCCATTATATTTTTAATACGTTACTTCTGCCTTTATTTCCTGAAGCTATAATTTTCCTTTTTTTTTTTTTAATTGTATTTTTAAAATAAAATCCTGTTTCCATACGTTAAAGTAATTTTCGTTGTCTGATGCAGACGATAACGAAAATTACTTTTTCGATACTCTTTGCTCGATTGTGTACTTTATTGAAATATGCGTTCTGCTTGAAGACGTTGCTTTCTCGGAATGTTGTTGACATACGAGATTTGTATTAGATAGCGGCGTCCGCGGGTGGACGAAAGTCGACGTCACAAGAATAAAAGTAGTAGCAGCGATGTTGACAGGTAAACATTCACTGGAATGAGGTCAACAAGGCGTTTGTTTCATTGTAAGAATCACACAATGAATGCATTTTTCGAGAAAGGGAAGGAAAATAATGAATATAGGTATGTTAAAATTCGGGGAAAGGGCAAAAAAGAAACCAAAGAGAAGTAAATAAATGAAAAATGAGATGCATAAATACGAGAAGCTATCTGTAAGTTTTCGGTTCGACCCACATTCCAAAATCCGATAAAAAAAAAATGTGTTGATACTTTTCACTCAGCGTAGGTCGCAAAATACAAATTGGACACTGGGTGAAAAAGTGAGTAATGAAAAGAACACTTCGATATGGTACAATGGTTATTAAGGACATAATGAAGGGTGGAGGTAAATCAGCGAACAATTTGCCTAACAAGCTAACAAATAAATGGCTGACCGAACAGATTAGGAGAGATAGCAAAAACAAAAATTACTTACAGCTACAAAGGACAAGAAGTTGTGGAGACAATATTTATTTGCACAAAAAGTACAAATTGTGGCACAAGGCCGAAAAAGGGGAGGGGTAAAGGCTGGTCATTACTATCCTATACCTAGCTAATCAGATTCGCGACCCATTCATACATTACAATTATCTCATTCACCACAAGAACTCATCCGTCGCCATTCAAACCTTCATCCACCATAATACCACATCCACACCAGGGGAACCTACAAAAACGCGCCCCACACCATAAAAATTTTGATGATAATAAAATACATTAAAATTCTAATAATGAAAAGATGAAAGTGGGGAGGGAGATGAACCCAATAAACTAAAAATTCAACAAATATTTAAACTAAACATAATTCAAGAAGTTGTGGAGACTCATGATCGTCCACGTCCGGAAGTAACACGGTACATAGGCTGGCACTCACTACGCTTCTTCTATCTGATTGGATGGAAAGTTCTCATGGTCTCTAAATAAATTTGATTATTTAGGAACTACAAGAACTTTTCTTCCAACCCGACATCTAGGTACACACTTTTGTCCTGGTGCTATACAAGCGAAGCTTAGCTGTAGAATAAATTAAACTCCGTAATTAATCAAATAATTGAAATATAAAGAGGCAGTGAAACGTGTCATTTAACTAAAAACGCAATTGAAAATTCTGAATACTAAAAAAAACAATTGAACAATAAGAAAAATAACCGAAAAAGACGAGAATAAATAAATTAAAATAGAACGAACGAACGAGAAAGAACTAAAAAAAAAAAAATTAACAAAATGTCAGGGAAAACTAGAAATGAACTGAAAAAGAAAGAACAAAAAATATTGTACGAGAAAGGAATCGAAATAGACAATGAAAGGAACACTGATCTAGTGGATAAAAGCGTTAGTTTGTGGATTTGGTAACCTAGTGGTTGTGAGTTCAATCCCAGGGTCGGGCAATATGGAACTCCCTTCCCTATTACTGTTTCCTTGACAAATACAATCTCCAACGGTTTAAGTGTAGCGTCAATCGACATCTCCAGTTGCCTTGATCTATACACTTCCCTTCTCCACATCCTTTCATTTCTCATTCCTATCTGCTCTCGCTCCGGATCTTTTGTGGCCCCCTTGCCTTGATCGACCCACTGTCTTTCTCTTTCTCCACATCCCCTCCCTTGCCACTCCTATCTGCTCTTCCTCCAACCCTTCTTTAACCCCTTGCGTGATAGTGGCCTCCGGCCTTGCTTGGGGTGATATGATTAAAAAAAAAAAAAAAAAAAAAAAAAAAATACGTACTTTGACTCGGTAGAAACGGGTGATCAATAAGTGAAATAAAAATAAGAACTACACGATATGTCTAGACATGAGCAGTGGAATGAAAATAGTTTACCTTCGTAGATTAACTAAAAGGTTCAATTCAGAATTCCCTATAGATTACCCAGAACGATATACACCCGAGGAAGGCCGGAGAGCACAACGGACGAAACGTTGTGATAACAACAAAAAAGATGAGGACGATAGTCAGAATATAAATAGAGTAAATAATAATTCCTCATCCAAGAAACTCAGACAGAAAATAAAAATAAAGTGTCATCGTCAAAATGTTTGTTATTAAGATGAAAGACCAAAGTATTTTTAATTATTTTCTAAAATTTTTTAATCCTAATTTTAATTCTAAAACGCTCGAAATTTTAGTAAAAATCTCGTTTTGTTTACGTCATCGGTGGCATAATAATAATTGAATTTTTTGCGCTTTTTTTCCTTGAAAACACATTGATTTGGAAATTCTTGTAAAAATCAAATAATTGTCCGATTTTAATGAAATTTTCAGGACTTATTCACAAATGAATGAAATTATTTTTGAAATTTTCTTTAGAAAATTTTGGTAAAAAATATTTTTTTACGTATGTTAACCCCACTTACGAAATGTCATGAAATTTCGCAAAAAAACTTTCTATTTACTGAATTTTTTTATTTGTTAAAAGTAGGACTCCTTGGAGAATCTAAATCGCCTAATCTTTTTTTCAAACTTGCACTATTCTAATTGAAAATCTGCTCTGAATTGAAAAATAATGAATTAGAAAAGTTTTTAATTGCTTTTGCAAATAGGTTATATTAATGACATTATTGTCTGGAGAAATAAAATTTTTCTGATGAATAATGAATTTTTACAAGAATTTTTTTCATTTTTTAAAAATTTTAATAATTTATAAGTTTAAAATCGTGTAAAATTTTCTATTTGGCTATTTCCTGGATGTGAAATAGTAATTAAGTGGAAACGAAATTTACGAATACGTAGGTACGCTATTCTATTTTTTAAAAATAATTTATTACTTAATTTGTTCCTTATTTTCATCTATAAAAGTGTAAACATGACATTATTATGAAACTGTCACGTGATCTAAGAGTTTTCTCGCTTTACAGAAAAATGAATTTAAGAAAATTTTATAGTATTTTAATTTTTTTTTTTATTTTTGCATAAAGCATCTTCGAAAGGTAAATAAAAGTCAATAAATTATTAGATAATTGCGGAAAATATGTTCATTTGTAAAAATTACTAGGTAATTAAAAAAAACAAGATATGTGTTCACTTACATTTCTTAAAATTTGTATCAACTCTAGCCAGCCATACTAGCTGTCATCGCTTCGTCACTCATCGGCCATCCATTATCGCCTCAGGTAAGCTATGATAAGCACGACCAATCATTAAATAAATGGTTGTATATTATTTTTTATGCTATAAGTAATATTTATTTCATGTCAGATTAATTTAACTTTAAATTTTCTAATTTTACTCAAATAACGTGTCAGAAATTTTTTTTTTTTTTTTTGAAAGAATTTTAAAATAGTAATTTTTTTGTTTACAAATTTCTTAAAATTAAGAAAATGGCCGCTTTTAAGACAATTTTAAGAAATCGAAATTAAATTTGACATTCCAATCTATATGATTTCTATCTGAAATACATCACAATATTTTACTTACTGGAAATAAATTTAATCATTTAGCTTTCAATTAAAGCTAAAATGAAATCTACAAGAATTTTATTTTTCATTTTTAAAAATTCATTTTAAACTTTAGGTATCGAAAATTTATGCCAAAATAGGAGGTACCTACAGAAAATACAATGAAAGATTCGACAAAAAATGCAAGAAAAAAGAACGATAACGATAGCAATGGGAAAAGAATTGAAGTTGTACTGAACGGAGCAATAAAAAAGAATCAAAATAAGAAAAATGTTATGAGTTTACCCTATGCAAGGCAATGAGACACAAGGAGTTACTGAAAGAGTTAGAAACGTTGCTAAGGAGCGAGAAAAGAAGAGTAACCAGGAGGGCACTAGATAGCGACTGACATTGCATTCAAAGTTTTGCAGATTAAATTTGTCTAGAAAGCATAGCGGGAGTTCCACAAGCGAGAAGCGCAAGCAAAGAAACTGTTAGCACAGAACTTCCGGTTATATCTGGCCAACTCATCTAGAATTGGAAACGTAGCCAGAAGGAAAAGGTCTAAGCACGATGTAAAATAAATGGAGAAAATGAGGCAATGGAAAGATAATTAAAAACAAAAATCGAATGATTATAAAAAAAGACGTAATGAAAACGAACACATTGAAAAAAAAATCAAAAATAGATAATCCCAAAGAATTGAAAATGAAAGCAGATAAAAAAAACCCAAAAAAATAATCCCATTTAAAATAATCGAAAAAGAACTGTTTTGTAATGTTGTCCGGGTGGTTATTGAAATAGTAACTAAAACGGCAACTTACAAAGTATAAGGGTTTATTTTTTAAACAAGAACAAACCAAGTAGATATTTACAAATTCATCTGAAGCCCGGAAAGCACCTCGAGACCAACATCATCGATGCTTCTATTCCTACTAGAACAGTCCATTTAATAGAGGTGTATCAGTTGTTTGTATACTGGGAGTTATCAGTTCGTTCCCTACAACAAACGGAAAAAGAAAGATATTGCAAAATAATTGGAAAGAAAGAAAGAAACAATAAAAAAAGACAAATGTTAAAAACAGAAAGAAATTGTACAGTATTTACATTAGTCGGACTATTGTCTTCATCTTTGTCGCCATATTTGTCACAACGTTTCGGCCGTTGTACGCTCCGGCCTTCTTCAGGTGGTTGGAATTTCGAACCGAACCCTTTATTTCGATCACTGGGGTAGACTGTTCTAGTTCCACGAGCCATGTTTTCAGAGGGAAAAATTAGCAGGAGATAACTGATAACTGACATCCATCAAACATGGCTCGTGGAACTAGAACAGTCTACCCCAGTGATCGAAATAAAGGGTTCGGTTCGAAATTCCAACCACCTGAAGAAAGCCGGAGCGTACAACGGCCGAAACGTTGTGACAAATATGGCGACAAAGATGAGGACAATAGTCCGACTAATGTAAATACTGTACATAATACCTCATCTCAGAAATATAGACACTCAGAAAGAAATTGAACAAAAAAAATACGTAAAACTGTATGAAAAGAAAAAAAAGAAAAAACAGCAATGTCATGAAATACTGGCATAAACTGAGCAATAAAAGAATGTAGAAGCAAAAGGTAAAAAAACGCACGCATCATTCTATTATTTCAATTGGTCAGCCTAATATTTATCGTATATCAACTAACCGATTTATAATTTTTTTATCGACGACGCTACCATCATTTAGACTTAGTTTGAGGAAAGAAATGACAATTTTAAATTATCGAGAGTAACAGAATTGACATTACTATTAATTTAGTAAATATCAAAAGTCAGTTTTCTTTTTCTTTTTTAGGTACGTCTCTCTTTATCCTCTATTAATAATAATGATTTTAATCTTAATATTAGGAAGTAACCCTTCGGGCAACCTGATTCGAGAAACAGATCTCATCTATCACGTTCACAATCAAAATTTTGAACAACTGCCGTTTCAAATTATTTTTGTTGTCACCGCAGGTTTTCGTTGAAAAAACATTGACAATTCAAAATGTTAAACGACAATCAAAATAATTACTTTTTTTTTTTAATTTTTTATTTTATTAATAATGTATTAACAAATTAACATATGTAGCCTAATGGTTACAGCTGTCGGTGTGTTAGCAGTTATTGCAGAACATCTGTCAAGCTTTAGATACGAACGGCGAAACTCGGGTTGTGGCTTTCGATATCTCGAAGGCTTTTGATACGGTTTGGCACGCCGGTCGTGTTCACATGTTGAAGAGCTATAGTGTCTCTGGTTGAATTCTTAATTTGATTCAACCTTAACAAATCACGTAATGAAAATCGTCTTGAACAGCCACTCTTAAAGATCTTTTTGTATGAAGCAGGGTATCCTTGGAACTACTTCCTTGTCATCAATGGTCATCCCGATGTCATCACTTCTCAACTATACTAATAACTATTTACTCCTCTCTTAATAGTAAGACCGATAGGTTGAATAAAGTCAAATTGGCAGCTAATCGCGAAAACTGACCTCCAGACTTTTAACTGGGAAAATAAATAGCTTTAATACCTCCCAAACGAAATAGCGGTCTTTTAGTCATCTTAGAAAACCATTTTTGTCTTCCATCATCATGGCGAATGCTAATCTCCAGGATAGCAGATCATTACGTCTTCTCGGTCTCAAGTTTTCCCACTGACATGAAGTGGAATGATTATATTGAATCAATAGATCTACTCTTAGGAAAGTTAATTCACGGTGTCGTCCCAGACAATTTTTCTCATCAGAATCCATCTCGCACGCTTATAAATCTACCATTGGTCCGTACATTGAATATTACTACCATATCTGATTTAGTGTCCCTGCTATATATCTCTAGATTCGTGACAAAATCCAAAGAAGAATATACAATGTTGTCGGTCCTGATCTATCACCCCAGCTTCAATCACTTTCCTACCGCCGTAACGTAGCTTCCCTGTGCATTTTCTATAAATATTTTCATGGCAATTGTTCTGATGAGCTTTCTTCCTTGGTACCTAGACTTCATGCATTTAAGCGCCGTAATAAATTGGCAGCTACGTCTCGTAATTTCCTTGTTGAAATAGACGAAACCGTAAGTTCTATTCTAATAGTTTCTCTTTCTGCTTTCTAGTGATTTACGATTTTCAAAAATTTAAATGCAGCGTCAATCGCAAAATATCTTTTTTTTTTTCTTTTTTTTTTTTTTTTTAAATCCTGTTCTTATATTGACCTTTCCCCTCTCTAATGTAATACTTTTATTTAATTCACAGAAGCCACTTACGTTTTAGTGGCCTTAACGCCTTGCTTGAAGTGAAATGATTAAGATATAAAAATAAACGTGGGATAGAGACAAAAGGCAGTATAAGCTACCTTCTTTATTCAAATTAGTTAAGTTGTTCGGTTTCACTGCATGTCTCATTAGTTCTCTCTTTTCTCTCTCCCTCTTTCCCTCTCTCTCTCTCTTCGTTCTTTACCTTTTACACCATCTCGCTGTCATTTTGGTTATCTGTCCTTTTCTCTCTCGGCCCGTCTCTCATTTTTTATTTGCCCTTGTTTATGTGTGTATCATTCTCTCTATCTCGCTGTTTTTTGGTTGTCTCAATAACTCTCTCTCTCTCTCTCTCTCTCTCTCTCTCTCTCTCTCTCTCTCTCTCTCTCTCTCTCTCTCTCTCTCTCTCTCTCTCTCTCTCTCTCTCTCTCTCTCTCTCTCTCTCTCTCTCTCTCTCTCTCTCTCTCTCTCTCTCTCTCTCTCTCTCTCTCTCTCTCTCTCTCTCTCTCTCTCTCTCTCTCTCTCTCTCTCTCTCTCTCTCTCTCTCTCTCTCTCTCTCTCTTTCACTTTCTGTATCTTGCTGTCTTTTTGGTTTATCTCTCTCTCTCTCTCTCTTTGTATCTCGCTGTCCTTTTTAGTTTTCTCTCTCTCTGTATCTAGCTGGCTTTTTGGATGTCTCTCTCGTTCTATCTCCCTCTTTGTATGTTGCTGTCTTTTTTGGTTCTATCTCACTCACACTCACTCACTCATATTTCGCTGTCTTTTTTGTTCTCTCTTCCTCCTTTGTATCTTGCTGTATTTATTGCTTTCTCTTTCTGTGTCTTTATGATTTTCTCTCTCTCTCTCTCTCTCTCTGTCATTTATTGTTCTCTCTCTCTCTCTCTGTCATTTATTGTTCTCTCTCTCTCTCTCTGTCATTTATTGTTCTCTCTCTCTCTCTCTGTCATTTATTGTTCTCTCTCTCTCTCTGTCATTTATTGTTCTCTCTCTCTCTATCTCTGTCCTTTATCGTTTTCTCTCTCTCTATCTCTGTCCTTTATCGTTTTCTCTCTCTCTATCTCTGTCCTTTATCGTTTTCTCTCTCTCTCTCTCTGTCCTTTGTTTCTCTCTCTCTCTCTTTCTCTGTCCTTTATGTTTCTCTCTCTCTCTCTTTCTCTGTCCTTTATGTTTCTCTCTCTCTCTCTTTCTCTGTCCTTTATGTTTCTCTCTCTCTCTGTCCTTTATCGTTCTCTCTCTCTCTCTGTCCTTTATCGTTCTCTCTCTCTCTGTCCTTTATCGTTCTCTCTCTCTCTCTGTCCTTTATCGTTCTCTCTCTCTCTCTGTCCTTTATCGTTCTCTCTCTCTCTCTGTCCTTTATCGTTCTCTCTCTCTCTCTGTCCTTTATCGTTCTCTCTCTCTCTCTCTCTGTCCTTTATCGTTCACTCTCTCTCTCTCTCTCTGTCCTTTATCGTTCTCTCTCTCTCTCTCTCTCTCTGTCCTTTATCGTTCTCTCTCTCTCTCTCTCTCTCTCTCTCTGTCCTTTATCGTTCTCTCTCTCTCTCTCTCTGTCCTTTATCGTTCTCTCTCTCTCTCTCTCTGTCCTTTATCGTTCTCTCTCTCTCTCTCTCTGTCCTTTATCGTTCTCTCTCTCTCTCTCTCTGTCCTTTATCGTTCTCTCTCTCTCTCTCTCTGTCCTTTATCGTTCTCTCTCTCTCTCTCTCTGTCCTTTATCGTTCTCTCTCTCTCTCTCTCTGTCCTTTATCGTTCTCTCTCTCTGTCCTTTATCGTTCTCTCTCTCTCTCTCTCTGTCCTTTATCGTTCTCTCTCTCTCTCTCTCTGTCCTTTATCGTTCTCTCTCTCTCTCTCTCTCTGTCCTTTATCGTTCTCTCTCTCTCTCTCTCTCTGTCCTTTATCGTTCTCTCTCTCTCTCTCTCTCTGTCCTTTATCGTTCTCTCTCTCTCTCTCTCTCTGTCCTTTATCGTTCTCTCTCTCTCTCTCTCTCTGTCCTTTATCGTTCTCTCTCTCTCTCTCTCTCTGTCCTTTATCGTTCTCTCTCTCTCTCTCTCTCTGTCCTTTATCGTTCTCTCTCTCTCTCTCTCTCTGTCCTTTATCGTTCTCTCTCTCTCTCTCTGTCCTTTATCGTTCTCTCTCTCTCTCTCTGTCCTTTATCGTTCTCTCTCTCTCTCTCTGTCCTTTATCGTTCTCTCTCTCTCTCTCTGTCCTTTATCGTTCTCTCTCTCTCTCTCTGTCCTTTATCGTTCTCTCTCTCTCTCTCTGTCCTTTATCGTTCTCTCTCTCTCTCTCTGTCCTTTATCGTTCTCTCTCTCTCTCTCTGTCCTTTATCGTTCTCTCTCTCTCTCTCTGTCCTTTATCGTTCTCTCTCTCTCTCTCTCTGTCCTTTATCGTTCTCTCTCTCTCTCTCTGTCCTTTATCGTTCTCTCTCTCTCTCTCTCTGTCCTTTATCGTTCTCTCTCTCTCTCTCTGTCCTTTATCGTTCTCTCTCTCTCTCTCTCTGTCCTTTATCGTTCTCTCTCTCTCTCTCTCTGTCCTTTATCGTTCTCTCTCTCTCTCTCTGTCCTTTATCGTTCTCTCTCTCTCTCTCTGTCCTTTATCGTTCTCTCTCTCTCTCTCTGTCCTTTATCGTTCTCTCTCTCTCTCTCTGTCCTTTATCGTTCTCTCTCTCTCTCTCTGTCCTTTATCGTTCTCTCTCTCTCTCTCTGTCCTTTATCGTTCTCTCTCTCTCTCTCTGTCCTTTATCGTTCTCTCTCTCTCTCTCTGTCCTTTATCGTTCTCTCTCTCTCTCTCTGTCCTTTATCCTTCTCTCTCTCTCTCTGTCCTTTATCGTTCTCTCTCTCTCTGTCCTTTATCCTTCTCTCTCTCTCTGTCCTTTATCGTTCTCTCTCTCTCTGTCCTTTATCCTTCTCTCTCTTTCTCTGTCCTTTATGGTTCTCTCTCTCTCTCTCTCTCTCTCTCTCTCTTTCTCTGTCCTTTATAACTGTCTCTCTGGTTGTCTGTCTCTCTCTCTCTCTAGTTGTCTGTCTCTCTCTCTCTCTAGTTGTCTGTCTCTGTCTCTCTCTCTGAATTTTTGGTTGTCTCTCGTAACAAATTCTATGATTATATTGTTGACTTTGAGTTTTATCTAATGTTACCGCTTTTCGATCAAGTCTTGACCTTAGACTCTTACACACATGACTAAATGCGAATTTATTAGTTGTGAGGATTTTCCACAAAAGGTATACCTATAATTAAATTGGAATGGCTTAAAGCTTTGTGAAATACCTGGATTGTCGATCTAGGTCATTTAGATTTTACAAGTAGACTAGAAATACCTCGCTTCCACTTTCAACTGTGAATTAATAAGACCTTGCCACCAGGGAAGATAAGCCCCGGCAGTGGGGAAGTGGCTGAAGCTGAGATGCCAGGTCAGCACTAATAATGACGTTGATTCTTCTTTGGATTTATCAAGAATCTCTAAATATATAGCAAGAGCACTGGGCCATATGTGACAGAAATATTCAAAGCATGGACAAATGCTATACTTATAGATATATGTAAGATAGATTCTGTTGAGAAAAGTTTTCTGGCACGACACAGTGAACCAACTTTCTTAGCAGCAGAACTAACAATAGATTCAATATAATCGCCCCCCTTCTGATCATGAAGGAGGCATGCGTTGATCTCTTGGAGGTTAGCCTCAGACATGTTGATGGAGTATAAATATGGTTCTCTATGATGATCCAAGGGCAAACAAACTAACAAATAAACTAACGGCAATTTGTAAAGAATGTTGGGCGTCGTGTGCAGGTCTTATTGCAAGCAACTTTGAATACTTTGTGATGCAGGGGTTAGTAAGATCAATTAGTGAGTTCGATACTCAATATAGGCTCCATACTTTCGGCCCTGTACTACATCTAAGCTACGCTTAGAAAATCTTTTATTAGGGCACTTCAATATGGTGTTATATTTAGCAAGCTCGTCTCGTTAGATCGATTATGACTGAATAGTGATTTCGATCTTCACTGGGTGCCCTACACATTTGGCCTTGTGCCACATCTATGTTACGCTTAGAAAATCACCTTATTACATGCAAATTAGTTTTCGTGAAAGCTTAGTTTAAGGATTAGGAATAAAATATATTGCGATTTTTTTTAAGCACCCCGATGTTGTTTATTTTTGGGGTAAAAGACGAAAAAAACGCCACAAAGTTTATAGTTTTTAAGAAAGATTTTTGACTGAGAAGTAAATGTGATTTATAATTAGAAATGACCTAACATTATTGCTTACACCAGGAAGGCTTTTTTAAAACTTTTAGATCGAAAAGTGGTGAAAAGAAAACTTTTTCTGTTCATAACGAAAAATGTCAACGTTCATGGCTGAAAGGTTTTACCAATGAGATTTATGACTTGAAACGGGATGACACCGTTGTTATTACGGAAAGGATTTGTAGTCAAAAGTATCTGCCAACTCAAACTCGTCCTGCATAAAATTTATTCACCGTGACTACATTAATATTTTGTTAGTCATCACTTTTAAGTCCTATCACTGCTTGGGATTTTTTTTTTTTTTTTAATCCCAGGTCACTCACGAGTTTACGATTTTTTCTGGCGAGGATGGTGACTAGACACGCAAGTCAAAAGGTGAATGAACCATCCAGTAGGGCAGGTGTGTCAAACTGGCGGCCCATTACATGCATCTTGGTGGCCCTCACAAATTTTTCTATAGCCGTGGTATATCGAGAATTTTGTCTATGTTGGTAATGCAAATTATTAAAAACAGTGAGATTTTTTTCAGTTGGTATGATTAGGTTGTTTATTCATTCTCAATGTTTTTTTTTCTGATGTCAGCAACTATTTTTAACTTCCGGTTAATCATGTGATCATCCTTGACAACTAAATAAGAACAAATGTAAAGTGAAAATATTTGTAATTTTGTAATATTTTACCTTAAAAATGTCGAATTCTACTCGATCTCGTAAAAAGAGAAAATTATCTGAAGAAGGACGTGTGTTTCAAGAAAAGTGGGATTTACAGTACTTTTTTACCACTTTTAATGGAAAGATAAACTGTTTGATTTGCGACCACAGCATTGCGACGCCAAAATAATAAAATTTGAAAAGACATTATGAAACAAAGCATCGATCTTATGATAAATATGAAGGAGATATGCAGGTTTCAAAAGTGAAGGAATTCAAGGTTAAGTTAACACAGCAACAGAGATGCTTTACAAAAATTCAGAAAGGCAACGTTAATTCTGTTACTGCAAGCTTTTAACTCGGCAAAATGATCGCCATCAGTGGAAAATCTTACAGTAAAGGAGATTTCATAAAGCTATGTCTTGTAAAAACAGCTGAAATTGTATGTCCAGAGAAATTACACTGACTTCAAGACATTTCATTAAACAGGAACATTGTTACTAAACGGATTGGTGAAATGGCAGGTGATTTGAGTAGACAGTTAAAAATTTTATCATCAAACTTTGAACATTTTTCTATTGTTCTGGATGACTGTTGACATAGCTGGAATAGCACAGCTCGCCGTTTTTATCAGGGCTTGTGACGATGAATTTCAAATTTATGAAGAACTAATTGAACTCTTCCCAAAGCATGATGCTAAAACGCGCCAGGACATTTTTGAGAAAGTTGAACAGCTTCTCCATGAGCATGGCCTTGATTTGAGTGAATTGTATTTATTTACTGATGGTGCTGCCAATATGGTTGGGAGACATAATGGTGGTGCTGCCAGATTAGATAGAAAAATAGAAAATATATATCCAGATTCAACATTCAAGCATTTTCACTGTATAATTCATCAACAGAACTTATGTTCTAAGATTTTAAAATTAGATCATGTGTTGAGTTTTGTCATAAAAACAGTGAACTGTATCAGAGGTCGTGCTCTGCATCACCGTCAGTTTAGCCAGTTATTGGAAGACGTGAAGAATCAGTTCACAAATGTCCCATTCTACACAGAAGTTCGGTGGCTTTCGTGTCACAAGGTACTGAAATTCTTTTTTTTTTTTTTTTTTTTTTTTTTTTTTTTGCGACACGAAATTGTTTTTGGAGATGAAGTGTCAAAGCGCAGATGAATTGAAAGATGAAAGCTGGCTTCAAGATTTAGCTTTTTCAGTGGATATTACTGCCCAATTAAGTAACTTTAATTTTAAATTACAAGATAAAAATAATCTCATCACTCATTTATATGATATTAAGTGTTTCATTGGAAAATTAGCTTTATTGAAGTCCCAGTTGTCACATGAAAACTTGATTCATTTTTCTATGTGCAAGGAGTTGAAAAAAGCTGCCAATACTGAGTCTGTATTTATCTTTGCTAAGTACGACAATTACCTGGAATTCCTGTCAAAGGAATTTCAGCAAAGATTTTGTAATTTTTCATCTTGTGAAGATCAGTTTGCATTATTCTCAGCACCATTCACTTTTGATGTTCTTCAGGCAGAGGAAAGTCTACAAATTGAGAAAATCCTGCAAAAATAAAATAAAAAAATTGTCGGATGTTAATGAAACTTTCAGAAACTATTCACAGATGATTGAAATTATTATAAATGTTTTTTTTATTAAAGTCATGGCAGAAATACATTTTTTATATTTATTACCCCCCCCACTAACTAATTTTATGAAAACTCTAGAAATTCGATCGAGTCCACTTCAGTAATTACAATAGTTAAAAGCAAAAGTCTTTGAGAAATGCAAATCATTTTTTTTTGTTTTTAATTGCCCCCTACCTGAAAATCATCTCCGAATAAAACTCAATAAAACAAATATATTATTTAATTTCAAATGCTTTTATTTGCTTTTAGTTGTTTTTATGAATATGAGCAATGTTTTCTGAAAGCAAAAACTTTTTCGATGAAAAATGAATTTTTAATACAATTATGTTATTTTTTAATTATAATAGATTTTTTTACATTTAAGTTGTTAAAATATAAAATTAGTTAAGTCGCTTCCACTTTCATAAGTGTCCTTATGAGACAGATCTTTTTTTAGCGCGTTGTAAATTGTATCGTTTTGACTAATCAGAAGACCCGCAGTAATTAAGAAATGTAATTTTGTGTTTATAATCGGGCTGTAATTATAAAGTACGGAAGACCAACCAGAATACAATTAAGTTGCGTTATTTGAGTTAAGCATTGTTCTCCGCTGTTAAGGCCTTTACTTTTGCGAAACACGTGTGGAGAAGTTAATTTGATTTTTCAATTTTTAACTGAGAAGGGTGCCTACAAGTATCAGTATCATCTTAGGAAATTTATATGATCTTATTTTTATATAAATCTCAGTTATGGCATTTTTTTCCATAAATGAAATATCAAAATTAATAATAAAGAATGGAAATACAAATAACACAGTAAAATGTAGTAAATGTACATAAAATTATAGTATTTTATCTACACTTCTGATAAAATTTCATAAGAAAGGTACCTATAAATTAATTAGATACCTTTCTTATGAAATTTAATCTCACTCTTAAGTCTTATTTTAATTTCTTTATAATATATTTTCCATAAAGCATCGTAAACGTAAAGGTGAAAGCTAAGTACATCAAACAAAAACATTTAGAGCGCTTTAACAAGGTAAATAATTTGTTCACTTAAATGTAAATAATTTCACTTTTCTCCTTCCGTAGAACAAATTATCCTCACGTAATCCGTCAATATGTCATTCATCACCTGTCAAGTGACCCGAAAGTTTATGACCTTCTTTGTTTTATTTTCAAATTACATCTTTTCGGTGCAAAAGCTAAGCTAAGTTAAGGTTGGTTCAAAATATTTTAAATAAACATAATTTCTGATTTTCTTAAAATAAGTTTTGAAAAAATGATTTTTAAAAGAATTTAAAACTGAGATTTTCATATTTTTTTATAAAATGGAAAAAAAAAAGATTTCTATGATCGATTCTCTGTCAATTTTGCTGACTCAAAAAAAAAGATTTTTAACGAAAATTTCGGACGTGCTAGGAACGATTAAAAAAATGTAAAAAAAAAATACCCTCAAAATACTTTGATCTTTCCTCTTAATAATAACATGAACATTTAGACGATAAAATTTTGTTTTCGTCAAGTTTGGCGTCTTTTTCATCATGCTATGCTCTTTTTTTAGCGATCTCGTGGCGGTACCCATGTTAAAGTGACCTTGAACAATTTCGCTCTGGATTTGTTTTATTGCTCTATCGCTATTTTCCTCAGACAAACTACATTCTTTAGTTCCACTAGTCCTGACCCTCACGGTTAGGACCCGCCATGCTACGCACATTATAGGGAACCACCCTCATTTCCTTCATATTCCATTTGTGAGATGTAAGTTCCATTTGAGTAGCTTCTTCTCGCGAACCGCTGCTCTGTGGAACTGACACCCAAGAGGATGTTTCCCGATCATTACAATCTTAACCTGTTCAAGTCTAGTGTTAACTGTTATCTTCTCCACATAACCGAATAAACTGTGCCTCTTATCCCGTAACCCTCTATCTCGAGTGGCTCTCGCACCTTGTACATGGTGAACATCACTGTTTAAAAAAACACTTTTAATGTGCAACCACTGGCGATAAAGCCTCAAAGGGTTACTGTAATTACCTCCAAAAATTCGATAAAGAAGAGCATGCCATAATGAAAATCATTTAAAATTTTTTTAATCCTTTCTAATACGTTCGAAATTTTGGTGAAATATTTTGTTTTTCTTGCATCGATGGGTGGGCCAAAGATTACTATGGAAAATTTAGCGTCTTTTTTTTCAGTAAAAGCACATTGTTTTGGAAATTCTTGCAAAAATCAAATAATTGTCGGATTTTAATTAAATTTCCAGGATATATTCACCAATAAATTACTTTTTATTTTTTAAACTTTTTTATTTATTTATTTTTTTTTTTATATAGAAAATCTTACCCCCACTTTTAGTTTTTGAAATTTCGAGAAATTAAAATTTCATCCACTTTATATTAGTTAAAATCAGAACGCCTTAGAGAATTTAAATCCTCAAATTATTTTTAGTCAAAACAGAAACACCATTTAACGAAAATCTTCTCTAAATCGGGAAATAAAAAAAATGCAATAAAACTAAGACATTATTTAATTAGAAAATCTTTTAATTGCTTTTATAAATAAGATATATTAAGGACACTATTGTTTTAAGAAAAAGCAATTTTTCGATGAATAATGAATCTTTACGAGAAGTGTTTTCCTTTTTTAAATTTTAATTAGAAAAAATTATAAAGGTTTGATTTAGTTTGTTTTACGGCATATCAACCTCAATGGATTATTTAATGCCGACAAGATTTTTATTGCTCGTAATAATTAAAAAAAACATGTATTGCTGGTAATAATGCTGGTATTTAAACCTATTTTTACACTTTCATAGTGCTTTGACCCCAGTTTGAGGGTTAACTATTTACTCCTAACTAGGACCCTAACAGGTGCTAACACCCCGCGTTAGGGTGGACCTGGGAACACGAGCAATTAGGATGTGATTCAACGCCCGTCAAAACTTCCTGATCATACGCTTTCCTGTTGGACGTAGTTTATCGTCTTACCTAGGACGTGGATGTAATTCATGGTCATCCACAGGACGGTATAAAGTTTTAAATCTTAAAATTCTGTATTAATTTCACCCTCTTTGTCTCTTTCTGTCCCTCTTTGTTAATGTTATGATTAAATTAACATTTCGGAGCTAATTGTTAGCTAAACTAAGAAATGTAGACCACCAGGACATTTGCCAGGAAAATAGCGATTAAGTCGCGAGAAATTAGCAACATTTCGTCAATGGGGAAAGAGATTGTAGGGTGGAAAATAATTAATCACTCATAAGGCCGTATAGACGCTTGTGAACTCTGTCATGTCTGTGTGTACTTGCCTTTACGTATAAACCGCGAAACAAACACAGTCCTTTGACTTTTGTTAACTATTGTCTTTTCATTCTCTTTCACTCTCAATAGCCCCTTGCGTTTTAGTGGCGGTATCGCCTTGATTGCAGCGAATTGACAAAGATAATATTTTTCATTATGCTGCATAAAATCTTGCCGCCTAAATACACCTTATTCCCGCACACAAAGTAACAAATATACATATAAAATGTGATATAACGAAATATAATTTTGTATAATTTCATATATCAATAAACAGAATTTAGAAAAATAGTATGACAAATTGGAAATAATTCAGTCCTATGAAATCTTAACAGATGAAACGGGCTATAAAAACTTTCCCAATTTGTTCTACGATTTTCCTGACGCGTTTCAGCCGACTTAATTTTTTTCCAATTTGTTATATATATAATATATATATAGTGTGTGTGAGAGTGAGAAAAAAACAATAAAAAAGCTATAGTTTTAGCCGACACGTTTCGTCCAATGTGAATCTTTTCAAGACTAAAAACGAAATGAATTTATTGAAACCATTTCATTTCATTTTTGCTTTGAAAGAGTCCACATTGGACGAAACGCGTCGGCTAAAAGTAGTTTTCCTATTGTCTTTTTTCCTTTATACATAAGATCTTTTTCTACAGGTTAATTCTGAGAATTTTTGACATATATGCTAATATTTTGTTATTTTGTGTGTAAATAAGGTGTATTTAGGCTGCAAGAATTTATGCAAAATCAAAATATTAGCTTTATCTTGATTTTTTTTTAATCAATTCACCCCAGTGTGTGTGTGCGTATATATATATATATATATATACACACACACACACACAGTTGACATATATGCGCCCAATGCTTGTAAAGGTGAAATACCTTTTTATTCTTTTTCTTTTTAAGGGTAACTTAGAGAAAATCGGTCGATTGTGGATGGTATTTATTGCCCAGCACATATATTTGCTTGTTGGTGTGAAAAGTCGTAGGTGGTTGTGAGCTTGGTGGGCATTGATATTGACTCTACGTGATTCAAAACTTTTAGGGATCGGGGTGAGAAGAAATGACGAGTAGGGAAAGATCAGTGTAAATATTCGTTATCAAGGGGATTGGACAAGAGAAACATTTCTTTTTTCTTTTCTTTATATACACAATATAAAGATACATGATCAAAACAAATGGAACACCTGCGAAATCTTTGATTTACGCTCTTGCAAAAGAAAAAGAAAAAAAGAAACTTAAGGTTTTTCATATAATTACTTTATTTTCTCTACACTTTATTCCTTTTTTCTCTTTTGAAAAAAAATGATAATAAATTGAATCGTTTCAATTTTCCACCTTTTTCTTAAATTTCGCTCACTTACTTTTTAAAATTGTTGACATCTTCAGTATCTGCCTATACTTCTGAGATGAGGTATTATGTACACTATTTACATTATTCGGACTATTGTCCTCATCTTTGTTGCCATATTTATCACAACATTTCGTTCCGTTGTACGTTCTGACCTTCTTCAGGTGGTTGGAATGTCGAACTGAACCCTTCATTTTATTTACCCCAGCGAGCGAAATAAAGGGTTCAGTTCGACATTCCAACCCCCTGAAGAAGGCCGGAGCGTACAACGGCCGAAATGTTGTGATAAATATGGCAACGAAGATGAGGACAATAGTCCGAATAATGTAAATAGTGTTTACAACTTATTTTTTTTTATTAGGGATGCAGGTAAGTTATAGAATTAATTTCTGATAGTTATTTATACCTGACGATATTTACCCCCCCCCCCCCGCCACGAGGGTTGCATGTGGCACAAGGCCGGGTTTAACGTGGGTTTCCCGAGCCCGTAGGCTCGACCAAAAAATTCCCATATAACCCGTATAAACGGGATCGGGTTGGTCAACCTCCCCGAACGCCATTCGGTGGAGCCTCGTCCGGGTTCCTCTCTGCTCAGAGGCATTTATATTTATACCTGACACGTAATGACTGGGACGGACACATAGAAAAGGAAATCTCGCGTATTTCTATTTTATGACTGGTGGATAAAGTCTTTAAATTCGCATCTTTTAAATGGCACCCACTTGGCCAAAATAAAAGATACGAATAAATAATAAATAAATAAGCTTTTGGGATCAAGTGACAAAGTCGGACATTGATGATTGCTGAACTCTATTACGTCATATCTGGGATTGAAAAGTCAGTTTGGTTTGCCCTTTGGAGACGTACAATCATTCCGATGCGGCCTGTTCATAGTGCCAGCCACAAACCGTGGTATTAAGATAGGCAAGGGGTTGATAGGAGGAAAGAGCTGAGCTGTTAGACTGATGTGGCAGGACTTGCCTCAAGTGTCACCTACCTACCTGCCTACCCAGACCGAGCAAGGGAAGTCCTGAATAAAAACATTTGAATATATTAGAAACAGGATTCGAGTCCTCATTTCTTGACATGGCTTTTGTTTCGTTGTGAACGCGCAGCTGGTCTTTCTCGGTATTTTTTTTTTTTTTTTTTTTTTTTTTTTTTTTTGCGCACATCGACCCGAACGAGAATGGAAACGCAATGAGAGGGAATATTTGGCGGATGGTGGAAAGCTGGGTGAGAGTCCTGTTACATGATTATATACCTACAACATTCTCCAGTTTTCCTTTATTTTCAGTATCTAAACAAGAAGCAAATCAAGACATTAAGCTTTTTTTTTTAAAAATGTTTGTATATGTTAGAACATTTTATTTTCTTCTTTCATTTCAGACATTAGAACATTTAATCTATTTAAGTTTCATAGCTGCCGTTAAATAATAGCAGTTGTAATACTTTAAGAAACATTGATTGGTTCGTTTTCTACAATTCATCAGCCATTTGTAAATTATTTAAAGCCAGAAAATATTTTAGATTGTAAGAATTTATTTTTTAATTTATTTATTTTTATTTATTTATTTATTTAAAAAAATTTTTTTTAATATTTTATTTTGCCGAAATAAAAGATACGAATAAATAATAAATAAATAAATAAGCTTTTGGGATCAAGTGACAAAGTCGGACATTGATGATTTCCGTTTGCTGATCTAAATCTAAATATATAGCAAGAACACCGGACCAGATGTAGCAGCAATAGCCAAAGCAAGAGCAAATGGTAGACTTATACATATATAAGATAGATTCAGGCGAGAAAAATTGTCTAGCTCGACACGATGAACTATTTTCTTTATAAAATCCAAAGAATCTGCAATATTATTGATCATGAGCTGACATCTCGGCTTCAGTCATTTTCCCACCGCCGTAACGTAGCTTCCTTATGTCTTTTCTATAAATACTTCTATGGTAATTGTTGTGGGGGAACTTTCCACTATTATACCCAGACTTTATGAATTTAAGCGCAGTACTAGATTGAAGGTAACGTTTCATCATTTTACATTTGCAATGGTTAGATGTAACCGTAAGTTCTATGCTAACAGTTCCTTCTATCGCACTTCTTACTCGTGGAACACTCTTCTGGCTTCTTGCTTCCCTGTCAACTTTGATCTTCAAAAATATAAATGCAATGTCAGTCATTATTTTCTGACTTAATTCTTGTTCTTTCTTTTTGTCCTGTATTCTTTAGTCCAGGGTATGATAAATTATATCCGTCAGCAGGGCCTCTGATCAGGAGATTGCAGGTTTTGAGAAGCCTGGAATCACCTCTTAATTTCTGTTGTTCCCACCTCCACCCTGACCTGGGGTGGTAGCACCTGTTAGGGTCCCAGCTATGGCCAAATAGTGAACCCCCAAACAATAACAAAACGATTTGAAAGTATAAAAATATATTTTTATTGTAAAAATACAAGCAATACATTTTTATTAAATAAAATGACCAACAATACATTTTATAGAAAAATGACCAACAATACATTTTATCTGTAGTTGAAACCATAAAATTGTGTGCAAAAATATTTAGATTTTGACATTAAATAAGCCATATAGATTGATATGCCGCTAAACATCAATCAATCAATCAAGCAACATCTCTCCTTAATAGTATATTTTCTCATATTCTCTCACACTCAGTAACCGTCTTGCGTCTTAGTGGCTTTGACTTGCTTGGGGTGAAATGATTAAAAAAAAGAATCAAAATGAATATATAAATTGAAATATAAATAAATATTTACTTGTACTGTTTATACAGTATGTAAACGAAGTAATATACTGAATGTACAACTAATTTTCGAAATTATTTGTTACATTCACTGTTTAGTACACTAATGTACTACATAAACATTTAGAAATAAATTAGAAATGTTACAAATTGTTCAAAAGTGACATTAAAATTATCCGAAGCTGGTTGACACTGTAGGGAGACTACAGTTGTTTCCCTTGGGTCGGGCCAACGGAAGTTCAGCCCCTTAGAGACGAGAACTCTCCTGTCCCTTCTTCCCTTTCGTCACTTCCGTTTTTAGGAAGCTCTCCCCTTTTTTACTTGCGACCACCGGAGTCCACATACGTGGAAATTTGTCTGCTGGTACCCAGCCTAGCGTGAAGAAAGTAAGTCCTGTTAACTCATCTATGGACAGTCAACAGCCCTAAAGTTGGTATGGCATTTCTCTGTTCTCGTTAAACACCCTCGGTCCTTTGGACTATATGAACAATCTTGTGTTTGGGACATGTAAACCTTTTCAATATGTGTATATAATTTGTTTACATTATTAAATGTCTTGTCGGGTACGGTCCCGTATTTCGTCTTTCTGTATCCTCATTCGGTGTTAGTGTATCAGTGGCTACACTAATGCCAATATTAGTATCGGTGTCCGGTTATTGGAAGGCTAAAGCGTATTATTCTTCCTAACACGAAATAGCCTTTAAATTGTGGCTAGCTGGTACACCCCATACTAATAACACAAACCCATTACACGATTGTTATGCCTGAAATAACGCTTCGTTACTTCTCATTTAGTGACCAGTTCGTTGGAACAGAAGCCGGTCGTTCAGTCAGGGCTTCTTGTATTCTTGTATTCAATCTTGTTTCTAAATCATTCATTTTTTTTATAAAGTAGAAATTAGTTTCTGATTGACTTCATACAAGTATATTTTCTTTTTCTAATTAAAAAAATAATTAATTTCTCGTATTAGGCATAGTTATTAATTAGCTAACTTGGTAAAAAAAAAATGCAGGAAAATTGTCGGTATTCGTCTAAATGACTTTTGAAAAACTGGAGTATCAGAAGAAAAAAAACGGTACTCTTGAGTACCAAATATATGTGCCGGTACAACTTCCTTCAATTTTCCATTCTGCACGCTGCTTATTTCATACAGCAAACTGATTTATCTTGATGTTCTCGGTGGCACGGTTATTTTGTTCCAGTTTATTAAACTTAAAATCTTATTTTATAATTTGAGAAATTTCTCACCGGAATGACTATACCAGACGGCACTTATAATTGATACAAAATAGCACGTGAAACAAACAAATAAGATGAAGATAGATTACTATGAAGAAGTAAAATCGAGCTATAAGGCAGAGAAAAGGAGAAACAAGCAAAGTTAAAGAAAGTGAATACGATGGAGGAGGAGGAGACAGAAGAATAATTCAGGAATTAATCAATTTCCCCTTTTCGAGAAAGGGAAACATTTTTTCCTTTAAAAAAAAAAATTATAGCTTCTGGGTCAGGTGATACCAAGTTAAACAAAAAATCCTTACGACCATGTCACTCGATTCTCTTACTGGATCTGCCGCGCCCTCACTTTCCAGTCTTGATAGTTCAATCGTCTGCGCAAGTCTTGTGGAGGAAGACTGATTTTACATTCTACAACCTCTTTCCTCGCAGACGCAATATCACAAGCCTATCGTTACACCCACGGCACGTGTTCAGACAAACATTATTCTTTACGGCCATATCACGTTTAAACACCGATTCCCGTACGATCACCGAAGTTAGGCACCATCGAGCTTGGTCAGTACCTAAATGGGTGACCGCTTGGAAATTCCAGGTACTGTAAGCCTTGATTCGCGGGTGGTGTAATGGATAACGTCTCGGAATTGTTCATCGGAGAACCGAGTTTCAGTTTCCAGGCGGCATGTGAATAGCACGTGAAAAAAAACCCCAAAAAACGAACAAGATGAAGATAGGAGAAACTGTGGTATAAGGCGGAGAAAAGGAGAAACAAGGAAAGAAAGTACATGCAATAAAGAAGAAAGAGGAAAACTGGAACAAATAGGTAACGATAGATGGAAAGCGTGAACAAATTTAAGATTTAAAAGAAAAGAACGAAGTGGGTGGGAGTGAGAGAAAGGGAGAGAGATGGAGTGAAACGATAGAAGAAAGTAAGAAATTATTGTTGGCTACCTGGTGGCCATCTTTTCCTATGGTAACCAAACAAACGTGTTGCCGACAAGATTAGGTAAACAAAAAAAGTTCCTCACAGGAAAAAAGGATTGCTAGGTCAGGTCGGTGAAACGAGTGGATGGAATTCGGAGCATATTAAATAAGGATGAAGGTGAGTACAGTACAAAAAAAACATGCAGTTAGGAGTGGTGCTATACACACGGAACATAGGTGTGTATATAAAGAAAACCACGTGCGAGAGACAACCTGCTTGCTGGTGGAAATATTTAGTATTCATATGTGCCACTGGTCGGTGTTTAAACCCAGGTATAAACAAGAATTTTGGATGCTAATTTTCAAGGAAATCTCAGCTTGAAAGATTG
This sequence comes from Acanthosepion esculentum, assembly GCA_964036315.1. NCBI lineage: Eukaryota > Metazoa > Mollusca > Cephalopoda > Sepiida > Sepiidae > Acanthosepion > Acanthosepion esculentum. The sequence continues at coordinate 40,519,428 of OZ038499.1, read as the reverse complement.
ATTATATACAACCTTCATGTAATCCTCCATTTGTGAACCAATGTTAAGCTCATCTAATCTTAGTAAACAGCGATTTTTTAAAAATGCAATGTCCCTTCAGAACAGAGGCGAACATGTCCTTCCAGATTCCTTTTCTTTATCTGTGAATTGCCACGACTTCCTGGGAAAGATAGTGGAGTGGTTTCTTGTTGCCTTCTCTGGTTTTGAATACAGATTAGTTCTTCTCTTAGACTGACTGACAGTAACGAGATCAGTATATCCTTCTATTATAGATACGAATTCAAACGGCCCTTCTCCAAGATTCCTTTTCTTTATTATCTGTGAATTATCATGATTTCTTTGGAAAGATAGTGGAATGGTTTGCCATTGCCTTTTCTACAATTTTGAATGCAGAATAGTCCTTCTCCAAGATTCCTGTTCTTTGTTATCTGTGAATTACCGCAACTTCCTGGGAAAGATAATGGAATGTCCTTCTCCAGTTTTAATTTAAAAGCTTTCCTTCTCTCCCTCAGACTGTCATCCGAAGCTAGACAATTAGGCTACCTTACTTTACTATTTAAATTACAGTTAGTGGGGATGGTGAGAAGAAAAGGATTCGTGCCAATTCCAAAGTTGAGCGAAATTGAATGCAACAAAGTAGACCAGAATGTGAAAGCGGTACATTCCATACCGATAGCCCTTGCTTTACTCCCACCCCCCAAATGGAAATTGAGTGGAAGTAGCTGTAATTAAAAAAAAAAGAGGGAATCAAAGAAGAAATAATACTGAACTAAGTGGGGGGGAACTTAAGGGGATGAAAGAGTAGAAAAATTAAGGGAATGAAAAGACACATGGCACTGTGGATAAAGGCGTTGGCTAGATCCAGTGATAGGACCCAGAGTGTTGTTCAATACCGGGTTGAGGCAGTGGAGATCTTGGAGAGGTTAATTAACAGGAGATAACTGACATCCATTAGTCATGGCGCGTGGAACTAGAACAGTTTATAAATAACTATCAAAAATTAATTCTATAAATTACCTGCAGTCCTACTAAAAAAAAAAAAGTTGTAAACACTATTTACATTATTCGGACTATTGTCCTCATCTTTGTTGCCATATTTATCACAACATTTCGGCCGTTGTACGCTCCGGCCTTCTTCAGGTGGTTGGAATTTCGAACTGAACCCTTTATTTCGCTCGCTGGAGTAAATAAAATGAAGGGTTCAGTTCGATATTCCAACCACCTGAAGAAGGTCAGAACGTACAACGGAACGAAATTTTGTGATAAATATGGCAACAAAGATGAGGACAATAGTCCGAATAATGTAAATAGTGTACATAATACCTCATCTTAGAAATAAACAGATGAGGAATGAAAGTGGAAAATAATGTGCACCCCACCGCAAAAAAAAAAAAAAACAAAGAAAAAAAGAAACTAATGATAAAAATGAAAAGAGATTATGACTGTCGCAGAAGAAAAACGTTCTCCAGAAAACACTGGAAATAATGAAAATAGAAGGGAAAAACAAGATAGAGAAAATAATTTCATAATTATGTCCAGATTAATGGGACAGGTGAAGTAGGAATCGAACCAGGGCTCTCCTCTTTTAGTGCAATGGAAAGATACTGCCCTGCAGTTGGAGTTTTCAAGAACCAGCTATATTGAAATTAGTTTAGTGTCCTGTCTCCTTTGGAGATGAGAACAAAACGGAACTCGTTCTCCCAGGACTGGTGATAGAAAAGAACTTATGAAAAACCTAATTTGTACAAGGACAAGAAAATATTAGCTTCCAACACCGCTTATTTCCACGCTATATCTAAAGACAAGAATATTTGACGATCTTGGATTTGGAATTTTTGGAATGTTGATTAAAAATTCTTTTCTCTTTTTCATTCTTTTAGCTTTCTCTTTCTCATTCTTTTAGCTTTCTCTTTCTCATTCTTTTAGCTTTCTCTTTCTCATTCTTTTAGCTTTCTCTTTCTCATTCTTTTAGCTTTCTCTTTCTCATTCTTTTAGCTTTCTCTTTCTCATTCTTTTAGCTTTCTCTTTCTCATTCTTTTAGCTTTCTCTTTCTCATTCTTTTAGCTTTCTCTTTCTCATTCTTTTAGCTTTCTCTTTCTCATTCTTTTAGCTTTCTCTTTCTCATTCTTTTAGCTTTCTCTTTCTCATTCTTTTAGCTTTCTCTTTCTCATTCTTTTAGCTTTCTCTTTCTCATTCTTTTAGCTTTCTCTTTCTCATTCTTTTAGCTTTCTCTTTCTCATTCTTTTAGCTTTCTCTTTCTCATTCTTTTAGCTTTCTCTTTCTCATTCTTTTAGCTTTCTCTTTCTCATTCTTTTAGCTTTCTCTTTCTCATTCTTTTAGCTTTCTCTTTCTCATTCTTTTAGCTTTCTCTTTCTCATTCTTTTAGCTTTCTCTTTCTCATTCTTTTAGCTTTCTCTTTCTCATTCTTTTAGCTTTCTCTTTCTCATTCTTAGCTTTCTCTTTCTTTTCTCTTTCTCATTCTTTTCCCTTTCTCATTCTTTTCGCTTTCTCATTCTTTTCGCTTTCTCTTTCTTTTCGCTTTCTCTTTCTTTTCGCTTTCTCTTTCTTTTCGCTTTCTCTTTCTTTTCGCTTTCTCTTTCTTTTCGCTTTCTCTTTCTTTTCGCTTTCTCTTTCTTTTCGCTTTCTCTTTCTTTTCGCTTTCTCTTTCTTTTCGCTTTCTCTTTCTTTTCGCTTTCTCTTTCTTTTCGCTTTCTCTTTCTTTTAGCTTTCTCTTTCTTTTCGCTTTCTCTTTCTTTTCGCTTTCTCTTTCTTTTAGCTTTCTCTTTCTTTTCGCTTTCTCTTTCTTTTCGCTTTCTCTTTCTTTTCGCTTTCTCTTTCTTTTCGCTTTCTCTTTCTTTTCGCTTTCTCTTTTCTTTACGCTTTCTCTTTTCTTTTCGCTTTCTCTTTTCTTTTCGCTTTCTCTTTTCTTTTCGCTTTCTCTTTTCTTTTCGCTTTCTCTTTTCTTTTTCGCTTTCTCTTTTCTTTTTCGCTTTCTCTTTCATCAATAGAGAATATAGCAAAAATGCCCACTTACTGATTTACACTTCTTTGTGTTATTTAATAGAATTTGACACAGAGAAAAAAAATTGAAAGAATAATAAACCAACGTTATAATGGACGTGGCCAATGTTCCATTAATTTAGCGTCTTTTTTTTCCTCGAGTGGCAATTTAAACATCCCCCTCGGTTTTGCCAATTAAACATCCCTCCTGTTGAAAAGCAGTCAAAGAATGGTGAGAAGTCATTTATTTAAATAAGTGTTAAAGATATTTTCACTCATATTCACTTTTTTAAATGCATAATAACCAGATTGTCACACTTAAAAAGTAAATATCACAATTTTTGTTTGAAGCTCCAAAATCTGGGCCTGGTTCCAAATGTAATGTATTATTTCTTCCGTTGCCATTTTTCAAAGCCTCAGAATCGCAAGAACAAATGCCAATAATTTCACCCCATTTTTGTTCATTTTGATATTTGTGACCAGACATATCCTCACAAGATCCCACAACAAAGCTTATTTCATTGCAAACAGCAGATAACTTGTCCTCCATAAGCAGAGGAAAACCGGCGGCCTTAAACGTGTTATCAGCTATGAGTTATCCCCATCTCAGTTTTGCCAAGCAAATATTTTACTTTGCTAAGCCGCTCTAGCGGGGGAAGGATGTCAAAGTGACCCTAAATATTTAAGGCATGCGTTTAAGACGTTTTTAAACCATTTCCATTCCTTTAGAACATTTCCTTCAAGAAATTTGGTCAAAATCACTGTTTCATAAAGTTTGCATCACATTCATAACCCACACAAAACGTTAATGCATGTCAAGGTATGTAATACTACAGCAAAGTAGTATTACAAACCTTGAACTTTAACCTCATTCGGATAAGTTCAATCAGATGTTGATTCTCGCCGAGAGACCTGAAATTTTGGCCTTGTGCCATGCTAGGCCATGCGATAAATACAAACACAGGGTCATATGTATGAAAGCAATTACTGAAGAGTTCAATACACCCTGAATATTTTTCTATTGAGGTTTTGTGACAGACCTTTTTTTTTTCATAATATATATATATACATATATATACACACACACACACACCAGAGTTTGGCAATTGCTCTCGCGATTCTGATGTACAAAAATGACTCCAAGAGAAATAATACATGACCATATCGTGTTTGTTATAGTTTTAAAACCTTCTTGTTTTAATGTACCAAAACATTTCTAATTTCGGGTACCTAGATAGTCATGATAACAATAGGCTCTTTATTGCTCCTTCTCTTTTTCGCCTTCTCTTTGTAATTCCTGTAAATTTTTCCCATTTTGTATATTTTCACTTATGATGATTCTCATTTAACTATTTCTGTTAACGTCTAGAATTTCATATTTTTTCAAAGGATATATTTTCTATTTTTAGGCTTTACCCTTTACTAGCTCTATCTAGTGTGTGTGTATATATATATATATATATATATATATATATATATATAAGCTTAAACAGGATGAACAATAAAAACATGTATCAACATGGTGATTTTCTTTCGTGTTTCAGTGATAATGCTAAAAAGCTTATTCGACAATATGAAAGGAATTTACTTAAAATAAATAGCCAAAACTTGTCTATATTATTTAATGAAACATGCATTTGTTTATATATATATATATATATATATATATATATATATATAAAGTGGTCCCGCCATATATAGTGACCCCCGCTCCAAAAAACAAAACTCTATGAAAGTATAAAAAATACATTTTTATAATTCTTGTTGTTTGTAGAACATTAAATTTATTTAGGAACCGTGGGAACTTTCCGTTCAACCAAATATTTTTGAGTACAATGACCATGAAATGCTGGTCTGAATTTTAAATAAAGACCAACAGAAATATACTGTTTCAAACATTGAACAATGTTTGATCTAATGATAAATTCAAGATAATACCACATGTTCAGAAGGTTATAACGGCCTGATCCCGAATCTCGTGACCCAATAGGCTCGTCGGGGCCCCTCATGTACTGTAGCTGTGGGTTTGTCTAGGAAAAAATTACTTAAAGAGGTGCAACCCTCTTCAGACTAGATTTGAATTCAGGTTTTCATTTTCCTAGACAAGGCAAGAGTCCAGTTTGATTTAATATTTAGACTAAGTGAAATATTCATGCCTTTTTCGATGGCATTATTACGAAGTTGATGAACCTAACTCTGCCAGAATTCGAAGTCGGCACGCAGAATCTACTCCCCGAAAAAAACGACCCAATGCAAATGACCCAAACACATCTGTGCGTATACATTTTTATATTATCAATTCATGTGGCCGCACAACTCTATGAAGGGGACTTCTACTGCATTAAGCCAAGTTCCATTTGCTAACGACGCAAAATATACAGGTCTTTGGAAATGTCCGTGCGTATCGTCTCCTCCTTCCATAAACGCCATCTCCACCTTTCTGTGCCGACACCAAGTTTTCACTGGTCTAAATGGACAATACTCTACGCTGTCATGAAATGTGTAGTTTATCAGAAAAATATGTGAGCTATTCGACAAAACATGCAAAATATGTGAACAGGTGTCAGTAGCGGTGAGTATGTGTAGCGGGGTGGTGGGTGCCTGTGGAAGGAGAAGAAAAAAAAGGCAGTTTGTACATCTGCGTTTCATGAGAGTCGCTACTTGATGTTCGGCAATTATTTGCTTGGAACTTTGTATAAAAAAGGCATATATATATATATATATATATATATATATATATATATATATATATATATATATATATATAGTCAAACCTAATGAGCCAGACACACCTACCAAGGTTTCACTTAGGCAGATCGTCAGGGTCGGCTATTTGTTTACTCGTATCGGGGTTTTTTCTTTGGGCCTTGAACCTGTATCTGTGCGATTATTTTCGACAGACTTTCATGTTCCTGGCTCTTTCTTTTTTTAAAACCTTTTTTTTCCTTCATGATTGATTTGGCTATTGTTAAATCAAGAGTTCGAAGGTTTTTCGACACGAGTATAGTTACCTATATATATATATATATATATATATATATATATATATATATAATATCGTATTTACAGGTCAAGATACACTGAAAAAGTCTCCAAGCATTGCACTAAAATTGTTACGGACATGAAGTCAATCTACAAAAGCTCAACATGTACAATTATTGTGAAGCGACGAGTCAAGATGAGCAGTAGATATACATTTGTCTCATATATATATATATATATATATATATATCCTGGCTTGCCTACAAACAGGATCGTTCATAACCATTTTCGACCCTCACCCGTAGATGTGCAGTTAAAATGCACTGAAACCAAGTTGCATCTTTGTTGTGAGTAAAATGGTTTTGTCTATATGATAAAATTATAATAAATAAATAATATATATATATATGTTGGATTTTCCATAAATTGCTGAGTTCTATCTGATTTTGTTGTGGGCATCAGAGCATATCCGTACAAGTGTCCTTACTTGTACACCGAGGAGATACAACCAGAAGGATGTGTCTTGAGAAACATGGCTTCTATATTTAATCTTATAGACTGCGAAAGTTTAGTGGTCCAATAAGGCTTTATAGACTGAGCAATATATTCTAAAGGTATACTACGCACACGTACACCTCCGGCAGGGATCGAAACTGCGCCCCCTTAAAAGGATGATACAGCCTATGATGCTCTCTGTAGTCAATCAGTAGAGCATCCCGGATCTAACGGCGGTTTCTCCTAAAAAGGGGAGTCGCAGGTTCGACCCCTTCCGATAAACACATCTTCTTTATGAAGATTTCTTGAATGCAGAAGCCGATAGACCAAATACACTATTTAAAATAAAAATAAAAATATGGCGTCTATCTCAAATAAGAATATCCACTAAATAATAACATTTGAAGTTATATATGCCTATATGTATTTCGGGGAGTTCTTTGGCCCACTACGCATGCATCAGTTAAATAAGTAACTTGCTTACACAAATTCTGTGTGTATGTATACATACGTAAGTCAATAAGTCCTGAGGCTATTGGGAAAAACATTTATATTATGCAGCAAATATTTATTTTTCAACATAATCTTATTGTTGTTAATGCACTTAATCCATCGCTTTTTAGTTAATTACGTTGATCTCATTATACACTGAAATGTTCACATCAAAACTGATCCGTGTCAGTGACAATAACAATGTGACAGTGTGCGTGCATGGTGTAAAGGCCGCATTTGTGCTGCGCACTTGTGAAACTGTTTGCATGCTGTCAAAGCTCTGCCCCAAAACGGCTGCGCGCTCGCTCTCTCTCTCTCTCTCTCTCTCTCACACACACTCACACTCTCTCACACACACTCACACTCTCTCACACACACTCACACTCTCTCACACACTCTCTCACACACACTCACACTCTCTCACACACACTCACACTCTCTCACACACACTCACACTCTCTCACACACACTCACACTCTCTCACACACACTCACACTCTCTCACACACACTCACACTCTCTCACACACACTCACACTCTCTCACACACACTCACACTCTCTCACACACACTCACACTCTCTCACACACACTCACACTCTCTCACACACACTCACACTCTCTCACACACACTCACACTCTCTCACACACACTCACACTCTCTCACACACACTCACACTCTCTCACACACACTCACACTCTCTCACACACACTCACACTCTCTCACACACACTCACACTCTCTCACACACACTCACACTCTCTCACACACACTCACACTCTCTCACTCTCTCTCACTCACACTCTCTCACTCTCTCACTCACACTCTCTCACTCACACTCACACTCTCTCACTCACACTCTCTCACTCACACTCACACTCTCTCACTCACACTCTCTCACTCACACTCTCTCACTCACACTCTCTCACACACACTCTCTCACTCACACTCTCTCACACACACTCTCTCACACACACTCACACTCTCTCACTCTCACTCACACTCTCTCACTCTCACTCACACTCTCTCACTCTCTCACTCACACTCTCTCACTCTCTCTCTCACACTCTCTCACTCTCTCACACACACTCACACTCTCTCACACACACTCACACTCTCTCACACACACTCACACTCTCTCACACACACTCACACTCTCTCACACACACTCACACTCTCTCACACACACTCACACTCTCTCACACACACTCACACTCTCTCACACACACTCACACTCTCTCACACACACTCACACTCTCTCACACACACTCACACTCTCTCACACACACTCACACTCTCTCACACACACACGCAGTGTGGACACCGAAATCAACACTGCCAGTTTAACAATTTAACATTAGACCGTATATACGATTTATCCCATATCTTATATATATTGTCATCCACAGATAGACTGTTTCGCTATTACTTAAACGTTATTTTTAGTGGGTTCGAGTTGACTCTCCGCTTATTTGTTTATTAAACAGTTTATTTATCTACTTATTTTCGTCTACTGGCCTGAATACTCGAGAAATCTTAGAGAAATATGAGTGGGATTCGAACATGCGTTCCCCTAGGGGAATTCGTCTTAGATTTGACGTCATTTGACCTCTCGGCTACAGTGTGCCTAGATGACCAAGCGAAATTGAATAGTGAATCTGTAGCTGAAAGGTTAAAGGACATCAAATCTAATGACGGTTTCCCCTAAGGGGACACGGGTTCGAATCCTGCACAGATTTTTCTCAAAATAAGATTTCTTGAATATTCAGGCCCGTAGACGGAAAATAAATAAATATACTGTTTAATTAATAAACGGAACGTGTACTCAAATGCGTGTATCTACTAAAATAACTTTTAATTTATAAAAATGAATGTCCGAGAAATTTCATAGAAAACATGTGTCCTCTGACAAGAATCGAACCTGTATCCTACACGAAACCGTTATATAGCCTGACATGCTATATCATTTAGCTACAGAGGGCGCATCTGGTTAGCAAGGTCAAATTACGGCTTTTAATTTTCAAAAAACATTTCATGGACATTCAAGCCGGTAAATGTTGTTAATACCGTTTATTATAAACGGAGCATTTACTAAAATATTTGTGTCCATAAAAATAACGTATAAACAGAAATATATATAATTCAATCCAAACAAGGTAATAATCCCACTCAGACGCAAGAAAGCTATTGGAAGTGAAAGAGAAGGAAAAGATTTTGGAACAAACCTAAACAGGAAACTAGGGATAAACCTCTAATCATGTTAAAAAAACTGGGAAGAAACGTGAACCGAATAATAGGCAAATCTATCTGTTCCTATTAATGTTCATGTAAATAGAGATATGAAGCAATTGTAGTGTCTACAATTTCCATCTACTCTTATAAAGCTGGATCTTCACCTATTTCGGACTGAAAGATTCGTTTAATTATATAAACAGTCGCGAAAGTAAAAAAAAAAAAATCTTTATTTGTTATTCACAAAGATAAAGGCCTCGAATTTTTATCTCCTCATCTTTATTTCATTATTTGGTTAATAAATTCACTTGGTCATTTTTTTTTTTGTCCTTTGATAATGTTTACGTCACTGGATAGAGTTGTCTTCAAGACAATGTTTATTTGATAACCATGTTGTGCTCCAAATATAAACCTGTCCTTGTTATAAGAGGCCCGACTGAATTTTCTACATTTTTCTCATTCTTTTGCCTTTTCATGTATTATTTTATGATGCGGCTGCTTGTTCTCATTTCAATCTTTTTTTCACTTAGATTTTTTTTGTGGCAATCTTGTCCGTTGATCGCCATAGTAGTCAGGCCTTCTTGTGAAATGCAAACGACTGTTTTAAATTAAAACAGTTGTACGTCTATATGAATATGGCAAGCATTAAATCTTTTTAATGCTTGCCATATTCATATAGACATACGAGAGAGAGAGTTGAAGTATAAACAAAAAAAATTCAAATGATCGACATGATCCTAGTGTGTGAGTTGTACCAACATTCAGAAAGCAGTTGAAGAAGACCCTTTTCTTACGGTTCACTTCGTTAAAAAAAAAAAAAGGAAAAAAAGGTTTAGCCTCGCTTTTATTGATTTAATTTTACCGGTAGTTAAATAACTCGTGATGTTTTAGTCTTCACGTGACCGTACCTGCGATATAAATTTGCTTCATGCTTTGTGATCAGTTTAATGAATAATTTGGTCTTAATCATTTAATCCAAATCAAGGCAGTAAAAGCCACTAAGACACAAGGGGTTACTGGGTGTGAAAGAATAAGAAAAAAAAAGAAACATTATTAAAGAGAGAGAACAATAAAATAAGAAAACAAGAAGTCAGTAGATAACGATTGACATTACATTTTTGAAGATCAAAGTTGGCCTGAAAACATGGAGCCGGAAGAGTTCCACAAGCTAGAAGTGCGAGAGAAGAAACTCAGTATAGAATTTACCGTTACATCTAAATACGACCCTTTCGTTCGATCACCGAAGTTAAGCAACGTCGAGCCTGGTCTGTACCTAGATGGGTGACCATTTTGGAATAACAGGTGCTGCAAGCTCTGAATGTGCGGGTGGTGTAATGGATAATGACTCGGAATTGTTAATCGGGGAGCCGAGTTCCAAATCCAGTCGGGTTCGTTATGTTCAATTACACCCAAATACCGTTGGCAAAGGTATCCATTCACATATTCTCTACATCTGATCGGACGGAAGGAAAGTGTGTAGAGTGTGGTCGTCTCATCACACCACAGAGCTTCCACCAGTAACCATGGCAGAGAAAATTTAACAGAGAATCTGCATCAGTGTGTGCTATGGCTATGGTCTCTTAACCATGGCTCAATCTTCGAAATGGAAGACCCCAAGAGACCAAAGAAGGCACGAATGAGTCGAAGCAATGTGAAGACAATTGTTGAATGTTTCCTTCACGGGCATTGCTCATCATGAGTATTCTCCATCTAGTCATACAGTAAACAAGGAGTACTACCATGATGTGTTGCGGCGTTCATCGAGTAAGGACAGAATTGCATGCGTCCGGTGAGTAGCGATTCCTTCATGACAACTCACCTGTCGACTCAGCGCAGCAATAGTTTTTGACAAAGTACATCATTCCCCAGGTTCGATAACACCCGATTCTCCAGATCTCGCCCTTTGCGACTTTCCCTCTTTACAAAAATCAAATCCCTTTTGAAAGGAACAAGATTTTAAGGCGTCAAGTGAATCCAAGAGAATACGACGGGGCAGTTATTCGCCATCCCGAAGACGAAGTTCCATTTCAACAATGGTAATGACGTTGGATAAAGGGTGTGGCTTTAGAAGGGGACTACTTTGAAGGAGATTACATTCTGAATTAATATTTGTTATAATTTTTTTTTTTTTTTTTTTTTTTTTAGAGCACCAGTTTCAATACTTTTTGATCACATCATGGTTTTGTTATTTGTATACCACAATTGTAGAGAGAAAACAGTGAGTACATATCCATGCTCTATCCATTTTAGGATGTAAGTGATCATGGCTTTCTACAGTATAACCTATAAGCAAAAAGATAATTAAATCTCTTACGTTTTACTCAGACTGAGTTTCCCCAAATAATTGCTATAAGAAAGATTGTATTTAAAAGAAAAGAAAAAAAAGAGAAAAATAAAACTGTTGGCCAGATGAATTCTGGGAGACTCCGTTTTTAAAGCAAGAAGTCTTTTTAATAATAGTGCTTGATATCAAGAGATAGAGCATTAATAATAATCTCTACTCTAAATTTCAAGGAATTACGATCACTCTTTAGGACACATAATTCCTGCCGAACAGTACATTTTCTTTAAGATTTCTCGAATCCGCAGGATGATAGGCGTAGTAGCCACTGTTTGAACTAAAGATAAAAACGGGGCCTCTATTTCAAATAAGAGTATCCACTAAAAAATAATAACCATTAAAATAATAAAAATGTCGGATTACAAATTAATGGTGGTAAATTTGAGTAAATATCCTTGCTTATATACAATGTAATTAACGTTTACCTGGCCGAAAGCTTTATATATATATATATATATATAAGGTTATAATTGTTCCAACGAGAAAAAAATGTATATTTTAAAAAGTGAAAAATGTAAAACATTTTTGGTTATGTGGATTTGTTTTAGTGTATATATCATATTTTATTCTTCATATTTTTGCTACACGCGTTTCCGGTATCGTGACCTTCTTCAGGCAAAATAAAGGAATACATTTTCTTTTTTAATATATATAATTAATAAGAGTAAAAGTGTATCACTTAGCTGATTGATGTTATCCAAAAATTCATGATATAAATACCATGCCATTGTTAAACTCAACACTTTTCAGTTAACTCATTACTATACACGTTAAACGTTGAAGGCTGACTAGCCACAAATATACACGAATGACAAACGTAAGCTAGTCTACGTGACAACACAGCGCCATCTACTATAAACTTTCTTCAAACTTCTCAAAAACGAAGTATTTGCGAACATTTGTACGTGTTTTGATGTGAGGAACCCACCCCCAAAGTTTGTAAAAGTATTTTTGATACCCCCTGTATATTTCACTTAAACGATATTTTTAGTGGATAGCCATATACGATTAGACGCTGTGCTTACTTTTTTTTTTAAACAATATATTTATTTCTAGTCTGCTGGCTTGCCTATTCGAGAAACCTTATTTTAAAAAAATTGCCCAGCGGCAGTATTCTAACCTACGTTCCCTAGGCAAGAGAAACCACTGTTAGATCCAAGGTCCTTTAGACTGGCTGATCCACGAAGGGCATCGACAATCAAACAAGACTGAATAGAATCTTTAAGCGAAATCCTTCTCATCATAGATTATCGAAAGCTCATATCTGCTCAGTTTACTGTAGGAGTAATCAACTATTTCTTTAGAAATTGATTTATTTATAATATATATATATATATATATATATATATTATAAATAAATCATATATGGTAGTACTTGTTTGGAAAAACCTCGGATAGCTCAACTTGCAGTAGAACAAATAGGTACCTGCGGAAAAATGGAAAACAATTTGTTTAGGTGAAACCTAGGTAGGTTTGCCTGGCTCCTTAGGATTATTTCAGGTTTATATATATATATATATATATATATATATATTTATATATATATATATATATATATTTATATATATATATATATATATTTATATATATATATATATATATATTTATTTATATATTTATTTAAAAAATAAAGAGGAAGAAAAGAAAGAAAGCGGGAGGCAGCCGATAAAAAATAGTCATTCAGTATCATGGGAGGGGAAGTGTCTGTCTCAAAGAGACAGTTAATATAACGTTGTCCTATATTTTAAAATATTAAGATCCCAAGTCAGGTTGAAAAAAAAATCACAAAATTAAAGACACAAGTCAAAACTATTATAAAAATTAAAATAGGAAATGGTAAATATTAGTTATGAACCAAAAACAATAAATATATTTTCTCCTTTTTATAAGAAAAAAAATTCAAATCTATACTAGAAAAAAATATAAGAAAAACCATAAATAGGTAGTTTATATAAAGAGAAATTACTTAAAAATATTTAAAATTTAAGAATTTAAAAATATTAAGACAATGTATGTAAAACGGTAACATCTAAAATTTAGAAAATATATAATACAGATAATAATAAATAAATAAAATTATAAAAATAAATCAGTAAATAATATTAGGTTGGTGCAAAAATAATGTCGTTTTTTGACGTTCAACTTCATGTGAGAAAACGACATTATTTTTGCACCAACCTAATAAAAAACAAATAATTAAGAGTAATAAAATAAATAATAATAAAAAGAGCAAGATGCTAAAGTAATAGGGGAAGTAATGATGGTAAATAATACAAAATTATGAAGATAAAAATATTGATAATAAAATGTATGAAGATAAAATATCATACTAAAGAAGAAATTGAAGAAAAATTTTTTTAACATATACAATTTTAAAGGAAAATAAATTAACGAGAAATAATTCTTAGTTAGTCTAAGGTTATCAGATAGGATTGAAATACAGTAGAAATAACGATACATTTTTTTGTTTTTAAGGTTAAGGTTGTATTAACTGTCTCTTTGAGCCAGACACTTCCATTTCCCCTCCCATGATACAGGGAGTTGGTTTAACTGAATGTCTATTTTTTCATCGGCTGCCTCCCACTTCCTTTTCTTTTTCTTTTTTCTCCTTTTTTTCCCTCCGTTTTCTCTTTTTTTCTCTTTTTCCTTTTTCAAATGCTTAAATTTTCAGTTCCTATTTTATAACTTCACACTTCTGAATTCACAATGCCAACAATATGGGTCTTGATAGTTCAAATAGCTATTCGAATGAGGCAAATTTGTATTTCTATTCTATGTAGTTTGTGCTGTGTTATAATAAATACATTGACCTCTTTTTGTGTATCAGGTTTAAAATTTATATTAGGATTTACCTGGATTATATGCCAACGGATTATTATATATATATATATATATATATAGAGAGAGAGAGAGAGATAATTAATTATTAATCCGAAATTTTTATTACTTCAAACGTTATTTTAGTGGATACTAGTATTTGAAGTAGACGTCTCATTTTTATTTTTACTTGAAACAGTGTGTATTACGTCTATCAAACAGCGTAATTGAGAAATCTTAAAGAAAATATACTCTAAGTAGGGATTGAACGTGTGTTGCCCTTTTGTACGGGAAACCACTGTTTGATCCGGCGAGCTTTAACACTGTTTAAAGTAAAAATAAAAATGGAGTCTTTATTTCAAATACGTGTATCCACTAAAATAATAACGTTTGGCATATATATATATATATATATATATATATATATATATAGTATTAAAGTGTGCTATATTTATGGGATAAAGTGCTCAATATCAGAGATAGAGCGTGTGTAAATATAAAAGCGAACATAGAAGTCAACACTTAGAGGCGACAGTCTGTTTCATTCTAGATGCAATCATCGGGCCATATATATATATATATATATATATATATATATATATATATACACACACACAGACATGACAGAATTGAATAGACGCTCACAGAAACCGTTTATTTTATTAAACAAGTAATTTATACAAATGAAGTAATTATAAATGGTCATAAATTTAATAACTAATACTTGGTTGACGTCCCCTTTGCTTTTTTTTAATGCAAGGACCCTTCTAGGCATGCTAGCGATGAGTTCACGAATATCATCTTGAGGGATTTCTTGCCATGTTTCATGCAATAATCCTAAAAGTTCGAGCTTAGAAGATGGCTTCCTGTTCTTTTTGCGGAGTGTTCGATCTAATATGCCTCAAAGGTGTTCAATAGGGTTAATATCCAGGGACTGACTTGGCCATGGAAGTTTATTGATCCCATTTTGTCTCAACCAATATTGCGTTGCTTCAGCAGTGTGACATGGAGCTTCATCTTCCATAAATAGGGAGTCAACTTTGCTCATTCTACTACTTGAGAATATTGGAAGGAGCCCTTTCTTTAATATAGGAACATTTTTGGTTGAATTAATGTTTCCTTCACACTCCACAAGCTCTGAGCAACCATCACTCCAAATTGCACCCCATACCATTACTGAAAGGCCTCCATGTTTCACCGTTGGCTGCAGTCTTTTAAAATCAAACTCTTGACTACAGAGTCTCCATACCCATACTCTTCCACTGTCGGAAAATAATGCGAATCTTGACTCGTCAGAGAAAATGACAGTGGTCGAAAAGGTCACATTTCTCTCCACCATCTCATGAGCACAATCCTTTCTGCGTTTGATATTGGCTGGACAGAGAAGTGGTTTCCTTCTCGCAGCTCTGCCATAGTAGCCCGGCTTGTGAAGATACCTGACAGCTGTTCTGGGACTGACATCAACGTGTTGCCATGTCAGAGGCCTTGCAACGTTGATCCTGTTCAACATTTCTTTCGACAAGACGCATGGTTCTTTCAGAGGGCCCAGGGCGGCCTGGATGAGGTTTTGTGCACTTGTTGCCCTCTCTGGTGAATTGTACGATCACTCTATTAATAGTAGAAAGGGGTATTGAAAGATTTTCAGATATTCTTCTTTGACTAAGACCACCTTCATGTTGGCCCACGATACGTCCTCGCTGAAATTCGGATAGGTCTGATGCTCCTTTGGTTCGTGGCATGTTCCAGTATTGTTATCTGCAATTTTAATCAAATAATCTAAGTTAATTTATCTTGGTTATTAAAAAAAATCAGAAATAAAATTTATCTTGGTGTCTATTCAATTGTCATGTCTGTGTATATTAGTGTGTGAGGGTGAGTCAGGTATTTAATACACCTTAAGTAAACCATACATGAAAGAAGATATAATGTAACGTTATACAGTGTGTCATATTTTACCATCTTTATTTTAGTGAATTGCGGAATAAAGCGTTAAAACATACTTCCCTGGCAGTCGAGAGTTTAATCTCTAGGTCTGATGGTGCTGAAAAGTCGCATAATCTGGTTCTGGAAGAAACGGTGGTATTTTTTTTTACTATTACACCCGCCCCTGTTTTTTGAAGATCAGATTCGTTCTAATCAAATCAAAGACCATAGGAAAAAAAAACATAAATTTCATCTCTAAAGAGAGACTGATAATTGTTGTGAAAAAAAAATACCGAAACTAAGGTGAATATAAAACTGGTTTGTATTAAATGATTTGAAATTTTCTCCAAACATGGAAAACAGAATAGTAACCCTGGTTCAAAATTCCGAAACGATTATCGATTACGACGATAAAGCCTTGAAGAAGGCCGGAAAATACAATCGCCGAAACGTTTTGAGTATAACAACAAAGTGTGCAGTGTTTCTCTTCATTGAGCGGTTACTGTCCTTCTCAGTCGCTGCCGCCGGCCCCGTTCACATTTTCACCCCTGGGCGACCGCATTTGTGTGTCTGATATCTGTCTGGAGCTCACATGTCCCTGATAAAAATGCGATGCAGTCGCTACCGCGGAGATAAGCTCGCAGTCTTTCTGGCCGACTCAATTTTCAACAATTATTCTGCTGTCAGTGTTAGTAATACTAACCACGTCCTATTAGTGTCGGCTATGTTTTCAATGTACACTATCTCTTTAGTATGTCATACATACGTCATCCGGCTGAATTCATTTCTACAGGTGGGACTAGGGTAAAATCATCCCATACCCTATTGTCTTAAGTAAGTACCACCCACTCATTTTTTTTTTTTACAGATGAAAGGCCATATATTCAACGTCGAACTGTGCGACCATGAAACGACCATGAAACGGCAGATGGCTTTGTAAATAAGCTTCACTCTTGCATACCCTTTTTTATAGTGATTTTCCAATCGTAGCTTAAATGTAGCACAAGGCCAAAAGTAGGAGGGCACTCAGTGTGGACCGAACTCACTACTCAGTCGTAATTGTTCTAGCGAGACAAGCTTTCTAACCATTTACCGCCCTCGAGGTGCCTAACCCTTATATATATATATATATATATATATATGTGTGTGTGTGCGTGAGAGAGACACGCCAAAGGCTTTTGAAGAGTCCTAAATGTGACTTTCTACTCGTACATTCTCATGCGCCGCTTCAGCTCGGCAACTGACCTGCAATTCCCCTCCCCACAAAACTGGCATAATTACTCAGCAGGTCAGTCAGGAAGGACATACACATAGCCGGCATTAGACTGCAGATTTTCATGTGATCTTAGATGACGAGCAAATCCGGCACCAGATGGAGCAACCTTCGTGCAGATGTTACATAAAAGGTCAAACTGAACATCTGGGACTGAGTCTATATCATTTTTCGTGAAGGCTCTTTTGAACTTCAAATGTTCAACCGTTTTGGCCTCAAAGCGATTGCAACCATCAAAAAGTAGCTTTCTCCGGCTAGAACTATTCTCGCCTCTGAGTGTTGACTTCAATATCCACACACACACACATTTCAGTGAGGTTTCCCTATATAAGGCCCAGGGCCCACTCGAGTGATAGAACAGTGAGTGACTCGCCACTTCCCGCCTTTTGAGTGAGAGAGAAAGTGGTTGGAGGGGGAAAACAATTTGCCACCTACAAGGACTCTAAGATGATTTTTCACTCTATCAAGACTGGAAGGTGAGAACTGAACAGCTCCCGCCCAAATATGACAACAGTACTCTTTTAGTACTTTTAGGTCTGATCTGGCTCTTGAAAAGGTTGAGGATAGCACTTACTTATTGAAGCGGTACAGGGAGGCGACCATTTTTCCTGCATCTTTAGTAATGTATCGTATGTACGAATTCCACTTGAGGTCAGGGGTGTTTAAAGCCCAATAGTCTTTCAAGATACGGTACCTATCCGAGTAGCAATCCATTCATCGCAACTGAAAACGCAAATGGTTAGTGTGTAATAGAGAATATGAGAAAAACGATGTTGAGGAGAGAGGACAATAAAAGAACAAGGATTAAGAAGAGAGTAGATAATGGTTGACATTTTCAATTTAAGTTTCTGAAAATCAAAATTGATTGTGAAATAAGAGGTCGGAAAAGGGTTCCACAAGCGATAGAAGAAACTTGTTAGCATAGAATTTACGGTTACATCTCGCCATTTCAACTTTGTCTAAGGATGAGACTTTGGTGCTAATCTAGTACTGCACTTAGATTCAGAAAGTCTAGGTACCATAGAGGAAAGTTGATCAGAACAATTACCATGAAATTATTTATAGAAAAAGCACATGGAAGCTACATTACGGCGGCGAGAAAAGTGACTGAAGCTGAGATGCTAGGTCAGGACTAATAACATTGCAGATCCTTTGGATTTTATCAAGAATCTCTAAATACATATCAGGACCAGACTGTATGTGGCCCGTCCTAGGTGTGACAATAAACTACATTCACCAGCAAGGCCTCTGTTCAACAGGTTTTGAGGAGCGTGGAATCACCTCTTATATGCTGGTGTTATGAGGTCTATCCTGACCCAGGGTGGTAGCACCTGTTAGGGTCCCAACTATGGGCAAATAGTTAACCCCCAAAATGAAGTCAAAACACTATGAAAGTATAAAAATGGGTTTTAATACTAGTAATACATTTTTGAAGGAAAAATATTACCAGCAATACAGTACTACCAGCATTACACTTTTGAAAAAAAATATTACTAGCAATAAAAATCTTCTCGGCATTAAATAACCCATTGAGGTTGATATGCCGTAAAACAAAACAAACCATATGTGGCAGTAATATTTAAAGCAAGAACGAATGATAGACTTATAAATATGTATCTTAGTTTCTAGCGAGAAAAATAGCTCGATACAGGGAACCAACTTTTATAGCAGAAAACCTAGCAATTGATTCAATATAATCTTTCAACTTCATGTAAACGGAAAATATATAATAACGAGCAACACTTCGACGGGCTTAGAAAGCTTGTCTCGAGTTCGAGCCTCACTGGACGCTCCATACCTATGACCTTGTATCACATCTAACCTATGTTGAGTAAAGAGCTATATATCAAACGGTGATGAACAAAGAATAATTCCATATTTTTTCCTCACTGCTTGATTCTACTCAAAGTTCCATGTATATAGCAATCGCCAGATACAAATTCAAACAGTCCGACTTGACACTTCTTTATTCATGACCTTTGGAAAGATAATGGAGTAGTCCACTTTGATATCTAAAAAATAAATGATTGCGCTTACATACACACACACACACACACACACACACACACATATATATATATATATATATATATATATATATATATATATATATATTATACATGAAGGGTGGTGGAAATTATCATAGTCTGTCCGGTTTAACATTTTTAATATACATTTGTATTTATGCCTACATGTAACGATTAAATCATTTCTTTTATTCAATGCATTCGTGTTATTCTTTGTTTAATAGAATAAAAAAAAACAGGGATAGTAACTCGAATACATGTACCCACTAAAAATAACGTTTATAGTAATAAATGTCAAATAAAACATACGTTCAATATATATATATATATATATATATATATATATATATATATATATATAATATGTGTGTCTGTGTAATTATTTCTGATAGAGTATATATGAATAAAACTTAGCCGACGCGTTTCGTCCTCTGAGGGTCTTTATCAATGCAAAT